>SMDT01003102.1:242500-813669 GCA_005392925.1 Aquilaria sinensis | reverse complement strand
CTTTAGCTGATCAATTTTAGCAAGAAGCTCAACATTAATTTCCAATACCTTGGTGAAATCAGTTATGGCTTCCTCCTTTTCTTTCTCAAGGATCTCCCCCACCGAACTCAGTTCCACCACCTTCGCACCAGGTCAGACATTTTGGATGAGCACTCATCAAGGAGCCCCCTCTGGCTCTCCAACACTTCCTAGCGAAGCTTGGCCATGTCTTCCTTGGTGATCTTGTTGAGCTCACCATATTTCATGCACAAGCTCACGAACACCTCCTTGGCCTTGGCCAAGTTCTCCTCTGACTGACTTTGGTTGGAAAACTGCTTGGTCGACTAGGGCCGAAGGTAACCCTCAGACACTAACAGTTACAAGGAGAAAGACTTGATGTGAGTTACATGAAACTTATAAACCCAAAATTTTTCTAAGTACTTGAGGACTAAGGTTTACCTGATCAGCGTGCTCGGAAATCCGAGTAACAAGGATCTCCTAATTTAGGCAATCCTTGATCAGGGTCTAAAAAGTTGCATTTTTGATAATGCCCGTCACCATCTGAGGAACTATTTTCTAGCAATCCTCCAAAAATAGGTCCATGTCTTCGATGAAAGTCCAAAAAGGTTCCCTCGGCACTTTATCCTTCAGGATCTTCGAATGCCCTTTTTCCGAATGTAGTCTATCATCCACTCTGACTAAGCCCGTTCCTCTACAAAATTGTGCCAAAGTTCCTTTATCACATCATCTCTTAGCCATTCATGTATAAAATCTAAAATGTCGAAAAAGCCGAAATTCATATATGAATGACTAAGAGAAAATCTGGTGGAATTTCGGCATCTTCCCTGTCAAAGTCATTGACTTCAAGCACCTTAGTAGGGACTTTTTTACCCTTCCTTCTTCACTTTTCTTCAGCCTCCTCGATCGAAACCACCCCCAGCGAAGTCCCTAGGGTATCTATGATAGCATCGAGGCTCAGGGGGATGGATAAAATTGTCGCCTTTAGCAAAGGATCTACACCTTCGGTGGAGTGGTCCAGACCATTCAAGGGGATGAGGGAGCGAGTCCTCCTTCATTTTCTTCGTCTTCAGCTCCCTTGAAGACTACCCAGCTAGTTCCTTCTTTCTTTTCGGGGCTTTTTTCTTCTGCTCCCATTTCTCAGTTTGGCCAAAGAATATGTTCTTATAAAAGGCTGCTGATTTATCGCCCATCTCTGCAAAAGGGAAAATATTAGTGTAAGTACCAAAAAATCCAAAAAGAAAAGTTAGAAAAAAGCTTAGTCTCTACAAGAGTAGAATAGGAAAGTTTACCCCGAAGAAGTAAGACCAGCCATTACTTCTTCCTGTCCACTACTGGTGCAGGCATGTTCTTATCAGAAACATGCTCCTGAATGATCTCGAGCTCCCGAAGTACCTCTTCGGTCATGAAGTTCCATCTAATTGGAAAAGGGTATAATGGACAAGAAGGAGCTTGGTTTGACCAATCAGCCACTGCCGAATATAGTTGCCGAACTCATTAAATTAAGACTCTAATTCAAGGGTTAACAACTTTGACGGATCCATCATATCGATATCAAGGGTCCCTAAAGCCCACTTCATAGGCAGGTCTTTCCAACTCTTGTCCACCTTCATGAAGAAGTACTTATTCTGCCATCCTCGCCAACTGTCCTTGGTGCCGAAGGTAAAAGTAAATTTCTTGCTCCCAGATCCCCAAGGGAGTGATAGCCAAAAGGCTATCGCCTCCCCCAGCATGAATTTCCCCGAAGGTTTGACCGGGGAGCCTGACGTAGCTCGGAAAGAAGCATTGCCACAGACCTCGGCAGAAGCGAAATCGAGCATGACGAAGTAAGCACTTCGGTTGAAACGCCAGGTTATCTAAATTTGCCGATAACTCTATCGGGAAACCGAACATATCGCCTTCGGGAGAAAAGGACCAGCTACTGAAAGCAGGAGAGATTCTCCCCGAAGGCGGAACCCCCGAGCTAGAGAACTCCCCAAGCCACCAACCTGATTCCCGAAGAAGGGCGTTTCTACCAAAAGATGACCTCGCCCAAAGGACCTCGGGAGTACGGCATAAGCATTTAATGAGCATTTAAGGAGCCTCTGACAGATCGCCACACACTACCTAAAACGACGGCCTAACGCGCCGAAGCCGTCCGGGTCTTGTCAAGACTTGACTCTGTTCAAGGCTCAAGGAGCCTGCCACTGGCTACTTGTCCCCTACGTCCGGAGGTACAGAAAAGATCTGACCGAACACGTGTCATGATCTAAACGGGTCAGGCTTCCCTATAAATACACAGGAAACACGTCCTGGCAGGCATAGGACTCCTCTCTCCTGAAAAACACAAGCAGGCAAGTCCGCAAAACTCCCTAAGTGTCCCTTTTCACCTTCTCAGGAAACTGACTTGGGCGTCAGAGGCTCCTCCCCGGAAATTCATCCCGGGGACCTCCTAACCTCTTTTTGGAGTCTTTCAGGTACTTTCCCACCTGGGGAACATCTCCGTCAGGCGTTCTCCCTCCTCGGAAGCTCCCTCGGAATTCACCATGTCGCAAGACAAAGATGCTGAAGGGCATCATTTGGCGCCGTCTGTGGGAACCCACCCTCAGGTTGCCATCGTTGAAACTCGGCGTTCTAAGGATAAGGGACTTCCAAGGTCCCCGTCCGCGCCTGAAGTCCAACCGGCTACTGAGCAAATCCTTCCAGGGACTTCTTTGCCTGAGGAAGAACGCCCTTTGGTCATCACCATGAGTTTTCTACGCGAATTCCAACATTTTGTTGTGGCCGAAATGGCACAGCAGATAGACAGAAGGTGGCCACAACAAACTCAGGCCCAGAGGCCTCCTTCGCCAGCGTGCCCTCGAGAGAGAAGTTCTAAATCAGCTCATCATACTTCTGGAAGTGGAGACCCATGAGAGGAATCTTCAACAGAAAACACGCCCCTCGGGGCACGGCTCGTGGGACGGACGGACTCCAAGCGACCCAAAATCCCGCACCGAAGGAGCTCGTCACCTGAGGCGAGGTCCCCGTCCCCGAAGAGATGCCGACGATCCCCTTTCCCCGAAGAAGAGCCCAGCGCCACACTCCTTATGGAGAAAATATTGGCGAGGTTGGAAAGGGTGGAAAAACAGGTAGCCCGCAGACCTGTCTGGGCCAGACTATCTGAAACTTTTTGTGGCGATGAGTCGCCGTTCACCCGAACAATAGTCGAGGCAGCCATGCCCAGTGATTTCCGGGTACCTCGGCTAGAGACGTATGATGGCCGAACAGATCCACAGGCCCACCTGACGAAGTACAAACGGAGCATGGTGTTGCACGGGGCTGACGATGCCACACTATGCAAATGTTTCGAGGTCACCCTTGCCGGCCCTGCTACAGCATGGTACAACTCTCTGGCCCCAGGAACCATTAGAGAGTTCCAGGAGCTGTCCACTGCCTTCACCCAGCAGTTTATTGGAAGTCGTCCTACGGCGAAGATGCCGGTGCAGATGTTCGACATAGCACAGAGGAACAGGGAAACCATCCGTGACTATGTCGAAAGATTTAACCGAGAGGCCCTAAGTGTTCCAGACTTCCGGCCAGAAATACGCATCCTCGCCATGATACGGGGCCTTCGGAGGGACTCGCAGCTATTCTATGAGTTTTCCAAAGACCCCCCGGACACGCTCGGTGAATTTTTCCGAAGAGCCGAGCAGCATATGACAGCCGAAGAGCTAAGAATGGGGGGGCCAAAGAACGATCATTCCCGTCCCGAAGGATCAAGCCCGCAAGCCAAGTATCCGACAGAGCAAACAGGACGACCTCAGAGGATCAGGGGAAGGAAGCCTCCTTCGAACTTTACACCCCTGAACACCACAAGGACCAACATCCTCATGACAATGGAGAAACAGGGGTCCCAGATTCAGCGACCGAAGGCGATGACCGCCGACAACAAAAAGAATATGAAGAAGTTCTGTCAGTTTCATCGCGACCACGGTCACGACACCGAAGATTGCTTCCAATTGAAAAAGTATATCGAGTCGCTGATTAAGCAAGGCCAACTTCGGCGCTATCTGCGAATGCCTTCGCCAAAGGCAAGAAGAGAAGAGGAAGGAAAGGCTGATGAAGATGAGTATGACTCCGACAGAAGAAGGAATCGAAGTCCAAAAAGGCGCCTCCCACCTTCGGCAGGGGTAATACAAACCATCACCACTGGACTGCCATCCTCGGGGAGAAAGAGGAAAGCCAGGGAAATAGCAACAATGGAGTACCAAAGCCCATCGAAAAAACTCACCCGAAGAGATGGTTCCTCTGTCATTTTCCCTCATGACGATCCATTGTTGGTCATGGCAAGAATAGGGAATTGGGACGTCAAAAGGGTATTGCTTGACGATGGATCAAACGCCGACGTCCTATTCTCGCATCTGCTCCCAAGCTTGGGAATATCCAGCATCGACCTCAAGCCTGTTACTTCACCAACCTTTGGAATAGGACCCTCAGAGCTGCCCGTCCTCGGCTGGATCGACCTTCCCCTGATGATGAGAGGGAGTTCGATCAGCGGAAAAGGAGAAATTTTTGCCTCCACAATGACGAGGTTCATTGTCATGGATGTCCCTTCGTCGTACAACGCCATCCTTGGAAGGCAAACACAAGGGAATTTGCACATTCGCCCAGATGTGAAGTACTTAACAATCACCTTCGCCACCAAGGACGGAGATGCCGAAAATTTCATCGACCAAGCCGAGGTCAGAAAGGTGTTTGTCAAAGCCCGGAAGGCCCCAGCAGCCAACTTTGCACAAACCTTAGCAGGAGGGACACTACCGACCAAAGAACCAAAAACGGGCGGGGCGGAAAAGTTCGCAGAAGTAGAAACGGAAGAAGTAGAACTTGTCCCCGGCCAAAATACCCGAATAGGGAAAAACTTGGCCGAAGGTGACAAGAAAAACCTTGTATCCTTTCTACTGATGAGTAAAGGACTGTTCGCTTACTCGCCAAAGGAATGCCATAGCCATAAAGGTACCATCCTTGCCTGAGGAAGTAAAAAGTCGAAAAACCTATTTGTCAAAAGAAACGAGGCATCTCTGCACAACCTTTCGCAAAACCGAAGACAGCCTTGATGGATCAAATGTAATTCGCTGAGGTCAAGTACCCCGAAAAGCAGTGGCTCGGTCCTTGTGAAAGAGGTCCGGATTGCCACAATGGCCAAGCCTGGGAGGAGCCAATAGACCAGTACTTTCATGGCTGGCAGGACCCCTTTCAGGCTCACCCCATCATCGTCCGAAGTAGTCTGCCTCTACGGGATGTTATGAAAAAAGTTGATCATTCAGGAAGGCTTTCCAAATGGTGTATAGAGCTTGGCGAACACGACATTGTTTATGAACCTCGGAAAGCCATAAAAGCTCAAGCACTGGCTGACTTCATCGCCGAAGTACCTACCACCGAAGATAGCCACCCGGATCCTGGCGAAGGTGAGCCAGAATGGACGCTGCATGTGGATGGAGCCTCAGGTTCCGAACACCAAGGAGCCGGGGTAATCATCAGAGGACCCGAAGGTCTAGAGGTGATAAAGGCCATCAAGTTCAGCTTCAGCGCCACCAATAATGTGGCTGAGTATGAAGCTCTGATAGCAGGGTTGCGCCTGGCCAGAAAAATTGGAATAAGAAACTTGAAGGCTCACAGTGACTCCCAGCTGGTAGTTCGGCAAACGGCAGGGGACTACGGCGCGAAAGACCCAATTTTGGCAAAATACCACGAACTGGTGACGAAGCTCATTCGAGAGTTCGACACCATACGCATCGAAAATGTACCTCGTCGGGAAAACACCGAAGCAGATTGCTTGGCAAAGGCAAAAACATACACCGAGGTACTAAACCACCCAAGCATTGAAGTACTGAGCATAGCAACTTCGGAAAAGGGCTGGAAAGACCCAATAAAGAGGTTTCTTGCAGACAACGCGCTCCCCGAACACCCCGTTGAAGCCGCAAAAGTGCGAAGACGTTCTGCGCGATTCTTCCTAATAGGCGAAGAACTGTATCGGCAGGGATACGCAAATCCTTTACAAAGGTGTGTTGGCGAAGAGGATACTGAAATGATCCTCGAAGAAGTCCACGAAGGCGCTTGTGGTTCACATATTGGAACGGACGCCCTCGCCGCAGTGGTACTTCGCCAAGGATATTTTTGGCCTACCCTAAGAAAGGATGCCCGACAGTTCGTCCGAAAATGTGACAGATGCCAGAAACATGCAAAAATCCAGAGGACACCCTCGGAAATGGTGACTTCGACTGACTATCCCTGGCCCTTCGCAGTTTGGGGCATAGACCTCATTGGGCCGCTCCCAACAGCCCCCGGAGGCGTAAAATTCTGCGTAGTCGCAGTAGACTACTTCTCTAAATGGGTCGAGGCAGAACCATTAGCAACTATCTCAGCTAAAGAAGTGCAGAAGTTCGTATGGAAGAACATTGTATGCAGATTTGGCATACCGAGGATACTGGTAGCCGACAACGGATCCCAGTTTATTGACAAAGGGTTCCAGGACTTTGTCAACGACCTCGGAATAATGATGCACTTCGCCCCAGTAGCCCATCCTCAAAGTAATGGCCAAGTAAAGGTATCTAATAGGACCATAAAGGATGGTCTGAAAAAGAGGCTGGGGGAAGCAAAAGGGAAATGGCCAGGCGAACTCCAGAGTGTACTGTGGAGCTATCGAACAACACCCCGAAGAGCCACTGGGGAAACGCCTTTTTCACTCGTCTTTGGTACAGAAGCCATCATCCCAATCGAGGTAGTGCAACCATCAATTCGAGTGCAAGTTTTTGATGAAAATGGAAATGACCTCGGCCTAAGAACTAAGCTCGACCTCGTCAGCGAGCACAGAGAAATAGCCGAACTAAGAAGAAAAGCTTTTCAGCAAAGAGTGGCCGCGGCTATAAACTTGCGCGCAAGGCCAAAAGGAATAAAGAGAGGAGACCTCGTTATCCGAAAGAATGAATTCACACCTCAAAAGCCATCCGACGGAGTATTTCGCGCCAACTGGGAAGGCCCTTACCTGGTTCTTGCCGAAGTACGAAAAGGGGTCTACAAGCTCGGCGATTCCGAAGGCGTAGAATTAAAAAATGCATGGCATTCGGACACCTTGAGAAAATTTTACGCTTAGAACCTCGGCGAAGAAGACCATGCTGTACAAAGAAAGGAAAATTTTCTCTAAGTATAAAAAGTTTCTTAGCCAAAAAGTTTCTTAGCATAAGGGGTGTTAATTCCGCAAAGGTGGCCGGCTAACATAAGCGAAGGTATTATTTTCCGAAGTCTCTAGAGCAAACGTGTTCGGGACAACAGAGAAAATCTGGCGAAAGACTTAGCCAAAATTTTTGGGGCATAAGTTGAACAAGTCAGGATTTCCCGAAAGAGGTCACCATGATAAGCACAGACAAAATCTTCCGAAGTCTCCTGAACAAAAAAAGTTCGGGACAAAGGAAAACAAAAAATCTCAGGAAAAGACTTAGCCAAATTTTCAAGGTCTTTATTGAGATAAATGTGCTTACAAAAAAGATAGCCAAAAGAAGAAGTACAAAAAAAAAGAGAAAAAAGGACAAAGACCCTAGAACAAACTAAGGCTTTTCGGCGTCCCGGGAGTCTTCGGCTCCTGCGTCCTTTTGCACCACCTTCGGCGCCGGAATACAAGGCGGTAGGTTCAGATGGTCAATCTTACACCAGGTCCACCGAGGTCCCTCGGGAATATCCAGGGCCGCCAGAAAAGAGAGATCCAGATCTGGAAACCTCTGAAGGACTTGATGCCGAACAAGACAGAATCCGTCCTGAAAACCAACCTTGGTCATCTGGTCAGACTTGTCTTTCTCAACCTCAAGCTCCTCGAAGTCCTTCTTCAAATATGAGACCTTCTTCTTCAGCTCATTCACTTTCTTTTTTTCCGGCTCCTTCTTCATAGCATCGACCTCGGCTTGGAGCGTAGCCTTCTCAGCAAGCGCCTTTGCCAGAAGACCTTCGACTTCTGACTTTTCTTTCTGATGCGCCTCATTTGCCGAGATCAGCTCCGCCACTTGGGAGCCGAGGTCAGAAATTTTCTAGGAGGAGTCCATCAAAAGTTCATCTTTTTCTTTCTGGAACTCTTCCCGAAGGGCGGCAACTTCTTTCTCCGCAGCTTGGGCCAGCTGCAGATTCTTGATAGCCAGTTCCGAGCACATGGCTTTTGTTTTTTCTATGGCTTCTAGGGCCTTGGCTCGGAACTCAGTCTGCCTTGCCACCCGAACTCGGAGAAAGCCAGCGTACCCCAGAAGCTGCGAAAGGATAAAAGCAAGGTCATTAAGACAAAGAGAAAACTAAACACTTAGAAAAAAATTCAAGAGAGGAAAATAGACGCAAGGTATACCTGGGCGGCGTGTTCGGAAAGCTTCGCGGCGAGAGAATCGTCGCCCGGGTGAGCCGCGGCTATGGCCTTGAAGGAGGCATCGATGAGGACCCCTTTCGAGATCTCCGTAGCCATTTGCTGGCAGTCTCCGGAGTACAAATTCATGTCCTCCGTAAACGTCCAGAAAGGCTCCTTCGGGACTTTTCCCTTCGGGATACGAGCGTCCCAAAGGGCTCTCCTCTTGGCATGCTCAGCTACCCAACCCGGAGTGAGCAACTCTTCTGCACAGATAAAACAAAAGTTGGTCAAGAAAAGAAAATCTCAAAGATCATAAAAAAAGATAAGTGCCACAGTTTGTTAGAAGAACAAACCTGCTGGCACCTCGACGACGTCCTCGTCGGAAGCCCGAGCCTCTTCGGCAGAAATCCCCTTGCCTTTTATTCGGCGCCGCTCTTCAGCAGAAGGCGCCTCTACCACGGCGTCCAGGAGAGCCTGCGACGGGGTAGGACTTTGAGGAGGGACCTCAGCAGCAACCTCGGGCTGAGGGGCAGTAGCAGCCTCGGGCTCCTCGCCCACCTTTTCGGAAATCTCTGGAAGGGGAGGGGGCACATCCTTCTTCGCCCGTTTAGAAGCAGACGGCCCAGCCCCGGACGTTTTCCGTGTTCGGCAAGCAGCTTTCTTAGTCTGATCACCCTTCACGGGCTGACCGGTGAAAAGGGCTTTGTAGAAAGCAGCAGTGTCCTCCCCCATTTTTGAAAAAGAAGAAAGACATCAGTGTGAGTCCGGAACGAAGTTATAACAAAAAGATTAGAAAGTAACTTACTCTCATAAAAAGTTTCAAAAGAAACTTCCTCCCGAAGGAGCTGCACTAGCCAGGAGTCTTCCCCGGCGATGGCAGGAGCCGGCATCCCGAGGTCCGTCTTGTGCTCCTTTACCACCTCGAGCTCCCGAAGGACCTCCTCGGTCATCAACCTCCAATTGATGGGAAAAGGGTAAAAAGGACGCGAAGGGACCTCGTGACCCCAGTCGGCGACGGCTCGGATGTGACCGTCGAAATCCGCGAATATGGAAGCCAACTCGGGAGTCAGCAGTATCCTCGGATCTACAACGTCGTCCTCTAACCGTCCCTGAGCCCACTTGGTCGGAACATGCGACCAGGCCTCCTCCCTCTTCAGAAAGAAAAACTTTTTTTGCCACCCTCGCCAGTTATCCTTGGTGGCGAAGGTGAACATATACTTTTTGCTCCCGGATCCCCGAGGTAGCATGAAATAAAAGCCACCCTTCGGGACCACGTAGAGCTTGTAGTACTGCATAAAAATAACGAAGTGGGGTTCTATTTTGAAAATGCCACACATACAGAGGAAGGCGTTGAAGTAGCAGTATGAGTTCGGAGGAAGTTGATTTACGGCAATGCCATGAAATTGGCAAAAGTCGCAAATCAACTTCGGAGGGGGGAACCGAAGTCCGGCTTTCAGCTGAGCTCGGAAAACGGTGATCTCGTTACTGTGGTTTGAAAAGCCATAGTGGTCAGGACGGGGCAACCTCGTAACAGCATACGAGGGAAGGAAAAATTTTTTCTTCCACTTCGCTAATTTTGCAGGAGTAGTGCAACAAGGGTGAGAAAGAAGAGGCTGCCAACTCTCAGGAATAGGCATTTTTTGGCTGGAAAACAAGTTCGGAAAAAGGCAAAAACGGACTTCGGGAAAAACTTTGAAAAATAAAGAGTTCTAGAAATCAAAACCCACCAAATCTTTTGCCGAAATCTGGGTGTGAAGACGCCGTCGTGAAAGATGACCGGAAAAAAGCTCAGGTGAAAGAACCGCCGCGAAAGGTAGAAGAGAGCAGAAGGAAAACCAGAGCAAAAGCAAAAGCAAAAGAAACAAATGACGAAATGAGCATATATATAGGCCGAGGGGGGTAGGCGAACCGGCGTCATAAGTACTCTGCGAAGGTGAAACGCCGCCATAAATGCCCTTCTGCACCTAAAAAGGCGCGCCCGCGGTAACCGATGCAACCCCAGCCAACAAAAAGCCGACACGTGTCAGCCATCGCACCAAAAGAGGAACACGCCCTCTGACAGACGTCGCGCCGCTCCAGACTGACACGTCTGGTTACGAGACGCGACGGTTCACTAACCTACAAAAATAAAGAAGTAGGTTACCTCGAGGACACCAAAAGACAGGCTATGGCCGAACAGTCCGTATCTTCGGACAAAAAGGTGTATCTTCGGCACAGGTTGCACTCCCTAGAAACTCCCGAGAAGCATCCTGGGAAAGACAGCAAACCGAAGTCTCCACTTCGGCTTCTTCGAGAAAGGCCTAAAAAGCTGGAAAGCAGGTTACTTCGAAGACACCAACAGACAGGCTTTGGAAGAAAAGCCTATGTCTTCGGACGGAAGGTCCGTCTTCGGAACAAGTACTGCACTCAAGGCCCAAAGAGGGGCCCTCAGGAAGCGAACAAACCGAAGTCTCCACTTCGGCTTTTTCGAGGGGGGCCTGTGATAGCCAAAAGGCTATCGCCTCCCCCAGCATGAATTTCCCCGAAGGTTTGACCGGGGAGCCTGACGTAGCTCGGAAAGAAGCATTGCCACAGACCTCGGCAGAAGCGAAATCGAGCATGACGAAGTAAGCACTTCGGCTGAAACGCCAGGTTATCTAAATTTGTCGATGACTCTCTCGGGAAACCGAACATATCGCCTTCGGGAGAAAAGGACCAGCTACTGAAAGCAGGAGAGATTCTCCCCGAAGGCGGAACCCCCGAGCTAGAGAACTCCCCGAGCCACCAACGTGATTCCCGAAGAAGGGCGTTCGTACCAAAAGATGACCTCGCCCAAAGGACCTCGGGAGTACGGCATGAGCATTTAATGAGCATTTAAGGAGCCTCTGACAGATCGCCACACACTGCCTAAAATGGCGGCCTGACGCGCCGAAGCCGTCCGAGTCTTGTCAAGACTTGACTCTGTTCAAGGCTCAAGGAGCCTGCCACTGGCTACTTGTCCCCTACGTCTGGAGGTACAGAAAAGATCTGACCGAACACGTGTCATGATCTAAACGGGTCAGGCTTCCCTATAAATACACAGGAAACACGTCCTGGCAGGCATGGGACTCCTCTCTCCTGAAAAACACAAGCAGGCAAGTCCGCAAAACTCCCTAAGTGTCCCCTTTCACCTTCTCAGGAAACTGACTTGGGCGTCGGAGGCTCCTCCCCGGAAATTCATCCCGGGGACCTCCTAACCTCTTTTCGGAGTCTTTCAGGTACTTTCCCATCTGGGGAACATCTCCGTCAGGCGTTCTCCCTCCTTGGAAGCTCCCTCGGAATTCACCATGTCGCAAGACAAAGATGCTGAAGGGCATCAGGGAGCAAGAAGTAAAAACCGCCATTCGGGACAGGATGAAGCTTGTAGTATTACATGAAAAAGATGAAGTGAGGGTCTATTTTCAAGACCCCACATATGCAGAGAAAGACATTGAAGTAGGAATAGGAGTTTGAGGATAGCTGGTTAATGGTTATGCCATGAAATTGGCAAAATTTGCTCACCATCTTTGGCAGTGGATACCAAAGACCTACCTTTAGCTGTGCTCTGAAGACAGTAACCTCGTTATACCGAGGAAGGTAGCTTGGATCTCCAGGACCAGGAAGCCTAGTCATGGCGTAAAAAGGAAGAAAGAATTTCGTTGACCAGTTCTTCAGCTTTTTTGAAGTGGCACAGCTCAAATGAGAATTGAGTGGAGCCTAACCCTTAGGAATGGATCGGACTTCAACTTGTCAAGAAGACATGTTCGGAAAACTAGGACCCTAACCTAAAAAATGCTATCAAATAATAGATCTCGGGTAACGTAATTGTAAGAAAATTTTTTGTGTTGACTGGTCAGTAGGACCACCGCCCGCTGGCTGGCCAGCAGGAACGCCGTATGTGGAGTGCCACATTAATAAAATTGGCATGCATTTTTGTTGAATGAGTTTGACATGATATGCTAATTAGTGGTTAAAGCTTGGTGCGTGGTTATAGCCCTTGTTGGTTGTACTTGTAAATAAACCTGTGAGTCATGCTTTTTCTTGTTGCTCTCATTGTACATTCTCTTCTCACCTTATTCCCCTTAAATGTAACCTGAGGTTTCTATTATTAATCTAATTGTACATTCTAGGATCGTCCGAGTTAGTGTGTCCAAGGAGGTGACTATAAAAAAACAACAAAGGAGGAAAGAGATGTTAGTGTTGTGCCCAAAAGCCAATCATGAGATGATTGTATTTTTGCACATTGAGTTATGATATTTTATTAAGGCATTAATCCAACAATTATGTTTGTTGTTTTGTTTCTGCGTAACTTAACAAACATAATTGTAACCCTAGAATAATGATATTCTTAAACGTCCCTGGTCTAGTATTATTGTGGAGCGGGTTGCAATAATACATAACGACTAGCATATGTGGAGACTAATATGAGATATGTAGTCTACATATGGGTACAAGTTGGAGAACTTGTGTACTGGACCGACCCACCATGAGAACACTACATGGATCGTTATATGAGTGTCATAAGTGATTCTCATAGTGATCATGGTATATGTAGTCCTTCAACCTAAGATCATCAAGGTTCCCTACATGTGAGTCACATACTTTGATACTTTCCTTTGTTGCTCGTAACTGAGTGAACTTGAAGGAGGTCATTGGGTATGTCACATATCATGCGGAGGGATTTGTATGATCAAGATGGGATTTGTCCCTCCTATGTAACGGGAGTGATATCTTTGGGCCCCTTGATAGAGTAAGACTTAGAAAAATGCATGGCCATGCTCGGATGAGTTGATATACGATATCAATGTCATCAGTTTAAGTTAGTCTACTCGGTAATCAAGAAACCAAAGATTGGGCTATACGAGAGTGACACATTCCATGTCTCGTGCTTAGTCTTGATATCTTGGACAAAGGGACAATAGCATATATCGGTGATGATCATAAAGGTTTAGTTGAATCATCGACAATCTTGTCACTTGGGTAGCAATGATGTGTTGCTAGACACCGCTCATTGCTTATGATCATAAATGTGATTTATGATCATTGCCAACGTGGAAAGAGCCTATTGGGTCGCACACATAGAGCTATTTGGATCATTAGAGTGCATGGACTAATTATTTGGGTTATGGTTTCACTTTAACTTCGTATTAATAATGGGCCAAAGAGTTGAGCCATTATTAAGCCCGAAATTAAATCCTAATTGGATTAGGGCTTTGAAACCCATTAGGCCTGGAAGTTGAGTCTCACTATAAATACAACTTCTAGTGAGAAATTCGTAGGTCTCCTTGCCTTAGCCTCCAAAAAGGACAGCCACACTCTTCTCTTGCAATTCCTTGAAGGACGTAAGCTAGCACTGTGAGCGCAAGAGAAACGCATCTGCCGGGATGCGGTGGAAGCGAGGTGATCCCGAGAGGCTCGTGTGGATACCATAGAGAGCCTGAACACGTCAACTGTTCAGGTTTATATGATTCGACTCTACAGTTGAGTGAGAGATCTCAACCGAAAATTAGGTATGAAAATTTTGAACACTCGGTTTACCCCGTTTCACTTGGATCCTGGAGGGTTTCAATTAAATTCTGCTGCGCTGTTTGGCTCCCGAAACCCATCAGTGGAAAGAGCTTATGGAGACTTTTTCTTTTCTTCAGGTTTTATGATATTCTCATTGGCTTGAGAATATCGTATAGTTTGGGCTATAACCATGTCATGTTTATTTTGGTTTTAGCATAAGATGCATGTTTTATATTTGTATGTGATGCATATATAAGAAAATTGGAGAAAGAGTTTATCTCTAAAGGAACTAGTGGGAGGAAAGTAGAACTTGAAGAAATTCAAGAACAACGAGGAGACATCGAACCTGAAATGGAACCTGAACAGACACAACAAGATGTTGTGGTTCAAGAGTCTGTTCCTATAGCACAGAGCCCACGTAGGACTGGTAGGATTCGGCGTGAGCCCGAGAGATATGGATTTCTCGTGACTCACACCGGTGATGTGATGCTCATGGATCAGGATGAGCCCACAACCTACCAACAAGCTATGTCGGGGCCTGACTCTGAGAAGTGGCTAGTGGCCATGAAATCCGAGATGGAATCCATGTATGAAAACCAAGTATGGACTTTGGTTGACCCACCTGAAGGGGTAAAACCCATAGGGTGCAAATGGGTTTTCAAGAAGAAAACTGACATGGATGGTAATGTGATTACCTTTAAGGGACGATTGGTTGCAAAAGGTTTCAAGCAAATTCATGGTATTGACTATGATGAAACTTTTTCACCAGTTGCTATGCTTAAATCCATCCGAATTTTGTTTGCTATTGCTGCACACTATGATTATGAGATATGGCAAATGGATGTCAAAACTGCATTCCTAAATGGAAAGCTACTTGAGGATGTGTACATGACACAACCTGAGGGTTTTGTCACTCCTGAGAATGCCAATAAAGTGTGCAAGTTGCAAAGGTCCATTTATGGACTGAAGCAAGCTTCTCGAAGTTGGAATCTTCATTTTGATGAAGCAATCAAAGAGTTTGGTTTTATCAAAAATGAAGATGAACCTTGTGTCTACAAGAAGGTTAGTGGGAGCGCTATTGTCTTCTTGGTGTTGTATGTAGATGACATACTACTCATCGGGAATGACATTCCTGAGCTACAGTCTGTGAAGACTTGGCTAGGGAAATGTTTCTCTATGAAGGACTTGGGTGAAGCAGCCTATGTGTTAGGCATCAGGATCTATAGAGATAGATCTAGAAAGCTTCTTGGCCTAAGTCAAAGTACATATATTGACAAGGTGCTAAAGAGGTTTAGCATGCAAGATTCCAAGAAAGGATTCTTGCCCATGTCACATGGTATAACTCTTTCTAGATCTCAGTGTCCGAGTACACCCGAAGAGAGAGAGCGCATGAGTAAGATTCCATATGCCTCAGCAATTGGATCTATCATGTATGCCATGATATGTAGTCATCCCGATGTCTCATATGCTTTGAGCATGACGAGTAGGTACCAATCGAACCCCGGTGAGAGTCATTGGACAGCTGTTAAGAACATCCTTAAGTACTTACAAAGGACTAAGGATGCATTCTTGGTCTTTGGAGGTGAAGATGAGCTCGTTGTAAAGGGTTACACTGATGCAAGCTTCCAATCTGATAAGGATGATTTTAGATCGTAATCTGGTTATGTGTTTTGTATTGGTGGTGGTGCTGTCAGCTGGAAGAGTTCAAAGCAAGATATAATAGCTGACTCTACAACAGAATCTGAGTACATTGCCGCCTCTGATGCTGCGAAGGAGGCAATTTGGATCAAGAAGTTCATCACTGAACTTGGAGTGGTTCCAAGCATTACCGACCCGATAGAGCTCTATTGTGACAACAATGGAGCAATCGCACAGGCTAAGGAACCTCGATCTCACCAGCGATCCAAACACATACTCCGACGCTATCATCTCATCAGGGAGATCATCGAGAGGGGTGATGTAAGGATATGCAGGACTTCGACAGATAGCAACATTGCTGATCCACTGACAAAGCCCCTTACGCAGCAAAAGCATGATAGCCATTCTAGGTCCATCGATATTAGATACATGGATGATTGGCTTTTAGTGCAAGTGGGAGATTGTTAGTGTTGTGCCCAAAAGCCAATCATGAGATGATTGTATTTTTGCACATTGAGTCATGATATTTTATTAAGGCATTAATCCAGCAATTATGTTTGTTGTTTTGTTTCTGCGTAACTTAATAAACATAATTGTAACCCTAGAATAATGATATTCTTAAACGTCCCTGGTCTAGTATTATTGTGGAGCGGGTTGCAATAATACATAACGACTAGCATATGTGGAGACTAATATGAGATATGTAGTCTACATATGGGTACAAGTTGGAGAACTTGTGTACTGGACCGACCCACCATGAGAACACTACATGGATCATTATATGAGTGTCATAAGTGATTCTCATAGTGATCATGGTATATGTAGTCCTTCGACCTAAGATCATCAAGGTTCCCTACATGTGAGTCACATACTTTGATACTTTCCTTTGTTGCTCGTAACTGAGTGAACTTGAAGGAGGTCATTGGGTATGTCACATATCATGCGGAGGGATTTGTATGATCAAGATGGGATTTGTCCCTCCTATGTAACGGGAGTGATATCTTCGGGCCCCTTGATAGAGTAAGACTTAGAAAAATGCATGGCCATGCTCGGATGAGTTGATATACGATATCAATGTCATCAGTTTAAGTTGGTCTACTCGGTAATCAAGAAACCAAAGATTGGGCTATACGAGAGTGACACATTCCATGTCTCGTGCTTAGTCTTGATATCTTGGACAAAGGGACAATGGCATATATCGGTGATGATCATAAAGGTTTAGTCGAATCATCGACAATCTTGTCACTTGGGTAGCAATGATGTGTTGCTAGACACCGCTCATTGCTTATGATCATAAATGTGATTTATGATCATTGCCAACGTGGTAAGAGCCTATTGGGTCACACACATAGAGCTATTTGGATCATTAGAGTGCATGGGCTAATTATTTGGGTTATGGTTTCACTTTAATTTCGTATTAATAATGGGCCAAAGAGTTGAGCCATTATTAAGCCCGAAATTAAATCCTAATTGGATTAGGGCTTTGAAACCCATTAGGCCTAGAAGTTGAGTCTCACTATAAATACAACTTCTAGTGAGAAATTCGCAGGTCTCCTTGCCCTAGCCTCCAAAAAGGACAGGCACACTCTTCTCTTGCAATTCCTTGAAGGACGCAAACTAGCACTACGAGCGCAAGAGAAACACATCACCGGGACGCGGTGGAAGCGAGGTGATCCCGAGAGGCTCGTGTGGATACCATAGAGAGCCTGAACACGTCAACTGTTCAGGTTTATGTGATTCGACTCTATAGTTGAGTGAGAGATCTCAACTGAAAATTAGGTATGAAAATTTTTGAACACCCAGTTTACCCCGTTTCACTTGGATCCTGGAGGGTTTCAGTTAAATTCTACTGCGCTGTTTGGCTCCCAAAACCCATCAGGAGAAAGTGCTTGTGGAGACTTTTTCTTTTCTTAAGCTTTTATGATATTCTCATTGGCTTGAGATTTCGTATAGTTTGGGCTATAACCATGTCATGTTTATTTTGGTTTTAGCATAAGATGCATGTTTTATATTTGTATGTGATGCATGTATAAGACAATTGGAGATAATAATTGGTGAGATCAAAAAGAAAAATCTCTCAAATAAAATATTAAGTCATTAAATATGATGCCTTCCAAATGTTGGCACTCATCAGGACTTTGATCAACATTGGGTGGGTTTGCCAAAGTAAAGCGCCTATGTTCATCTTGGTAAAAAGGGATGAGATAAAATTGATATCCAAATTACTAACTTTGGGTCCGACTTAACTTAGTCATCCTAATAGGATTGGGGGCTTAGAGGCATAGGATTGGGCTTAAGTTTATGAGATGAGCTTGGACAAGTGTTGTTCACCCAACTACCCAAGAGTTGCGTAAGATGCAATTGGCAAAGAGTTGCCTACCTAAATAGCTGTAACTTGAGAGAAAAGCCAAAGCTGACTCAGGTTGTGGTGAAATATGGATCTTGGCCCACTTGAATACCTTAGCACTAAGGTGTTCCGAAATAATATAGAGGGTTATTATTTTGAGTAAAATAGTGAGAGTATCATTTAATAAAAGTCTTTATTAAATGAACTAAAATGCATGACTCTTACACTACATATTTACTATTGTAGATTACCATAGCACAAAACACAGCGACACTTTCATTACGATTAATCCTTGAGAACGCAAAATTGAATGGAACCAACTTTCTTAAATAGTATTGAAATTTGATGATAATCTTCAAGCAAGAACGAAATGCTTATGTTCTAGAGCAGTCCATTCTGAATGAGCGTACTGCCAATGCTCCAAAAGCTGAAAGGGATGCTAACAAGAAGCATTCCGACGATGCTTTGGATGTTGCTGGCCTCATACTGATAACCATGGAATCTGAGCTTTAGAAGCAACATGAGAACATGGGGGCATTCAATATGATCGAACATCTCAAAATGCTCTTCTAAGAGCATGCCAGGCATAAGAGATTTGAGACCTTTAAGGCATTGTTTCAGTACAAAATGTCTGAGGGAAGTCCCATGGGTCCTCATGTGCTTAAGATGATTAGGTACATTGAGAATCTTGAGAGTTTGGGATTTGCTACTGAGAAAGAGTTAGCTGTTGATATAGTCCTACAATCATTGCTGGAAAGCTCTAGTTAGTTTGTCATGAACTGTAACATGAACAACCTTGACAAGTCCTTCCTTGAATTGCTTAACATATTGAGAACTGCTGAGCAAAACCTTAAGAAGGCTAAGCCCATTATGATCATACAAAAAGGCAAAAGAAAGGGAAAAGCCAACAAGAAGAAGGATAAAGCTAAGGAAAAGTCCAATGCTAATTCCTTTTTAACTGTACTGAAACCATCTGGTGGTGTGGCTAAGGAAGAAGAGTGCTTCCATTATAAGTAACCTGGACACTGGAAGCGCAACTGCAAGGTCTATCCTGAAAAACTTGCTAAGGAGAAGGGAATTAAGACTTCCACTTCAGGTATTTTTGTTATAGAGGCTAACTTTTCTACTTCCTCATTTTGGGTATTGGATACTGGATGTGGATTTCACATTTGTGCAAATGTGCAGGATCTAAGTAAGAGTAGAAGATTGGCCCGAGGTCAAATGGTCCTACGTGTTGGAAATGAAACAGGGGTTACTGCTTTAGCTGTAGGGACTCATGCTCTCACTTTGCCTAGTGGATTAGTTTTAGAATTAGACAACTGCTACTTTGTGCCTACTATTAGTAGAAATTTGATTTCTATTTCTTGTTTGGACAAGAAAGGTTTTTCATTTATAATAAAGGACAAATGTTGTTCTATTTATTTGAACGAAATCTTTTATAGTAGTTTTTGACTTAGCAATACTTTGTATGTTCTAGAACTCAAAAATCAATCTATAATGTGAGTGCAAGTGGGAGATTATTAGTGTTGTGCCTAAAAGGCAATCATGAGATGATTGATTATTAGTGTTGTGCCTAAAAGGCAATCATGAGATGATTGTATTTTGCACGTTGGGGCATGATATTTTATTGAGGCATTAATCCAATAATTATGTTTGTTATTTTGTTTTTGCGTAACGTAATAAACATAATTATAACCCTAGAATAATAATATTTTTAAATGTCCCTAGTCTAGTATTATCGTGGAGCAGGTTACAATAATCCATAAAGACTAGCATATGTAGAGACTAATATAAAATATGTAGTCTACATATGGGTACAAGTTAGAGAACTTATGTACTAGACCGACCGACCATGAGAATACTACATGGATCATTATATGGGTGTCATAAGTGATTCTCATAGTAATCATGTATATGTAGTCCTTTGACCTAAGGTCATCAAGGTTCCCCATATGTGAGTCACATACTTTCATACTTCCCTTTGTTGATCATAACTAAGTAACTTGAAGGAGGTCATTGGGTATGTAATGCAGAGGGTTTTATATGATCAAGATAGGATTTATCCCTTCTATGTAATAGGAGTGCTATCTTCAGGCTCCTTGATAGAGTGAGACTAATAAAATGCATGACCATGCTTGGATGAGTTGATATTCGATATTAATGTCATCAATTTAAGTTAGTCTACTCAGTAGTCAAGAAACCATAGATCAGGCTATACGAGAATGACACATTCCATGTCTCATACTTGATATTAATATCTTGGGTAAAAGGACAATGGTATATACGGATAATGATCATAAAGGTTTAGTCGAATCACCAACAATCTTGTCACTTGGGTAGCAATGATGTGTTGCTAGACACCGCTCATTGTTTATGATCATAAATGTGATCTATGATCATTGTCAATGTGATAGGAGCCTATTGGGTCACACACATAGAGCCAATTGGATTATTTGAGTGCATGAGTCGAATTGTTTGGTCTTGTTTTCATGATAATTTCGTATTAATGATTGGCCCAAAGGTTGAGCCATTATTAGGCTCGAAATTAAAACCTAATTGGATTAGGGCTTTGAAACCCATTAGGCTTGATAGTTGAGTCTCACTATAAATACATCATATAATGAGAAATTCACGGCTCTTACCCTAGCCTCTTTAAGGATGAAATCAAAAGAGTTTTAAAAGTTCCAGCCACACTCTTTTATTGCCATTCCTTGGAGCACGTAAGCTAGCACTATGAACGCAAGAGGAATGCATCTACCGGGACGTGGTGGAGGCGTGGTGATCCCAAGAGGCTCGTGTGGATACCATAGAGAGCTTGAACACGTCAACTGTTCAAGGTTTGTGGTTTGACTCAACAATTGGGTGAAAGATCTTAACCGAACTGGGTATAAAACTTTGAGCACCTGATTTATTCCATTTCACTTAGATCCTAGAGGGTTTCGATTATATTCCACTGCATCTGCTTAGCTCCTGAAACCCTATAGGGTGCTTCGCACAAGATGAGTAATTTAGGTGCTAAGCAATGTCCATAAAGAACTTAATGATAAATCCTTAACTACGGCAATTTAATTGTCAAAGACTTCTGTTAAACATACATGAAAGCACAGCTTAAACAGAGCTAGCTTAGAACTCAAGAAACCTTAAAAAGGCTAAACCTAGTTGGACTAGGATATGGGAGTATTACTAGGGCTCCTTAGGTCCACAATTAAAGACTTTCGACAAAAGTATGTCTAACCATATCTAAGGCATGCCTATATTCATAAGTTAACAAAATAAGCTAGTTTGAATGTAAAGGTCATAAGTAATAGACCTAAGGCATTAAGGTGCATGATGGGGTGCTTCTTGGTCCACTAAGGCACATCGGGGCATATGTGCGGGTATATCTCGTACATGTGTTCGGGCATGTGCCTGGGACATATGTTGAATGGACATAGGGCACATGTGGGCTTGGCCTCCAACATGTTCACAGCCCTTGTTGGTTCTTCCTTGCTTAACTTCTTTAATCCAAATGTCTTTCTACAAATGTTTGTAAAGCCTCCATTAGCTCCTCAACTGGCCTTCTTGAGATAGGCCTTAGTGTGATCTTCGAGAAGTCTTGGGTGGTGCTCTTTAAGCTTCCATCAACTTCATTTCTTTTGAGTTGCATTAAGATAATCACCATGGTTGAGGTGGCAAGCAAGAGGGGCATTAAGCTTTTTGTCTTTCCACCTACACTCCAGGAAAAGAGGTATTCTCCTTCTACTACATCTCTCACTCTAACAGTTAGAAACTTTGTGATGTCCTTTTGTCTAATTTGAGTTTTGAATGTCAACTATTTTTTTTTTTGGAAGTTTTGGTTAGGCTTCTAGCTACACCACTATCTGACATAAGCTCTTCAACATTTTCTCAGTATATTGCCTTCTTGTTGGGAATGTGAGGAAAGATTGAAGAGCATCGATCAAGGACATAGAAGTCTAGAATTTCGAGGTTCTAAAATGACTATATTCATTCTAAGGCCATCTAGCCCATCAACAACTAGTACTTGAAGTTTGATTGGATCCCTATATGTTGCACTCTATAGTGGCGGGGATGATGACCCCTTGTGATGCAAAGGTCATTCAAAATGACGCCCTAATACCATTAACCCTTCCATTTTATTATAATCCCCCTTTTACCTAGCCTGCATTGTTCTTTACCTTTATCTATGACTTATAACATTTTTGCAGTTAAAATTTAGATGAAAAATTATTTTATTGAACAATTTGGAAAATTTAGTAAACTGTTATAACCAATCATTTATTGTTTGGATACTGATTCCCTTAAACTTTAAGTGGGGAGGGTGGGTAAAACGAACCAAATTATTGAGTTTGGTGGTTATTTCTACCCTGAATATTATATTTTTTTTCAATATTCAAAATAATTATAAGTGTAAGGAATGAGAATCTATTTTAGGAAATGTAAGGGAATGAAGTGTCTACCATACAAAATCTAGTGGGCTTAAACTATAATTTGACCAATCACCTAAAACTGTCTGGTTTTTGTGGAGAGTGCAGCATGTGCTTTATTGTTGACCTACGTAAAGAGGCATGACAGCCCGAATATTACATTGATGTGCTAATTAGCCCAATTTTCTAACTTTAATTGGCTAAAGATTGTTAATTCTTGACTAAAATACACTTTCAATCCCTGAAACTCATTAACAAGGATACTTTCCCCTAAACTTTAACTTGAGCTAACTCAATGCTTGAACCTATGTAGAAGGGTCAGTCAATCTCTTTGACCTGCATGTGCTATCATGTAACTTTACATCAAGTAACAGCATTTAGTGTTTAAGGCTTGGTGACACATCTAAATCTTTAGGATTAGAATTATAGCATCAGTTGAACTATGGTGATTTTTGTAATTGTTTTGAAGGAAAAATTATAAAACCCATCCCAAACTTCATTTCTTTCACTGCTCTACCCTAACTTTATGAACTTCACAAATAAGCCATCTTCTTCCTCAAGATGTCATTTGCTGAAGGTCGGCCAACTCGTTAAGTTTGTTAAGCCCCACATCCTCCTTGACAACCTTTAGTTTTGAAGCTAGATTGGCCAAGTCCAATTTGGCCCTTATGTCCATTTCTTGTATCCAATTGGAAAAAGAAGATCTGAAATTTGAGAGACAAGAATGACCCTAAAAAACTGGAAACATCAAAATTCCACAATCCCGAATCTTTCTAGTCATTGAAAATTCAAGAAAGTAAAAAATTTTAGAGAAAAGCATTCCTTGTTCTTTCCTTTCTTCATGAGTGAAAGATTTACTAATAAGTTTAAGGCAAGAGGACAAAAACAAGGGCATGTTTCACTACTTCTTCTCAAGCTTTATATAACAAATAAAAGAGCTCAACCTAGGGACAGAACAATAAAGAGAAATAATAGACACAAAGATAGATAGAGATGATACATTGAACAATCTTGAAACTGGATAATTCCTCTTCTTCTTTCTCTAGAGCTTGATCCCTGTCCTTTTTTCCTATTTTTGCAATGCCGAACTTATTTTGTGGTAGTTTATGAAAATTTCGATGCTTTTTTTTTTTTTTGTTTCTTCAAAAAGTTTAAGTGAATTGAACTTTTAGGATTTTTCTTGGCAAATATGTTATTTTTCCTTGGTCTACGAGTTCTCAATTGGATCTTTGAATTCACTCATGAATAAGGTACAGAATGCCAGTTTTTTGGCATTTCTCACAGCGGCAAAAAAAGTGGGTGAACGGTGTTAGATCATGTGATGGCACATGTAAGTCAAAGGGGTTGACTGATCCAATTCACCAAGTTAGGTTACTGAATTGTCCAGAGCTGAAAGTTCGGGAGGGTAAATATCCTTATCAGTCGAGTTCAAGGGCTGAAAAGGTATTTTGGCCTTAATTCTTTATCAACTGACTCAACCCTCAGTGCTCACAACCCGGTGAAGCGGTTTTATCCTGTTGACCCTACTCAGCAATTAAGGCCTCCGCCAATAACCACACCAATGGTCCACTTTCGTTTAGTGCCTGCCACGCTGTGAACCTGGTACCTCGAAGCATCAGCGGCAGCTCATCCGTTTGTTAATCGGAGATGATCTCGTCCTCTGCCGGCTACTGATTCAAATCGCACGTGAAATCCGCGGACCCTGCAACCATATTCGGCACCGTCGGATATCAAAGGTGAGAAGCCCCAGTTCGATCGATGAATGTAGTTAGTTATTTGTGCGAACAATTTGGATTTGGATATTTAGTTTTCCGATATTTAGCTTCAATCAAACAGTTGAATTTTGGAGATTCACGTGCACGATTTTAGGTCAGATTTGAAATTCAGTGGTTTTCCTGCTTGTTCAGCTTCAACAAGTCTGGGAGATCAAATTCGAAGACTTTCTTCAATTCATTCCTGAACATAGGATTGTTTTAGTATCATTTAGATGCTATAAAGCCATGGTGGTTAGATTGCTTTTCACACCTGCATTGCTTCGTTTGCCAGGTTTAAGAAATCAATTGCCATTAAAAAGGTAATGAATGAGAAGTACATAAATGTGCAGTTCAAATGTGGCTGCTGTCTCTTTATGAATCGTTTTTTTTTGCAACTCTAACTTATGGTATTTGGCTTCGATTGTATTGGTTAGAGTAGTGGGCGTGGCTGGGTTTAGTGTCAGCTCCATGGCAGGTGCAAGTGAAATGCAGGAGGTAAAGCTACTGGGTGCCGAGAATGACAACTATGGAGGTGTCATAGTGGAGATGAAAGAGCATATGGATTCTAACATCTTTGCCTCAGCTCTTAGAGCTTCGATCACAAAATGGAGGGAGCAGGTTCTGCTTTACCATGTACCTGTTGGAATCTTTGAAGTGTTCTTTACCTCTGATCCTTTTACGATTATTGTTGTTGTTGTTGTTTTGGGTTTGTTTTCTTCATTTGTATCTTCTAAATTCTTTTCAGGGAAAAAAAGGTGTTTGGATAAAATTGCCTATTGAGCATGCCAATCTTGTTGAAGCTGCAGTTAAGGTACCATAGTTTGTTTGGTGCATTTTTAATACTCCATATGTCTCAAAATGTTTGTCACTTTTGATTTTTCTTGGAAATATTATTGATGTTTTGTAACACAAACATATTAGACATGTTTTTCCAATGTTGCTGTTTACTAACTAGTATAGCGACAATTTACAACAATTAGCATTCATAAGCGTTGCACAATGGGAAGCGTATATTTGTAAAAATCTGTATAGTTAGAGAAAAATGACAAACTTTTTGGGCCACAAAAACTTGGAAAAGTGACAGGCATTTTCAGATGTAGTGTCTATTACTAGTGTCGACTCTTCCAATGCTTTCGTGCAAGAACTCTGGTTGTTGTATTTGTGGTATTTCTTCTGTTAGGAAGGTTTCTGGTACCATCATGCTGAGCCAAATTACTTGATGCTTGCGTATTGGATTCCCAAAGTTGCCAGTACTCTTCCAGCTAATGCCTCCCACAGAGTTGGTGTCGGTGCATTTATCATGAATAAAAAGAGGGAGGTACTAGCTATTTTTCCACTTTTTAAGTATTATCTTCCCTTCAATTGTTTGGCTTTGGATTTCTATAAGATTTATTTCTTAACTAATACCAACCTTTTAGCACAATCTTGGTTCGCTGTATGAATAATTTGTGTGGCAATTGCTGATCAGTCAGATTCATCTCCATGCTGAGAAGACATCTGTAGCTTTTAGTTAAGATACATCTCTATATGTTCCACTTTTTTGTTAAGCATTATTAACAATTTCATAAAAGCATGTCCCACTCAATTTGTTAGGAACCATATCAAATTTTTTTCAAGAGTTCATTCAAAGTATTCTACTATTGATTGGATATATGGATATTAAGTAACATCCTCAAGGCATTTCTAATTAATGCACTTGGCAGCTTATCTAGTTAATGTGGTTCTATGACGAATTGTCTGTAATGGATGAAATTGTTTGCTCCTGGCATTCCGCTCTGGCTCTTCAAGTTTTATGTAATTAGCAATTGATCTGATTCTGATGGTACAAATGTTGCAAGTTTGATCATCCATTTCTTCTTTTCACAAATATAACCCTCTCTGTCACTTGTTTCCTTTGCTTCCAACATGTTTCTTTCTTCCTTTCTTTTTTTTTTTTTTGTACAAAAATTAGCTTCACCTGTCTTCCAACCAAAAGCCAAACATCATTTACAGGGGGCTAACAATTGAAAAAGGCACAATTGGGAAAAAAAAAGGGAGGAGAAATAGAAATAGCGACATCAAAAGGACAACACGTAGAATCAACAGTGAAAAGCAAGAATGTGCAGTGAGAATAGAAGAAACATCACGACTGAAGATATTTAGGTGCATTAACAAAATAATTTATGCAAAATTTCTTGAAGTAAATTTGTCTGTTTGGATTTTAAACCTTATCATTATATCCCTTGCTGGCATCCTGTCAAGGTTTCCAAACCAAGCACCCCTAGCGTGTTGAGGAAGATGGTAGTGACCCTCTACCTAACTGCGCTGTTTCACATTGCCATAATGCTTGCACAAATTAGAATATCTGATTGAGATGAGTAGGATTTATTTTTAAGAGGAGTCCAGATTCTAACGATTTTGGGAAAACAAGACCCACTAACTCTTTCTTACCTCTGAGTTGGAGAAGGTGATTTCACCGAAAGCTTGTTACATTCAGGTTTAGCATTCAACATATTGTCACCCTTTAAATGAGTGAAATACTGAATCCTCTGATTATGCTGTCGAATTCCATGCCTCTCTATAACATGTCCTTGTTGACTGAATTCTACGCAACATCATATTCCCTTTCAGTCCTGATGTACGACAGTGTATGAAACTTCCACCTAGTATTTCTCATTCAGCAATGATGCGCTTTAGTGTATAAAACATCTTGAATCAGTAATCTTGTATTAATAGAAAACAGCCTTGACTAATTAGGCTTCACTAGCATCAGAAAGTAGCATAGATGTCTTTAGTTCATCTGAATACTGATTTCATGAATGAGAGGTTTAACAAGTGTAAAGCAATCGTACTCCTATATATTTGCTGGAATCAAGCTGTTTCTCATCTGCAGTAGAGTGAGCTCCCCAAGAGATACTAATTTTTTCTTGTTGTTTCTCCCACATGACTATCTTTAAAGGGGAAGAGGGAGATAGAGAGAAAGAGAGCTACATAAATTTAAGAGCTTTGTCCTTGAGTTTTTCCTCTCTGCTGTTGAGTGTCTCATCATCTGCAAATCAGAGGAACCATAATTTACGTGAAAGCACCTATGATGAGAATTGCTTGGTCATCGAAATTAGAATTCTGGAGAAATATCTACTGCAATAAGAAACACACAAGGGGAATGGTGTCTCTGCATCAAACCTCTTTTGCTGACAAAGAAATGATAGAGCCCTTCCATCATTTCATAAGCCTCCAATCCATTATTGATAAATGCACTGTCAGTAGTAACCTCCTTTTAACAAAAGCTGTTTAGACAAACATCTATACTGGAAGATAGAGAGTTCTGCATTCCACCGGATTGAATCTTTGCCACAATTTTGTAAGAAGATGCTAAACGTACAAACAATTAAGGAAAGTGAATTTTACAAGCAAAATGTGGCAAAATTTATATCATTTTGAAAAGCATGCTCAGCCCACTTGAATTTAAGTCTAATTAGTTCTGCCACATTGTTTGTAGAATTACTTTGAAGATAATTTCATAAATATAGCTCAACTCTTGGTTGCGGCAAGTAACATGGCTCTGCCACATTAATTTTTTTTTTCTTTTTTTGAATCCAAACTAGGTTCGTTGTTTATTACCTTTCTGAGCTTGCAAACTCCAATTTTCAGATTCTTGTTGTTCAAGAGAACTGTGGAAGATTTAAAGGTACTGGCATGTGGAAGTTACCGACTGGAGTGGTCAATGAGGTAACTGAAATAGAGGAAACTTTGTCATAATATTCATGCAATGTATACCCAGATCTTGATGTGTATCTTCCTAGGGTGAAGATATTTGTGCGGCTGCAATCAGGGAAGTCAAGGAAGAGACATCTGTAAGTGGCTACCGGCCAATTGACAACTCCCCCATTCCATTTGAACCACCCTCTTTGTAAATGCTTAAAGTTCAAAAGAACTTCTCTCTTTTAGTTCTTTTCCGTAAATAAGCCTTCTTAAAAGTGGATTCAAATTTAAAGAGCCATAATTAGGAAGCAATTACCTTAACAGTAAGAAGTCAATTTGTTCGGGACATGTCAAAGAATGAAAAGGAGCAAGTAAAAAAATGGGATGGAGTGCATATATATTTTATAGATGGCCAAATACATACATTACATATACGTAGACAGACATACATACTTACATATGCAGAAGTGTGTTTGTGTGTGTGTGTGTGTGTATTAGTTTCTGTTGGTAACTTTTTCTGCAATAAGGTGACACTGATACATTTTCCTTTTTATATATTGGTTGTGGCCTGATTCAGATTGACACGAAGTTTACTGAAGTTCTGGCATTCAGGTGCTTTGGGTTTCAAACGTAGCATAGAGAGATAATCTACTTTCTATTGTTTAGTTGACAAGTAGATATTACCGACCATGAAGAAAAATTCTGTGGCCCCTGTCACAAATTTTAGGAAGTTCTAGAAGGAAAAGCATTTTATGACTAAGCAAGCATGTAAAGAATTAAGCATATGGAAATACTGAGTACAGTAAATACTTATTAGCGAACAAAGGTATTTTTCTTTTCGAGAAAGGCTACTCTTTACTTTGTAGAGATTAACATTTCTCAACAATAATTGACATTATCTACAGACAAAGCCACAAGGCATTCTTTGAAAAGTCAGATTTGTTTTTTATGTGCCTGTTGGAGCCCCTTTCATTTGATATCCAGATGGATGTTTCTGAGTTAGAGGCAGCAAAGGTAATTTGTCCAGTTACCACTTATATATGTTTAAAAAATCTGAAATGATTCACAATTCTCACACTTTCTGTTCATTAACCTTCGATTTCACATCATGTCTGCGTTTTGCACAAACTTCTAATGATGTAGTTTGATTAAATTCTTCATGACTGTTTCCATCTGTACACAGTGGATGCCATTTGATGAGTACGCTGCACTACCATATGTATTAGAAAACGAGCTGTCGAAGTACATTGTTGACATTTGCAGTGCCAAGAATGATCAGAAATATCATGGGTTTTCGCCTATGCCCACCACATCATTCTTTTCTGATAAAAGGTACAACTTATACTACAACAAGTGTGATCTGCAGGATGAGTAATGCATAATTATGGCATTTGAAGCCAAGAACTATCTAAATAAATGATTCTGGGACTCCTGGGAATTCACTGTTGTATTCTGCATTTTACCTGCATTTAGGCAATTCTTGTTTGATAGCGATTCTAAGGATTGATTTGTGTAGTAGTCAGTGAGTTCGATCATTTCAGATAGAGGAAAGAAAATTGTATTCATTGAAGTCTGATTGTTTGATATAGAAACAAGTGAAGAAATTTTTCCAGTTGGTGATGTGGTTGAGTGTCAATCTCTGCTCATGTTCTTTCCTTTTCTCAGCTATTTGATAATCAATTTGCATTTTCTGTCAAAAATCTGCATGGAGACTTGGATTGTTAGAAGGGTCGGGAATATGAGCATGAGTGAAGAAAAACCTCCGGTTTATCATTGTAGTCAGATCGAATTTCTTTTGTATATTAAAACTGGGCCAAAATGCGTATATGGTCTTTCAACTTGACAAATTCGATAGAGTTAATCATTTTTGTTTGACTCAGTGCGAGCTGGTCTTTTAACCTTTTAGGTCTTTTAACCTTTTAGGTTTAGCATGTTAGTCCTGAAAGTTTGCTAAAGCATCTAACGGAAAGTGTCCAGCTTGGACACTTTCTGACATAATGCCGTTAGATGTGGGGGAGATGAGGAGTCGAAGCGAGAAAGCTCTCAACGGAGGAGATAGCCAGTCAGATGCCTGCTCGAAATCCGGATGCGGCGGCGATGGTTGAACATCGGCTCCTGCTTCTCGCCAATTTAGGGGTCATTTTTTGCTTCGCTGCCAGTGCATCGACGGGAAATGCCATTTAAAATCCAAGTCATCAACTTTGGTTTACCCAATGTTGTTGGATGAAGACGATGGCTGGATTCAACAGTTCTTGCAGCGGGATTTGGCGGCTGGATTCGGTGAGGATCTGATTTGAAGATTTGTCGATTTTGTAATTCATTGAGGATCGAATTCAAAGATAGGGCAATTTGTTGATTCAAAGCGAATAGAGATGGTGGCTATTCGAAGATGGGGCAATTTGAAGATGGATACGGAGGTGAAGAGTGGCCCCTAACGACCCAAGATGAAGCCCTTCATCGGAAGGGATGGCGAGTTTCGTCAGAGCAGACGAACAATGAGAGGGGCAAGACGGGATGATGTGGAAAATAGTGTTGATGTGTCAGGACAAGCTCAACACATCTCCATGCCACATCAGCAACATATTTAACTCCATTTACCCTTTCATCCAATTTGGATAAACTTGCTTAATTTTGCGAAGTTGAAGGACTAACTCGCACTGAGTTAAAGATACGAGTTAGCCAAGTTTACAGGCCAAATACGCATTTTGGCTTTAAAACTATTAATAGTATCATCAATTCTAAGGTTTTCTCCTAAGCTAGGTATCACCTTGCTCAACTTTGGGTTAGCTTTTTGCCGAAGATCCCCTTTTTATTTATTTTTTGAGTGCACTTTAAGACCAAATAACAACAACAACAACAACAACAACAACAACAACAACAACAACAACAATAATAATAATAATAATAATAATAAGTCCTAAAACCGTTAATAGCCTTGGAACTTTGGTAACCTGTATAAAAAACCATTTAAACTTTAACTCAAGCTAACTCGGCCCTCCAATTTTTGTTAGGACACTTAAGCCCATTGAATGGCAAAAATTAGGCATGTGTGAACATGTAACTAAATTCTATTCCATAACTGATGAAACTAGTTGTACAATGAGTGAAATGAAAATCAACAAAAACTCAAAGGACCTGGCTTTCATTTTTCTCTCAGAGAACACAAGTGTAGTTCAATAGCTGAGGAAGGTGCAAATGCTTTTATTGTTTGGCACCTATTCCACATCAAATACACCCAGTTGTAGGTAAACACAATTGAAAAAAAATAATAAAAAGTTTGTCACTTTCTTTATCATAGGGGACCAATGATATTGACATACGACCAATGGGAAATGAATACATTGAGATTCTAGTGTCACCACAGTAAAGATTCCATCTATAATGACCTTTTGGGCAACGGGCCTTCAACGATCAAGTAAAACTTATTATTAAGTCAGCATCCCTAGTTTAAATACCTAATTTATTGAGAATTAGCAAGTCAAGCAAGTTATTAGAGGTGAGATGGTTCTTAGTCGTTTTGGCACCAAAGTGTCAATGAGGGCAAAATGGTATTTTAAATTTTATATGTAGTTCCTTGCATCCAAAGTGGCAAGGACCCAGAGTGGTAAGAAACCAAAGTTTAGGATAAACTTGCCTAAGTCTCATGACATTATTTGGAGATGGGGTAAATTTGTCAATAACGTGAAAGTTGGGGAAGTTAGAGGGAGGATGGCTTTTAAACCAAATTAGGGTAGCCTCACACCACTATTCATCATCCTCTCCATTTTATTTTCATAGTTGTCTCTCCTCAACAAAATCATGCCCCGTATCTCATCCATGTCTTCTTGGTGAAATCGAAAGCCCATTGGTGTGTAGTGAAAGGAGGCTTGCTTTTGCATAGTTTGGGAGTGGAGAGCTCTTAAGGGGCCTTTTTATGTTTAGGAGTCGAGGTACATTTTTTTCCTTTTTGTTTCTTGATTGTTGTTAGGTTTTTTTAGCTTGGGTCTAGTTAGAATGATTGATTTGGTGCCAATTGTGATGATTTTGTCCTAGAACCGTATGAACACCCTAAAGGAGCAATTTTGCTTGGATGTGTTTAATGCTTCCTTATTATTGTCAATTCAGGTATTGGATCTAGTTCACACATTCATTTGGTGCATGTCTTAGTTGCTTGCTTGATGGTTTTAGGTATTTTCGATGATATGTATAGATTATGGTGAGAATTGGTTTTGGTTGATGGTTAAAAGGGGCCGGGTTTTTTCTGGGTAGCTCAAGCTCGAGTTAAGGCTTTTCAAACCGAGCTTGGTCGAGCTCAAGCTGAAAAATCTGAGCTTGAGCCTGAAGGAATCTGGCCCTATTTATTAATATGCCTAATGAGCCCTAGGAATTTCTCACTTTTTCGTTCCCTCCTCAAAATTTTGACCAGCTTCAACCTCTTCTTCTCATATTTCTTCTTAAACTTGAAATCAATTAAATGAATTGACTAGTAAGTCAATCAAAAAAATTGACCAGCAAATTAGTAGTATATCAAAAGTTAGAACAACTTTTGAAAATGAAAAAAATCTAATCAAGCTTGTTGAGCCTTTGATGGAATTTTCTCAAATTTTTTTCTGAGTTTCTAATGTAAATTTTTTATCAACGTCAAGCTTCACCGGTGACCCTCGTCACAAAGCCGATGCCTTGGGCAACTTCAGAGACCTCCCTAACAGGATCATTTCTGCTACTCTAGATTTACTCGATATCTAGATATTTGTGATTTGTTTGGTTGTGTACTTGATTTGTAGTGTGAATCTATGACTTATATTTTCTACAATGAGTCCTAGCTCGAATCAACACCTTGTTTATTTATTTTAGATTTGGTTAGCCTTTATCCCTTCCTCTATTTGAATGACAATGATGGAGATGAGGGACGAGATTGGCCGTGGTTTACTAGCCTAAATGAGATATTGGGGATGAGTCCCTTATGATTTGGATTGAGATGGCTCAGAAATATATGGAGTAGTCAGCAGAGGACTATGGTGGCTCCACAGTCAACTCCTTGATGAAAATGATGGCTTATTTGTGAACTTCACAAAATCAAGGTAAAGCAGTAAAGGACTAGAAAGTTTGAGAATTGCTGTGAATAAATCCCTTCTCTGGCTATCTATGTAGAAAATTACAAATTCAACCACCCATCTCTAATCTAAGTTATATTATGACACTAAAGATTTATATGTGCCATTCGAGCCTGTCAAATTTTCAAGCCTAGCCTAGCAAGCTCAGGCTTGACCTAGCCTTTTTCACCCCTAGTTGTGGTGGACTACTATGAATTAAGCCCTTGTGTAATGCAATTGAGCATTTGATGCTTGGTTAGTTTGGTATGGAATTGACGCATTGTTGTACTTAAGGGATTTGGGCATTGCAATAGCCTTACATGATGGTTTAAGAGGCTTGGGATGCCCCCAAAGTGCCTGTGGCACTCATTGAAGTAAGTTGGAATAAGGGCATGGTTTGTCCCACTGCTAGGGCCACCAAAATGTATGCAACACCAAATGGCAACACTGCCATTGGCACTATGGTACCATAGTCTATTTCATGGCAACTTTGGGCCCCAAAAGGAGTGCTTCCAGGAAGTGGCTTAAGGGTGCCAAGGGGTGAGTGTTACGTCTTGTTGCTTTCGGACTCCTAAAGCTTTTATTAGAGGTAGGTGATTTTGATGAAACTTTGGGGAACTAAGTTTGACTAAAAGGAGGCTAGTGTGACATCAAGTGTAAAGGAGCCACAAGGACTATAGTAGTTGCCATTAGGTTTATGAAAGGGGTTTAGTGATTGTTGGTAGCCTAGGTGGGCCTTTGAGCTCAAGGCACCAATGGGAAACCACCTTAGTACATCGAGAGGTTCTTTGGAACTTAGAGACTTAAGTCCATCCATAGTGATTCTTATCATAATGGGGTGAACTACATAATAATGGATAGGGGAGCACCCTGGGGAAAGCTTAGGGCACTTATAGCCTAGGCAAGTTGTTATTTAAGGCACAAGTGCAGACATAGTGCACCTTGGGTAAGTATGGCGTGGAGTAGTAGCAAACTAGTAGCCTTGGCAAGCCTAATGGCTTGAGACACTATGTGGGAGCCTATTACACCTAGTAAGGCCCTTGGGACTAGAGCAAGGGTCATGTGCAACAACAAAGGGTAGGTAACATGTTAAGCTAAGCTCACTAGTAAATGGTATACCAAGTCTGCTAGTAGGTTAGGCTAAGTCTTGTGGTGAGGACCAAGTAGTGGAGGAAGTCCCAAGGGACTTGAACTATGATATATGTTTAGCCTTAGGATGCATGCCTACACAGTAGATTATGATATATTTTATATATAAATACTTTTCCTTAATGTTTATGATGCAAGTACTCGAATTCCCTACTAAGAATCTTTAGATTCTCACTCTTTTTAGTGTTGTGTAGACTTTTGTGTCTATAAAGGCCAACAACCAATGAGGATTGCTGTGTGAGTGTTTTAGTGCAGGTAACCCCTAAGTGAATGTATGAGTGATTTATGGAGATGAAATCCTTTTACCTAAAAGTTAAGGCACCTGATGGTTGAAAGCCTAGGGCCCCCAAAGTAACATCCACTAAGGTAGCTCCCAACATGAGAACTCGATTCCAAATCAGCCTCACTTAGGGAATGGGAGAACATCAGGTAGACCACACCTCGGGAAGAACCAAATTGCTGAGGTATCTACTATAACCAAGGTATGATATCCGAACAATCGAGGGACTTCGGTCACTAAGAACCTAAGTACTCTTGAGCCTTTGACAAAACTGTTAGGACCAGACCAGCCAAAGGCGTGCAAAGCACACATCAGGCTTGTGTCAGGACTGCTGGCACTAGAGGATGGTTGGGGAAATAGACCTTTGACTTTGGATCTCACCAAATATGTGGTCGGTTGATTTGGAGTACTACTAAGGCGCTTATACCTTTCTAGGCTCTATATAAGTAAGACGTTCCCCAGTCCTAGGTATGTAGCTTTTACTCAGTCATCATAATACACCCAGTTATATCACTTACTTACTTGAGTGTTAGAGAGTCCCCCCCCCTCGAAAAACATTTTGGGGATTCCATCTCTCCCTTTTTTCTTGGTGTCTTTAAGGTATTCTACCACCTGGAGAAGGCCTTCCTTGGAGCCTACCATGCAGACTTTAGATACTGCAAAAAACTACGGACACCAATTGGTACCGTCTAAGGTAACCCAGACATGTATCCCTGTGGTGACTACTAGGGCATCTAAGATTTCTCATCAGAGTGGACTTCTACGACAATAGAAGATCGAGCAAACAACCAAACTGCCTCGCCCAAGGGCGATCACCTAGTGACATTGACAATGAAATTCCTATGTGAATTCCAGCATATGATAGCCACAAAAATCACTCAGTGTTCTGAAAAACATATCCCCAAAAGCCTCATAGGAGTGAACCTTCATCAGAAATGTCCAAGAATTTGGCAAGAGATGCCCCTCCTAGCTCTAAAACATGCAAAATAAGTCCCGTTTCAAGAGTTCGCCACTTTGTGGCCAGAAATGAGACCGATAGGAGAAAAGACCAACCTTCTTAAAGAGAAAATCCTCTCGCTAGAGGTCACCTTCCCATTGCTGGTGTGTCGAGGACATGCCGAACTCTTGGATAAGGAACCTTCTAGAGAGGATAGACTAGGTAGAAGAATAAATGACCTTTTAGAGAGGATGGACTAGGTAGAAGAATAAATGACATGAAAGCTGGTATGGATATGCCTGTCTAGGATTGTTGTTGGTGACGAGGCCCTTTTTATGTCATCAACTTCAGGGTAGCTCAATTGGATTTGTATGATTGAAGAGGGGATCCCCAGGCACACCTAGCCAAGTACACAAAGAATATGGAACTGGGCGGGGTCGATAAAGCGACATTGTGCAAGTGTTTTGAGGTAACTCTTTCAAGTCCCACAATTGCTTGGTACAACTCTTTGCCCCTCATTCCATTGCTTCTTTGCATGAATTGTCCACTACATTCACCCATTAGTTTATCGAGAGCCATCTTTTAGCAAAAAAGGCTGTCAAATTGTTTAGCATAGTGTAAAAAGATAATGAGTCTCTTTGAGACTATGTTAACAGGTTCAACCAAGAAGCTTTGAAGGTCACTGATCTATCCCCCAAAGTTTGCATCCTAGCACTTACTAGAGGACTTCGGAGGGGCTCAAATATGGCATTGGAACTATCAAAGCAAATGCCAACCACTATGGGGAAGCTTGACCAGTTGACCAAACAAGACATGATCGTCGAAAAGATGACTGTTGATGAGGAAAAGATGGATGTGAGAAAGGCAGAACATTGGCCCTAAAACCAACATCGAGGGGAGGTTAGGAGCTGCAAACAACCTTGAAAAAACAAAGGAAAGAAGAAGTCACCAACATACTCAACCTTGAACACCTCACGAGCCAACATCTTGGCAACCTTATAGAGGTAGGGAGGGGTATAGAGACCCAAGCCGATGGCCTCTAACAGAAAGAGAAACATGAAGTAGTAATGCCAATATCATTAGGACCACGGACTTGATGTTGAAGATTACCACCAGTTGAAGAAGTACATAGAAGCCCTCATTAAACAAGGCTAACTGCGAAGGTACCTCTGATTCCCCTCACCAAAAAGGGGAGAAAAGGATGAGGACACAAAGTACGATGAGGATGAGTGAACTCTGATCGATGAAGAAACCACTGAAGTCCCTGTGGACAACCACCACCTTCGATAGGAGTTATGCAAGCCATCACCACCAGGCTTCCTTCATCGGAAAGGAAAAGGAAAGGAAGAAAGATAGCCACCCTCAACCTTCAAAAAGCAGCGAACTAGTTGACAAGGTTTGATGAAATTGCCATCAATTTTCCTCATGATGAACCTATTTTAATCACTACCTAGTTAGTTAATTGGAACGTGAAGAGAGTTCTATGCATTGATGGATCAAACACCAATGTCCTGTTTGCTCACATACTGATGAAGCTGGGCATATCAGTGGAGAAGCTAAGCGCGATGGTGTCCCTGACTTATGGAGTTGGGCCTAATGAATTGCCGGTTCTTGGTAGTATTGACCTGCCACTTATGCTAAAAGGGAAGGCCATAAGAAGCAAGGAAGAATTGTATGCCGCAATGATGTTCAAGTTCATTGTCATTGACGTGCCTTCACCCTACAATGCCATTGTAGGAAGCCAAACCAAGGGGATCCTGCATATAAGGTCAGATGGTAAGTACCTGACGATCACATTTGAGGCCAATAAGGGAGACACAATTATTTTCATCAACCAAGCCAAAGTCTGGAAGGTCTTTTTGAAAGCATGTTAGGCCCTAACAATGAAAAAGATTAACACATCGGCAATGGTAAAATCAGAATATGCCTACTAAGTGGATGGTAGTAGAGTCAAAGAAATGGACGTGCAAACCAAAAAATTAGAACTCATTGAAGGCCGAAGTACCAAGATTAGGGATAATATGCCCAAAGAGCGAAAAGCTGAACTTGTAAAATTCTTGACTTTTAACAAAGATTTTTTTGCTTACTCACCGAAGGATATGCCTAGAATAAATCTATGCATAATTCAACACAAATTAAATGTTTAATCCCCACGTGTAGCTGATAAGGAAAAATAAACAAAATATCACTCTAAATAAGAAAACTTTCATTAAACAAGAGGTACAACAACTGCTCGAGGGAAGAATGGTAGGGGAAGTTGAATACCTGGATTGGTTGAGTAACGTGGTCATTGCCATGAAAGAAGGAAGAAATAAACTTCAGGTGTGCATAGACTTCATTAGGGTTAAAGACACATACCCAAAAGATTCTTTCCCATTGCCTTTAATAGCCAGCTTGTGGATTTCACTTTAGGATATGGAATGTTAAGCTTCCTTAACTCCTTTAGAGGATATCACTAAATTCAGATGAATCTGATGGATGAAGAAAAAAACTCATTCATAATTGATGAATGCACCTTTTGTTACATAAGAATTCCCTTTAGTTTGAAGAATATAGGAGCCACATATCAGGGTCTAATGGATAAGGTATTTGTTGAACAAATCAAAAGAATCATTGACGATATGATTGTAAATGGCCAAAGTGCTTTGGGTCATATTGAAGATCTTTTTGAAACATTTCAGCAACTAAGGAAGTTCGGCCTACTCCTGAACCCGAAAAAGTGCATATTCAGCCTTAAATAGTCAAAATTCTTAGGTTTATGGTTTGGGAGAGAGGTATTGAGGCAAATCCAAGTAAAATTAAAGCCTTGCTTAATTCTAGAACCCTAATAGAGTAAAGGATGTCAAAAGGCTAATGGGGAAATAACGACAATACGCTGCTTTTATCTCTCGCTATGGTGACCAATGTATACCTTTTTTCAAAGTCTCCACTAAGGAGGCAAAAGACAACATAGTTGCCAAAGGAAACCAGTCCCCCTAGAATGAGCAATGTGAAGAGGCCTGGGAGAAGTTGAAAGCATACCTAGCTAAGCTACCCACACTTCAATAGCCGAAGGAGGTGGAGCCCCTTATACTCTACCTCACCGTTAGCAAAAAAGCAATAAGCTCAGTTCTAGTATGAAAGTATGAAGGCGGCCAACAATGGCCCATTCATGACATAAGAAAATAGCTACATGGCACCGAAGTGAATTACCCAGTCCTGCAGAAAACACTATGCTATGGTGCTAGCAGGATGATGACTTTGACTGTATTTCCAAGGCCACCCAGTCATTGTCCGAACTAGTCTAGCCCCTAAGGACATTATGAAAAGGGTGGACCATTTCAGGATGACTTTCTAATTGGTGCATGGAACTTGGTGAATATAATATAAGCTATGAGCTGAGGAAAGCAAAGAAATCATAGGCCTTAGTAGATTTCATAGCCGAACTATCACCCGATGCCTTAGAAGAAACCCTTATAGACGACGACGAAGAGCTGAAGTGGTCCTTTATTTTTTATGGAGCATCGGAGGTAGGACATTAGGGAGTCGATGTAGTACTTTAGGAGCAAAAAGGAATGGAGATGTCTAAGTCTACCAAATTTAGATTCCATGTAACTAACAACTTTGTGGAATATGAAGCATTGATCCCACAGGGCTGAGGCTTGCTAGGAGCATACTCCTAAAATCCCTTTAAGCCTGTAGTGACTCTTAGCTTTTAGTGTGGAAATTGAGGGGGAGTATAAGGTTAAAGAGCCAAAACTCAAAAAGTATTTCAACCTCGTAAAAGAGATGATGGAAAAATTTGACAATGTCCTTGCTGACAAGGCACTTAGGCAAAAGAATGCTAAGGTAGATGCCCTGGAAAAAACATCTGAATGTATTGAGGAGTAGAAGACATCGGGCATTAATGTCCTCTATTTGATAATCATAGAAGGAGGGTGGAGAGCCCCCACCTGGAATTTTTTATCTGAAGGCAGGTTACCCAAAGACCTTTAGGAAGCTAAAAAAGTGAAAAGAATGAGCAATCGATATTTTCTCAACAGTGAAGAGCTCTATAGGTAAGGTTACTCTAGTCCTTCATAGAAATGTATTGGGGAAAAAGACACAATCAATTTTAAGGGAAGTACACAAGGGAAAGTTTGGCTTACCCATCCGCACTAGCGCCCTAGCTGGTTTGGTCTTTTGGCAAGGCTATTTCTAGTTCACGCTGAGGCAAGTCACACAAAGGCTTGTTCAAAATTGTGATAAGTATACAGGCATGCATCAATACAAAGTGTTCCATTTGAAGCAATAACATTAGCTAGCTATCCTTGCCCCTTTGCCGTGTGGGGAATAGACTTCATAGACCCATTCCTCACTGCCCTAGGAGGGATAAAGTGCTACATAGTTATAGTAGAATACTTCAAAAAATGGGTAGAATTTTAATTGTTAGCAACAAGAAAAGGAATCCCAAAAGTTTGTTTGGATAAACAACATTTACAAGTTTGGATGTCTGAGGGTACTAGTGAGCAAAAATAGAACACAGTTCATCGATAAGGGTTTCTAGAAGTTCATTGTTGAATAGTGTATTAGAATACACTTCACCCTGGTAGGACATCCTTAGAGCAATGGCTAAGTGAAGGTGTCCAACAAAACGATAAAGATGGGTTGAAGAAGAGACTGGGAGAAGACAAAGGCAAATGGCCCAGAGAACTGCTTAATGTCCTATGGAGTTATCAAACGACCTTAAGGAAGGCAATTCAATAGACTTCATTCTCTCTTGCTACGAGAGTGAAGCCTTAATTGTCATCGATGTGGTACACCTTTCCTTGAGAATCTAAGTGTTCAACCAGGAGCTCAACAAGGTCAATCTAAGGGCAAAACAGGACATAGTAGAAGAACACAGAGAATTAGCCAAACTTCGTAGAAGAGCATTCTAAGAAAGGGTAGTCACTATGGAAAATCAAGCAAATTGGTGTACTTCCGGCAAACTAGGAAGGGCCCTACCTTGTCATGGATAAGGTTAGGGTTAGAGTTTTCAAGCTAAAAAACGCCTTTGGAAAGGCAAAAATCTTATGCAAAATGGCTATTTTGTGATCATATGTATCTACCTAACGAACATTGAAAGAGATCTTTTTTGATTATAGCACCATTGAACTCGCACATTGTTTATAATACTTAGAAAAATTCTAAGGATAGCAAAAGTTTTGAGCAAACCCAAAAATAGCAGAAATAGAAGCAACAAGACCTAAGTCTTAATAGAACTTTGGCTAAAGAGATTCAGCAAAAAGGGCTCAAAACCCAAAAAGCTTAAGGTTCGACCTTAAAAGCGTTCATAAAGATGCAAAATTGCATCACCTCGGGAAAATAAGGCTTAGAGAAATTGACCTAAGTAAAAGGCATGTAAAGAGCCGAGGTGCAAAAGCTGAACAAGCGCAAGGCAAAGACAATAATCTAAAATCAAAAATTTGACAAATAAAATGACAAAGTATTAACAATAAAAAAAAAAAGAGAGAGAAGAACATGAAGAAAGAAAAACATGAAGCACTTAAACACAACAGATGAAAAAAATGGCCGAAAGACCCTAAAGGCTAATTTTTTCATTATGATAACTGGCTAAGGAAGACACAAAAGAAATACAAAGGATAAAATGAAGAGTAAGTAAAACTAGGAATCCTAAGTTGCATTATTCTCATCTTCCTCATTTTCCTCTTCTTCTTCTGCTTCATCTTCTTCTTCCTTTTTGTCATCGACTGCTTTGTCATATGGTGGGCCATCAGGCTCACCCAGATATTCATCCTTCGACCACTCAGAGGCTTCACCATCAAGCCTTTGGAAAGCATTCAAACACAAGAGATCCAAATTAAGTGTGCCTTTCCAACACTTGCTAGCGGGCGAGGTAGAAGCCATCTCGAAGTCCAGAAATGGAGATATTTGTGATCTTTTTCATCTCTTCACACGCCCCCTTCTTCTCAAGTTCTAGGTCTTTGATCCTCGTCTTAGCCTCCCGAAGTTCCTTTTGAAGACTTTTCTTGTCCTTTGAAGAGCACTTAACTTTACTGTCAAGGTTGTTATGACTTATCATTACAATGTCGTGATTGAGGGGAAAAAGAGTAAGCCTCTAGCCAAGGACCTTCACCTAGGATCGAGTCTCATTGGTAAAAGCCTTCACCTCTTTGCTAACATGCTTCTTCAATTCAGCAAGCTCAGATGTTAACACTCAGGTACCACATTAGAATTATTTACCATAGTTAACTAGTTTCAATTATGCTCGAGTTAGGGGTCAATAGAATGTTCTGTATGCCAATAAAAAACAAAACTAGCAAGCTTAATCAAGTGGCCCTTTTGGCATTATGTAGATGCATGCATAATGGTCTAACCATAATACACATATGTTAATGTTGTGCCCAAAAAGCCAATCATGAGATGATTGTATTTTTTGCACATTGAGTCATGATATTTTATTAAGGCATTAATCCAGCAATTATGTTCGTTGTTTTTTTTTCTACGTAATGTAATAAACATAATTTTAACCCTAGAACAATGATATTCTTAAACGTCCCTGGTCTAGTATTATTGTGGAGCGGGTTGCAATAATACATAATGACTAGCATATGTGGAGACTAATATGAGATATGTAGTCTACATATGGGTACAAGTTGGAGAACTTGTGTACTGGACCGACCCACCATGAGAACACTACATGGATCGTTATATGACTGTCATAAGTATTCTCATAGTGATCATGGTATATGTAGTTCTTCGACCTAAGATCATCAAGGTTCCCTACATGTGAGTCAAATACTTTGATACTTTCCTTTGTTGCTCGTAACTGAGTGAACTTGAAAGAGGTCATTGGGTATGCCACATATCATGCGGAGGGATTTGTATGATCAAGATGGGATTTGTCCCTCCTATGTAACCGCAGTGATATCTTCGGGCCCCCTGATAGAGTAAGGCTTAGAAAAATGCATGGTCATGCTCGGATGAGTTGATATACGATATCAATGTCGTCAGTTTAAGTTGGTCTACTCGGTAATCAAAAAACCAAAGATTGGGCTATACGAGAGTGACACATTCCATGTCTCGTGCTTAGTCTTGATATCTTGGACAAAGGGAAAATGGCATATATCGGGGATGATCATAAAGGTTTAGTTGAATCATCGACAATCTTGTCACTTGGGTAACATTGATGTGTTGCTAGACACCACTCATTGCTTATGATCATAAATGTGATTTATGATCATTGCCAACATGGCAAGAGCCTATTGGGTCGCACACATAGAGCTATTTGGATCATTAGAGTGCATGGGCTAATAATTTGGGTTTTGGGTTCACAATAATTTCGTATTAAAAATGGGCCCAATAGTTGAGCCATTATTAAGCCCGAAATTAAAGCCTAATTGGATTAGGGCTTTGAAACCCATTAGGCCTGAAAGTTGAGTCTCACTATAAATACAACTTCTAGTGAGAAATTCGCAGGTCTCCTTGCCCTAGCCTCCCAAAAGGACAGCCGCACTCTTCTCTTGCAATTCCTTGGAGGACGCAAGCTAGCACTGCGAGCGCAAGAGAAACGCATCTGCCGGGACGTGGTGGAAGCGTGGTGATCCCGAGAGGCTCGTGTGGATACCATAGAGAGCTTGAACACGTCAACTGTTCAAGTTTTGTGATTCGACTCTACAGTTGAGTGAGAGATCTCAACCGAAAATTAGGTATGAAAATTTTCGAACACCCGGTTTACCCCGTTTCACTTGGATCCTGGAGGGTTTCGGTTAAATTCCGCTGCGCTGTTTGGCTCCCAAAACCCAACAGTGGTATCAGAGCTACTGGTGAAACCCTAAATCGGGATTGATGTTGAATCGCATGATGTTATGTGTTCGGTTGCTTTTCGGCCATGATTAATTAGATTGATTCATGATGCATGAAACCGGAACTCGTAATGAACATATGACATATATGAAGAAATGACACTAATTGGTTAATGAGATTAACCCGAAATTGATAGGTATGAGATACCTATATGGATTAGGATTCTTGCAATAGTTGCAAAAACCCTAGCTTTGTTCGGATTCGGCCTGTTCGGGCACCGAAAGTAAGGTATTTTTGGTGGCTCGAATGGAGGAGTCTCGGGTGCCTACTTGCTCGAAATAGAAGATTTCGGGCTAAGCAATTGTAAGACAATTTTTTGCGCTGGGGGGCGCTGCCCCCCACGCCCCCCGCAAGGGCGGCTCCCCTTGACCCCGTCCGCTGACCGGTCAGCGGAACCACCGCCCGCTGACCGGCCAGCGGGACCGCCGTATGCGAAGCGCCACATAAATAAAAACTGGTTAATCAACGCGCGAAAATTGGCATGCATCTTTGTTGAATGAGATTTGACATGATATGCTGATTGGTGTTTGAAGCATGGTGCATGGTTATAGCCCTTGATTGGTTGTACTTGTAAATACGGCCTGCGAGTCGTGCCTTTTCTTATCACTCTCATTGTACATTCTCTTCTCACCTTACTCCCCTCGAATGTAACTCGAGGTTTCTATTATTGATGTAATGGTGCATTATGGGATCATCCAAGTTGGTATGTCCAAGGATCATCCAAGGTGGTATGTCCAAGGAGGTGACAACAAAAGGGCAACCAAGAAAGGAAGAGAAGGAGCTTGTGAAGACTCTTTTCTTTTCTTAGGCTTTTATGATATTCTCATTGGCTTGAGAATATCGCATAGTTTGGGCTATAACCATGTCACGTTTACTTTCTTGTACGCATGAGATGCATGTTTTATATTTGTATGTGATGCATGTATAAGACAACCGGAGATAACAAATTGGTGAGATCAAAAGAAAAATCCCTCAAACAAATATTAAGTCATTAAATGTGATGCCTTCCAAATGTTGGCACTCGTCAAGACTTTGATCAACATTAGGTGGGTTTGCCAAAGCAAAGCACCTATGTTCATCTTGGTAAGGCGCGATGGGATAATAGTGATATCCAAACTGCTAACTTTGGGTTCGACTTAACTAAGTCATCCTAATAGGATTAGGGACTTAGAGGCATAGAGTTGGGCTTAAGTTCATGAGATGAGCTTGGACAAGTGTTGTTCACCCAACTATCCAAGAGTTGCATGGGATGCAATTGGCAAGGAGTTGCCTACCTAAATAGCTGTAACTTGAGAGAAAAGCCAAAGCTGACTCAGGTTGTGGTCAAATATGGATCTTGGCCCACTAGAATACCTTAGCGCCGAGGTGTTCCGAAATAATATCGAGGGTTATTATTTTGAGGAAAATAGTGGGAGTATCGTTTAATAAAAGTCCTTATTAAATGAATTAAAATACATGACTCTTACACTGCATATTTACTGTTGTAGATAACCATGGCACAAAACACATCGACACTTTCGTTGCGATCGATCCTTGAGAAGGAAAAACTGAATGGGACCAACTTTCTCAAATGGTACCGAAACTTGAGGATAGTCCTCAAGCAAGAGAGAAAGGCTTATGTCCTAGAGCAGCCCATTCCGAATGAGCCTGCTGCCACTGCTCCAAGAGCTGAAAGGGATGCTCACAAGAGGCATTCTGATGATGCTTTGGATGTTGCATGCCTCATGCTTACTACCATGGAATCTGAGCTTCAGAAGCAACATGAGAACATGGGGGCGTTCGATATGATCGAACATCTCAAAATGCTTTCCCAGGAGCAAGCTAGGCATGAGAGGTTTGAGACCTCTAAGGCATTGTTTCAGTGCAAGATGTCTGAGGGAAGTCTCGTGGGTCCTCATGTCCTCAAGATGATTGCGTACATTAAGAATCTTGAGAATTTGGGATTTGTTCTTCAAAAAGAGTTGGCTATTGATGTAGTCTTGCAATCGTTGCCTGAAAGCTAGAGTCAGTTCGTCATGAACTATAACATGAACAACCTTGACAAGTCCCTCCCTGAATTGCTTAACATGTTGATATACGATATCAATGTCATCAGTTTAAGTTGGTCTACTCAGTAATCAAGAAACCAAAGATTGGGCTATACGAGAGTGACACATTCCATGTCTCGTGCTTAGTCTTGATATCTTGGACAAAGGGACAATGGCATATATCGGGGATGATCATAAAGGTTTAGTTGAATCATCGACAATCTTGTCACTTGGGTAACATTGATGTGTTGCTAGACACTGCTCATTGCTTATGATCATAAATGTGATTTATGATCATTTCCAACGTGGTAAAAGCCTATTGGGTCGCACACATAGAGCTATTTGGATCATTAGAGTGCATGGGCTAATAATTTGGGTTTTGGGTTCACAATAATTTCGTATTAATAATGGGCCCAATAGTTGAGCCATTATTAAGCCTGAAATTAAAGCCTAATTGGATTAGGGCTTTGAAACCCATTAGGCCTAGAAGTTGAGTCTCACTATAAATACAACTTCTAGTGAGAAATTCGCAGGTCTCCTTGCCCTAGCCTTCCAAAAAGGACAGTCACACTCTTCTCTTGTAATTCCTTGGAGGACGCAAGCTAGCACTGCAAGCGCAAGAGAAACGCATCTGCTGGGACGTGGTGGAAGCGTGGTGATCCTGAGAGGCTTGTGTGGGTACCGTAGAGAGCTTTGAACACGTCAACTGTTCAAGTTTGTGATTAGATTCTACAGTTGAGTGAGAGATCTCAACCGAAAATTAGGTATGAAAATTTTTGAACACCCGGTTTACCCCATTTCACTTGGATCCTGGACGATTTCGGTTAAATTCCGCTGCGCTATTTGGCTCCGAAACCCAACAACATATACACATTTAAGCTTGCTTGGTAGGGAAGATAATGGTCAAAGGTTCAAACTTGAATGTTTCTTATCAATTTCTTGGTCGACTCTGCATTTAAACACAAACACTTGCACTCATAGTGCACTTGCTACTCTTTTATGCATCCAAACATCCATGCCATGTTCAACTCAATTTCTACTCGTGTCTCCCTATACCTAAATGTTCTAAAAATTTTAACATACTTAAACATTCATAGGGGAATGAGTATGAAATGTTAAATCTATCTAGAAATGCAATTATGGATTTTATAACCATCCATGGTATAAATGACCAAATGAACAGTACACAGCTAACTCTGGAAGAGCATATCTTGTGTTACAAGGCTCCAAATTTAGTAGTTCTAAAACTTAGTTCTTCTTCCTTAAGATTTCTAAAGGCTATCCAAATTTCATAGCTGAACTCAACTTGTACATAAAGTTATGGCCTTTTGACTAAAAGGTACCCAAAACTTGCAACCAATCCTTAAAATACCCTTAGAAAATTTCATAATAAATTACACACTTCACCTCTATGAGCCAACCAAACTTGGGCTGGTCCAAACATATATTGAACACTTGGTAAAATCACTCCCCTAAATTTAGAACCATTCCAAATGCATTTAGCACAAGTTCCATGTAAACAACCCATGAGAATCACAATTTACAGAATTACACATTAAGCCCCAAAACAACATTTCATTGCTTCCTTCAACATCATACAATATTCATGGCTCATTTACATGCATAGATGCATCATACATTAGCCCTAGCTTAGTTGGGTGCATACAATAGCTTCTTGGAGGTCTTTGCACTATACACACACTCCAAAAGGCTTAAAAGGCAATTGATGTGTAAGGTAGAAAGTACCAACATTAAAATTAGCAAATGTGCTCTAAAAATTATGAAAATTTCTAGTTTAATACTATACATATTTAAGATCATATAATTGAAATATCACAAAAAAAAACAAACTACAAGGGTTAGTTTGAAGGCTCTCTTTATGAAACCCTTGAAATGAAAACACTAAGGGTTAAGTTCTTTATGAAGAACATAATAAAAGCTTTACATTTAAAGTATTCATTCCAATGTCATAACCTAAAATCCTAAGAGACTAAAACAAGCCAAAAACAACATACATGTACAAATATGGTAACCATATGAACAAGTAATTCACACAAACAACCAAATAAAATGCGGCAAACATGATGTCATTAAAGCAAGTCATAATAATTCAATAAAACAATAAGATATCAATAGGGCAACACTATGGCAGCCCTCCTCAAGTTTTCACTTGGTTCTAGGAGGCATTTTTGTCATAACTAGTACTAGCTTAGGCTCTAAAAACTCATTGCTCTTGCTGCCATCTTTATATGGAAAACAATAAGGCTGAAACCTTGCCATGCTACACTCCCCTTAACCTATACTTGATCCATTGAGCTTTTTGCTCTCTTCCAAGAATGGTCTTATCTTCATGGATGTTTGATAAGTAGTAAACAACCCACAAAGCATAATAAAAACCCTTACCTTAGGTAAGAATTCGAAAACCCTAGCAAAGCAGAAATTAGGGTTTGTTGGCACCTTTAATGAGCTTGATGTTTTCTCTTACTTTGTATTAAACTCTTGAGCTATGGTGGTTTTAGAGGGCAGTGGAGGAACTCAAGGAAAAGCCCTTGGCTGGTGGAGGCCGAATATTAGATGGAGATGAGAGAAATGAGAATATTTGCTCTTTTTTTCTTTCTTATATTCTTTTAACTTAGGTGACAAAGTATTATGAGAATAAGCCTGTTATTTTTTAAAGTTTTGGGCCATTTTGAACTTAGTTTAGCCGGCCATCAACGGGTGGAAAAATGTAGAAATTCTTCCATTTTGACCTAGTCAAGTGTCATTATGTCCTTAAGATCGAATATGGACACTTGGGTACCAAAGTGTCCAGATACTTTAAATGACGATCTTTTCCTCCTTGTGCAATTCGGCCCCCAACATTTCCTTTAATACCATCCATGTCCTTCTATAAGCCTACTTTAAAAATTTGTACAATTGAGAACCCAACCTTTATGACCTTACAATTAAGTCTATAGGCTACTTGCAAAATAAGGAATCCATTAAGGTTTTCTTAAGGACCAATTTATCACTGTTTGTGCCACTTAAAGGGGTCTGTATTGAATACTTTACACTTCACGATTCATAGACTATGGTGAAAATTAATGCATATAACTTTAGGTCCTTATGCTATAATTTTCCCATTTTATGAAGATGGTAAGATTTCTTCCCTTTTAAAAATTTTAGTCCTTCAAAATTGCCTTAGCTTAGTGTGCCCTTCCGGATACCTTTCTAACATTTCTTTCTTAGTTTCTCAGGTCACCTCTATTTTAGAATGGTATGACCATTGAACTTTGACCATGGGTATCATCTTGTTTCTTAGCTTTTTGATGTCTTGAGCAATGATGGCTATAGGTTTCTTTTCATATGTCAAGTTAGATTCTAATTGTATGCCTTTCATTGCTATAACATGATTAGTGTCTAGTAGACACTTTTTAAGAATACTTACGGGGAAAACATTATGAACATTTGACATGCTTGGTGATAGAGCTAACCTATAGGCCACATTTCCAACCCTATCTAGTATTTCAGAAGGACCAATATACCTTGGAGCTAACTTACTTATTTTACCAAATCTAATGGTACCTTCGGTTGGTGTTACTTTGAGCCATACTTTGCCACTAGCCTCATACTCCAATTCTCTCATTCTTTTATTCACATAAGCAGTGGTCCTCTGTTTGGCAACTTTCAATCTTTCTTGTATCTTCTTGATCTTGTTGGTTATTTCTTTAATGATTTTAGGACCTAAATCTAGCTTATCTAAGGCTTCTACCCAATAGTGGGGTGTCATGCACCTTCTTTCATAAAGAACTTTATAAGGTGCTATGCCAATGGTACTTTGATAATTGTTGTTATCAGAAAATTCTGTCAAATGCAAGTGTTGGTCCTATTCTCCTCTAAAGTCTAGTACTTAGCTTCTGAGCATGTCTTCAAGCATTTGAATTATGTTCTCAGTCTATCCATCTATTTAAGGATGATAAGCAATTCTTAGGTGGATTTTGGTTCCTAGTGCTTTGTGGAAAGCACTCCAAAATCTAGCCATAAACCTTGGATCTCTATCAGATACTATGAAGTCTGGCACTCCATGTAATCTCATCATCTCCTTTATGTGCAATTGTGCCAATTTTTATAAAGAATCTGTGATTTTTATTGGAAAAAAGTTGGCACATATGGTTATCCTATCAACAATGAGCCAGATTGTATCATGTATTAATCTGGTCATAGGCAAACCAGTTAGAAAATTGATAGTAACATGGTCTTATTTGCTCATAGGAATAGGTAAAGTTTGTAGTGTTCTTGCTGGTATTTTATATTCTTCCTTCACTCTTTGGCATGCGACATATTTAGAAACATCATTGCAATGTCTTTCTTCATATTTGGCCACCAGAAATGAGTCTTTAAGTCTTTGTACATTTTCTCACTTTTATTTTATTTCAGAGTCCTTGCTCACTAGGCACATATATCCTATCATTGTAGTATGTTAATCTTTTTTTATATGCAAAGGATTGATACAAGGACCCTTTATCTTCCCCTGAAATCTTTTTCAGATTAGGGTCTGGTTTATGTGCCTTTCTTATTTCTTCAATCCATCCTAATTGTACAGTCAATGTATAGGCTTGTACTTTTTCCCATCTTTGCCACTTATGCCAAAGGCATAGCAAACTGTTTTCTTTAGTAGTGTCCTTTATGAAACCACCCTTCATCAATCATGTGTACTTTCTACTTAATGCATCTACCACCAAGTTGCCTTTGCCCTCAGTATATTCAATGCTGTAATCATAATTCTTAATATTCTCTAACCAACTTCTTTGCCTTATGTTCAAGTCTTTTTGAGTGAACAAGAACTTTAGGCTTTTATGGTTAGTGCATATTAAGAATGAACTTCCTAGTAGATAGTGCCTCCATTGCTTTAGGGAAAATATCATAGCTACAAGTTCTAAATCATGGGTATGATAGTTTTGCTCATAGGGTCTTAGTTGCATTGACCCATTAACAATCACATTTCTATCTTATATTAGAACACATCCTAGCCCAGAACTAGATGCATCTGTATATACAATGTAGGGCTTACTCGGATCAGGTAGGGTCAACACTGGAGCTTGAATCAATCCACTTTTCAGCTCCTGAAAGCTCTTTTCACACTTCTTAGCCCACTCAAATCTTTGACCCTTCTTGGTCAATTGAGTGAGGGATGAGGCAATTGTAGAGAATTTTTGCACAAATCTCCTATAAAAACCTACCAATCCTAGGAAGCTTCTGACTTCCTTCACATTCTTAGGTCTTTCCTAGTTTCGCTCAACCTTGACCTTTTTCGGGTCCACTCTAAGGTGTTTGGCTTTAATGATGTGCCCTAGGAAAAACACTTCTTTAATTGAGAATTGGCACTTAGAAAATTTGGCATACAATTGATTATCCTGTGGTGTCTTTAGTACAATTCTGAAGTGATGCTCACGCTCATGTTTATCCTTGGAGTACACTAGGTTGTCATTAATGAACATGGCTACAAACTTATCTAAATAAGGTCTGAAGACATTGTTCATTAAATCTATGAATGCAATTGGGGCATTAGTTAAGCCAAATGGCATGACTGTGTATTCAAATTGCCAATATATGGTTTTGAAAGTTATCTTGGGTACATCTTCTTCCTTGACCCTCAACTGAAAGTATCCAAATCTCAAATCAATCTTAGAGAAGATATTTGCTCTCTTGATTTGATCAAATAGATCCTCAATCATAGAGAGTGGATACTTGTTCTTGATTGTGTTTAGCTTTTTATAATCAATACGTAACCTTAGTGATCTGTCCTTCTTTCTCATAAAGAGGACTAGAACTCCCCATGGTGAAACATTCGATTTTATGTACCCTTGTTCAAGAAGTTCATCAAGTTGTTTCTTGACCTCATTCATCTTTGTGATAGGCATTCTGTAAGGAGGAATGGATATTGGCATTGCACCAGGTTGTAGCTTGATTTCAAAATCTATCTCTCTTGGAGAGGGAATACCTAGCAGGTCTTTAGGAAAGACTTGGGAAAAGTCCTTCACTATAGGTATTCTACTAACTGCCTCATCAATTTCAACACCATTCAATGCATAATATTCTTCTTCAGAAATCATAAGAATTTTATCCATAACTTCTAGTTCCATGCCATGCATTTCATGCAATAATTATTTAGAATTCACTAATGCATACACTTTATTGCTAGGTAATGCAATTTCTCTTTTAGCACAATCAATCTTAATTCCATGATTTGCCAACCAATTCATGCCCAAAATAATATCATTTTTTGGAATTTTTAACACCATCAGATCAGTCATAATCTTAATCTTTCCAATTTCTAGCTTAAAATTCTTAGCTAGTTCATTAGAGAAAAGTCATTGATTACCTACTGTCCTTACTAATGATATGTTAGGCATGAATTCTATAGGCAATTTCATGAATTTTGTTAACTTATGAGCAATAATGGACACTAAAGCACCAGTATCAAACAGTACATTAACTGGTGATCCTTTTAAATAAATCTTACCTTTAAATGCTCATTGCTAGGATGGCTCTGCACTATCTATCTGAAACACTTTTCCACCTCTTTGTAGCTATGGCCTTAGTCCATGACCTCTTGGTTGATTGTCTCTGAAATATGGCATAGTAGGCTAATTCGAGCCTTGATCTTCTTGTCCTTCCCTTTAGACCATAGGATAATTTTTGATCCAATGATCTTGAGAATGACATCTGAGACATGCCTGGGTCTTAAAATAGTGTGGCTTCTTGCCATGAAATTTTTTTCTCCAAGGACACCTTGGGCTAGTAAACCTATTCTTGGCCTTACCATCAACATTAGGTTTAACAACCTTGGTAGTGTCCTTACCTTTTATTGGTTTCCGTTGTCTTCCAACCAGGCTGGTTTCTCCTGGTCCACTAGGAAGCATTTGCCCTCATATTCTTCTTATTCCGTAAGCAAAGCTTTCTAAACAATATCATGATATGTGGTGGCATCGAAAGGCCTGATAGCTCTTCTGATATTTGATCTGAGGCCTCTGACAAATCTTTTGGCCATACATTCTTCCAACCCATGATACTGAGGTGCATATCTCACAAGTTGGTTGAACTTGTATTTATACTCCAAAACACTCAAATCATCTTGCTTCAATGAATCAAAATTCTACTTGTTTTAAGTCCTTGATGACATCATTGATGTATTGGTCTTGAAACAACCTTGTGAACTCAGGCCAAGTCATCTCAATTTTTTTCTTTACTCTTTTGCATCTTTGAGGAATGTATCTATCTTTCACACTTCTCCAACAGATTTCTGCACTTCCTATAAAATTGTAGGTAGCCAAGGATACTTTCTTTATGGAGTTAGGTTCATTCTTGCAAACATCTTTTCAAGGAATCTCAGCCACTCTTTAGCACATTCAGGTCCAGCTTTTGTTAGGTTTCGGGAGCCAAACAGAGCAGCGGAATTTAACCGAAACCCTCAAGGATCCAAGTGAAACAGGGTAAACCGGGTGTTTGAAAATTTTCATACCTAATTTTTGGTTGAGATCTCTTACTCAACTGTAGAGTCGAATCACAAAACCAAAACAGTTGACCTGTTCAGGCTCTCTATGGCATCCACACGAGCCTCTTGGGATCACCACGCTTCCACCACGTCCCAGTAGATGCATTTCTCTTGCGCTCACAGTGCTAGCTTGCGTTTTCCAAGGAACTGCAAGAGAAGAGTGCGGTTGTTCTTTTGGGAAGCTAGGGCAAGGAGACCTGTGAATTTCTCACTAGAAGTTGTATTTATAATGAGGCTCAACTTCCAGGCCTAATGGGTTTCAAAGCCCTAATCCAATTAGGCTTTAATTTCGGGCTTAATAATGGCTCAACTGTTGGGCCCATTATTAATACGAAATTATTGTGAAACCAAAACCCAAACTATTAGCCCATGCACTCTAATGATCCAAATAGCTCTATGTGTGCGACCCAATAGGCTCTTACCACGTTGGCAATGATCATAAATCACATTTATGATTATAAGCAATGAGCGGTGTCTAGCAACACATCATTGCTACCCAAGTGATAAGATTGTCGATGATTCGACTAAATTTTTATGATCATCACCGATATATGCCGTTGTCCCTTTGTCCAAGATATCAAGACTAAGCATGAGACATGGAATGTGTCAATCTCGTATAGCCCAATCTTTGGTTTCTTGATTACCGAGTAGACCAACTTAAACTGATGACATTGTCTCCTGTTACATAGGAGGGACAAATCCCATCTTGATCATACAAATCCCTCCGCATGATATGTGACATACCCAATGACCCCCTTCAAGTTCACTCAATTACGAGCAACAAAGGAAAGTATCAAAGTATGTGACTCACATATAGGGAAACCTTGATGATCTTAGGTCGAAGGACTACATATACTATGATCACTATGAGAATCACTTATGACACTCATATAACGATCCATGTAGTATTCTCATGGTGGGTCGGTCTAGTACACAAGTTCTTCAACTTGTACCCATATGTAGACTAGATATCTTATATTAGTCTCCACATATGCTAGTCGTTATGTATTATTGCAACCCGCTCCACAATAATACTAGACCAGGGACGTTTGAGAATATCATTATTCTAGGGTTACAATTATGTTTATTACGTTACGTAGAAACAAAACAACAAACATAATTACTGGATTAATGCCTTAATAAAATATCATGAGTCAATGTGCAAAAAATATAATCATCTCATGATTGGCTTTTGGGCACAACACTAACAGCTTTACCATCAAATTAAGGAGGCCTTAGGCTTTGAAACCTTTCCAACAATCTGATGTCATTAAAGCCTTCAATGTCCTCAACTCTGTGTCTTCTGAGTTTATGAGATTCCTCATAGTCCAAATGGTCTCTAGGTTTTCTTCTTTTTCTCTCATCTTGTCTGCCAGCTTCATTCCTAATAGAATGGTCATAAGCTAAGTGACTGGCCCTAGATACCTAGCCAATTTCATATCTAATTCTCCTAGCTCTGGGATGTCTCCTATTTTCATTTCTAGCCTCACTCTATCTTCTTTACTCATTTTCATTCTTAGCTTCATTCACATAAGAATGAACATTAGCTGAGTTATTGTTTCTAGTGCCATCTCCTGTAGCTCCATGTATCAACTCCTATGATGCAGCTGGTGCTCCTTAATGCTATATTTGCAGAAGCCTTACTAAGCCTTCATTTTATTTGGGCAAGGTTCCTTTGCAGTTCTGCCAACACTTGAGGAACATTAAATTTAGGAAGAGGGTTCACTAGTCCTTGTGCCCTTTGAGAGCTTTGGTCGCATATTCTTTAAAATTCATCTCTTATGCCTTGTCTTTGCTCACGTGGAGGTCTTAGGGGTCCACGGTTCTCTCTCCTTGTGGCCTCCATTTTCTAGTTTCATGATAATAAAAAAAAGCACTATATATACTATATGGTAGGTTTTTAACACTAGCAGCTTACCCAACTAAGCTCTATGTATGCTACTACATGCATCATGTCAAATGCACATAAATCTTGTTAAGCAATGCTTTAACACCAACCTTTGTTAGCATTCAGGAACTACAATAGAATTATTTACCACACTTGACCATTTTATGGTGTGCCCGAGTCCTAGGCCAATAGCATATTCTGTAGGCCAATCAAAACAATGCTAGCAAGTTTAACCAAATGGCCATCTTGGCATTATGTAGATACATGTATAATGGTCCAACCATAATACACATTTATATTTAAGCTTGATTAGCAAGGAAGATAATGGTTAAAGGTTCCAACTTGAATGTTGCATATCACTTTCTTGGTTTACTATGCATTAAAACACAAACACTTGCACTTATAGTGCATTTAGTACTTTTTTATCTGTCCAAACATTCATGCAATGTCCAACTCAATTTCTACCTTTGTCCCCTTATGTCCTAAAGGTTCTAAAACCTTTAACATCCTTAAAAATTCATAAGGGAACATGTTTGAAATGTTAAATCCGTCTAGAAATGCAATTATGGATTTTATAATCATCCGGGTAGAAATGACCAAATGAACAATACATAGCCAACTTTGGAAGGGAATATCTTGTGTTATAGGGCTCCAAATTTAGTAATTCTAAAACTTAGTTCTTCCTCATTAAGATTTCTAAATGCTATCCAAATTTCATATCTAAACTCAACTTGTACTAAAAGTTATGGCCTTTCGATTGAAGGGTACCTGAAACGTGCAACCAATCACTAAAATGCCCTTAAAAAATTTCATAATAAATTACACACTGCACTTTTAGGAGGAACTTGGGTAGGCCTAAACATGTATTGGACACTTAGGAAAGTCACTCTCTTGAATTTAAAACCATTCCAAATGCATTTAACAAAAGTTCCATCAAATTAGCCCATCAACATCACAATAGATAGAATTGCACACTAACCCTCAAAACAACATTTCATTACTTCATTCAACATCATACAGTATTCATGGTTCATTTACCTACACAGATGCATCATACATTAGCCCTAGCTTAGTTGGGTATGATTCTCTAGGGCATTTTCTATGTAAGGCATCTTCAACTCTAAAGACATTGTTTCCACCAGGGAGTATTTGTTAGACAAGTGAAGAGGGGATGAAGGGGTTCCCCGGAGGGAGCATCTGACACCCAGGTTAGTAGGAGAAGATATAAGGAAAGGGAGCAGAGAGCATAAAAATCTTTCTCTTGGTCCTTTACCTCGAGGCATACTAGGGATAGATGGGATAAGAAGCCATTTGGCTCTTCCAAATGAGATCAAGACATGCAGACGATCAGATCTAAGGGTCCCCATTCTGTATCTTGTAGAGGGTATTTCAAGTTGGCCTATAGAGGGCGGTAGGGGATTGGGCTCTGACATTAAAGTCAAGGGTCATGAAGGATGATTCTATCAGCGGTCTTAGTGCCACGTGTTTGCCCTTACTCTACGAGGCCTGTCCATTATTCTTTGAATGTGCTATGAGTTTGGGAAGTCAAATTTCTATCGAGGGCGAGTAGCTCATTTTTTAGGTCCTTGCCCGTATGTTCATTTCTAAAGTATCCAGGAAGTTGCACCCTTTGGCTATCATATGCCCCCTTGGGTAAGGCTGAAGTGGTACCTTTAGCTTGGGAGAGTTGGGTTGTTACCTTCGCTTGTAGTTAAGGTTTCCTACTGCTTTTGGGTTTTACCTCAAATATTTTCTAGGTTTTGTGGGGGAAATTTTTCTTCCTGCTTTCTGTGCATTAAATTTCCCTCTAGTAATTTTCAGAGTTTGGAGGAAAATTGTTTACGTATGCATCATCTTCTTGATTCCTATGTTATCAATTAGGCAATTAAAAATGCATCCCTTCAGTTTATGTTTGAAATTGACATGTGCCAGTATTTAACTGGCTACTTTTGTATCGGCACATCATTTCGACTCAGTGGGGCATTTTTGGTATATAGGCTATCATTATTGTTGTGTCTTTTCACATGCCTCCTTTGGTCTATATATTTCTCATTCGAGTAGAAGTTCTTCACTTCTCATTCTGTTCTTTTCATCGATCCTCTTTTTCTTTCTAGTTCTCGTAGTTCCATTTCTTCTCTTCCGATAGCCTTTGCGACAGAGTGATTTTAGGTGACTTCTTATGGCAGTTGGTCAGTTTTCATAGTATCCTTAGATAGGTAGTTTTCCCAAGGTTTCTTTTTCCTCTCTACCTTTTTTTTTCTGATGTCATTTTCTAGATTTCTAAGATAGGAGAGATGGCGAGTCAAAGTGCCAAAGTTAGGACTATTGAAGGGGGTTGAAACTCCTTAGATGCTCATCTTAGTTGTGCTACATTGGAGAAGGTGGAGAAGTGGTGTGCAAAGTTCTTTTTGCCTTCATATGACAAGGTTAAGGTTCCTGAACAAGGTGAGTTGAGCTACCGACTTCAGGAAGGGGAAATAATTGTTTCAAAACCCAACATAAGGAGGTTCTTCGATCTCCTTCCTTAAAGATGATCTTAGATTTTTGTGAGTTCAATGATATAGCCATCAACCAACTTCTGTTGAAGTCCTATTCTTATTTTAATGCATTTTTATGCACGTGTGAGGTCTTTAAGATAGATCCCCACTTTTTTCTCTTTATACAATACTACAAACTCGACCATGTTCCGAAGGGCTTGTTCTATTTATTTCCATCTCAAGGGATAGGTAGCAAGAAGTTTACTTTCACCTTTGTAACTAAGGATAGCTGAAGAAGTTAGAAAAAGAAATATTTTTTCATGGGGAAGCCTCAGTCATGGATGGATGTTTTGATGAAATGGGCTTCAGGGACACTACTGGCTGACGTTAGGGATCTTTTCAAACTCTTTATTAGGGATCTCAATAATAGATTCATGGAGTTTGATAGCCGAATTAGGCTAGTAGCAGACTGGGCTGACTTTGCTCTTGGATGCGATCCATATCCATTCCATACTCGATGGGACCTTTTGGCCAAAAAAGTGCTTTGGGAGTTTGGTGTCATGAAGGAGAACTTAACCAATCTTGATATGCCCTGGTCGAGTGTGGATGGGAAAGAATCTATAATTATGAAGCTCCTTCAGGAAAAGCATTCTTATTAAGAATTTGTAGAGAGTAAGTTCCATTTATTTTTTGTTCTTTGCTCATCTTGTACTTACACTGAAGTTTACTCCCTTTTGTAGAGATGGGTGACAAGTCCACCAACTACTACTTGAGTTTGTTCCTCAGGCAAGCCAAGAAAGGGGAGCAACTGAAAAACGAGGAAAGATAAGAAGGCCCCTAAGAGAAAGAAGAGGAAAAGTTCAGCAGGGCCGAGCTTGAAAAAAGCTAAGGACACTCATTTTTCTCCTTCTTCTTTTCCTCTTGAAGTCATCCAAGGGGTGGCCAAGCAGCAAGAAGTTGCCATTCACTTAACTCCCATCAATCCCTCTTTTGCTTCTAAAACCTTAGAGATTGTCTTTGCCATTTACAACAAAGAGGAGGCCAAGGAGAGGAGAAGAGTGAATGGGAAGGCTATCCTAATAGAGATTCAATATGGTAGTGATTCTAAGGGTGATGCTGTTGATCTAATTACCGAGGTGCCCTCATCAGGTTCAATCCTTAAACTTTCATTTATGAATTTTGGTTTATTTTCAATTTTGGATTTTATATATGAATGGTTAAGAACTGATGTCGTAACCAAACTATGTCGGAATCATGCAGGAGAGGTTACTATGTCGGACTGGCTCATCGACCAAGGGAAAAGGGTGACGCACTTGAGACACCAAGATCCCTCCAGGTAAAGTGCCAGGGGAACCATTTTGGTGGTTCACAGAGGACATGAACATGTTTCCCAAGGACTAATTGAAGATGGTGCCTTAGGGCATCTCCAACAGCTTCCCCAAAATTTCTATAAGATGGGAAAGTAAAAAGTAAAATCTTTATAATTTTTTTGCTCCAACTCCAACAGCTTTCCTATTTTGTAGAATTTTATATTTATTACATAACAATTAAATATTATGGATTTAAAGTAAATTTAAATTAATAACTAGTTTAATTATTGTATAATTACATATTTTTGAAAATGTAAAACATTATTCCTTCCATTTTACAAAGAATGGCTCTTTTACCTTTTTTGACTCCAATTTAACTTAAATATATTTATATTAATTTAAATTATAAAAAAATTAAAAATTATATTTATAAAATAAAGTTTTTAAGGTATCATTTTCATAAAAAATTTAATTTCTATAAGAAATTTCGGAAGAAAAAATATGAATTAATTGTTGTATAATTAAATATTGTGCAAAACGTAAAAATTTACTACCTCCACTTCACAAAGAATGACTATTTTAACTTTTTTAACTAATGTTTGACTTAAAAATATTCATATTAATTTGTACTTTAATTTTTTTTAAAAAAATTATATTAATAAAATAGAGTCTTTAATGTACCATTTTTATATAAAAAATTTATATTTCTATAAGAAATTTTGAAAGAAATAAAATTATGAATTAATTGTTATGAATAGTAAATGAGATAAAATTTTCAAGATAGAAGGAGTATTATTTTTCATTCCCCAAAATTTTTTGGAGTTTCTGTAGAAATGGGGAATGAGATCTTCTCTTTCATCTCATTTCCTATTTTAGAGAATAGGATGAGGAAGCTGTTGGAGTGAAAAATGGCTTTATATTTCCTAAAATGAAAAAAAACTACAAAATAGAGAAGCTGTTGGAGATGCTTTTAGATGGCCAGAGGCATCACGACAAATGCCACTTTTCAATCTCTAATGGAGTCATGTTCGAATGAGGAGATTCATGCTGCTCGGATAATCGAGCACACAGCTTAGGTGACTAACTTTGCTTTTCTGGACCTTAGAAAATTTTGCCACTTTTTTGAGCTTTGATCTCACGTTTTCATCTGTGCCTTCCAGATGCCCACATATGGGGCCTATTTCCAAGCATGGTCTGCTAAGCAAACTATGCTCCGCTCCCAAATAAAGGAGAACTTGGCAAAGATGAAGGATGCTTTGGTGACTACTTGCCACAAGTTCGGGAAGCTAATAAAGATAGTTGAAGAAAAAGTATTGAAGGCACACTGCCAGATAATTGATCCAACACAGATGCTCTTTGAGGATTATGATGCCCAGCGGCATCCTCATTGTGTGACATGCTGGCCTAAAGGAAAGACTTCCGGTGTGAAGATGTCTGAAACACTTAGAAGAACAAGGGTTAGGAGCTCCCCGAAGTGTGTTTCCGGGGGAGGAGCCTCCGACGCCCAAGTCAATATTTGAGGGTGGAAGTAAGAAGCAGAGAACAAAGAGTAAAGAGTATCTCATGTGTTTTTACCATGGTCCCTCCCAAGTAATTTATAGGAGGGTGGAGGGAGGAGGCTGTTTGACATAGCTAGTCTAGATCATGACACGTGTTCAATCATATCCGATCTGTACCTTCGGAGGTAGGCATCCCCAACTGGCCATAGGCCATTTTGGCCAAAGGGCAGGGGCGTGTATGAGGTCTTTTTGTCAGAGGCTCCTTAACCATTTTTGTCGTATCTCTGTAAGACCCCTTTGTGGTGTTAGACCCTTTTAGGTAGAGACTTTCCTTCGAGGACTATCGGGGAAGGCCCTTTAGTGAAGTGGGTCACCTTCAGAAGACTTTTTGCCAGCAGAGGATGTAGGATCTAGTTTTTCCGAGGTCGGTATCTTCGTAAATCTGAGGGTGGTGGAAGACACCATTTTTCGAGGTTGGTCATGTTACCTTTCTGAGGGTGGTGTTTGAGTGTGTCCCGAGGTCGGGGCTAAGTTCTTATCGAGGGTGGTTTCATGACAGCTGATCAAGAGATTTTGGAGGTCATAGCCCTTCGGCTATCAGATTATTCTTCAAAGATGGCCATTCTTGGGTAGAAGTTAGACACCTAGACCATGTCCAATGAGGCTCTTTAGGATGAGAAAGAGGCCCTATCCTCTTAAGTTGCTGCTATTTTGAAGGAAAAGCAGCAACTTGAGAATGACTTGGAGCAGATGAAGAAGTCCAAAAGGAAGAAAAATAAGGAAATACTACCTCCGTCCCAATTTACTTGAAGCGTATACTTCCCAAAAAGGTTGAAACGTTTTCTCTTTTGGAAAAGTTTAAACAATTAAATTATCATTTTACACGAAACCCAATAAAGAGTTTTTTTTAATCTCCACTCAATCTCTCACTGCATAAAACCCAAAAAAGAATCTTTTCTTTTTTAATCATTATTTAAACTTTTACTACATAAAAAAATAACACAAATTACATATACCTTAATCTCCGTGCCTAGACAAATATTTCAACTAAAATGGGATGGAGGTAGTAGAAGATATAAAAAATGAGAAGGCTAAGGCCAATGAAATGACAAAGCAGGTTTATTACAATGGCTTCTGCCTAGCTTGGCATTAAGTCCTAAGCCATCATTTAGACTTGGATCAGCCTTTCCTTCGAGCCCTCAATATCCCCTCAAGGCCTTTTTCGACTTGGTCCAAAAGAGAGTTCTAGGGCTTTCTCAGCAGGGGACGTAGGAGAAGTAGACTTTGGAGGAGGAAGTTGCGGAAAAAGATGTCCTCAAAGAGCCTTAGGACAAGAACAACGAGGCATAGCTTAGGTCATAGCCTAGGTTTTTTTTGTGTACTTGTATTTATTTTTCCTAAAGTAATGAAGGCATTTTTGCCCAGCTGGACTTACATTTTTCTTATCCTCCGATTACCTTACTTTGGCTCCATGAAAAGACTTACTAACATAGTATACTGGCCATTGATTTCCTCCTTCTCCTTCTTTGACGAGGGTAACACTTACAGCTTTCTCATTTACCACGAAATATAAAACTAAAGGATCACTTTCCTTCGGCTACTGAAGTGTGTACAACTTTGCTAATTTGTCTTTTGGCTCTTCTTAGGCCTTTCGACATTCCTCATTTCAAGGTGGCTATTCATTCTTAAGCTTGTTTTTGCCTTTTGCGGCCTTAGTTAACACTTTGAAGAATAGCCGACATCGGTTTCCATATCGGGATATAAATATGCTGAGCATTGTTATTCTTCCTGTCAATCATTGTACTTTTTTAATTATTTTGGGCGACAAAGAACAGAGCAAGATATTTACATTTTTAGGCTTGGCATCTATGCCTTACTCTAATACCATGAAAGTGATAAATTTTCTAGTAGTTACCTTGAATACACACTTTTCATGGTCCAGACGTATCCCAAATTTTTTAAGTTGCTATGACATTTTTGCTAAGCCAATTAGGATATTTTACTTCTGTTATCACCCTGGCTTCCAAGAGTCATATTTATTTTTTAACAAAATCTCTCTTATTTGAGGCTATGTTACATTTCTTTTGCCAAATAGGCTTAGCTTCTAGACTTACTCTAAGACTATGCTGGATTATGTCCAGGTTTATCTCGGACATGTCCCTCGGTGAATAAACAAATAAATATTTGTTTGATAGCAAGAAAGATACAAGGTTAGTTTTTTCTTCCTTGGCCATGTATTTCCCTATTTAGGTACTTCAGCCAAGAATCAACTCTAAATTCTCAATTTCTATTTTCTCCTAATCATTCTAGCTATCCATCAATAGTTCTTCACTATCAGTAGCAGCCTTTACTGCGCTTTAAGTGTGATTGTGGTTGGTGCTTGTCTTGCTCGGACTGACATTTTTCTTACTTTGGCCTGATTGATGAATATTTAGGTGTCCCCATCCTTAGTCTCAAAGGTGACTGTCAAGTATTTCACATCCATGCTTACATGTAGGTTGCTTGAGTATGCTTTTTGAGGATGGCATTATAAGGTGAGGAAATGTCAATGATGATAAACCTCATCATTGTGGAGGCAAAGTGTTCCTTGTTGGTTGTTATTGAATTTTCTTTCAACATAAGGGTCAAGTCAATCTAGCGAAGCCCAGGAAGTTCTCCTGGCCCTACCCCAAATGTGGTTAAATTCATGGGCTTAAGCACTTCTTTAGGAATCCCCAAGCTCGGAAATAAATAGGCAAATAACACATCGGTGTTTGATCCATCATCATAAAGCACCCTTTTCACATTCTAGTTACCAATCCTTGTAGTGATTAGGTGCAGGTCATCATGAAGGAATTTTACCACAGAGCCATCCCTTCGAGCCAGCTTGTTCGCTGGACTGTCGAACTCCATCAAGGCTATCTAGCTTTCCTTTCTCTTCATTTTAACAGAGGGCATGCTCACGCTGATTGGTTGGATGACTTTGGCCGTAGGAGGCAGATGTTTCCTGGGATTCCAGTTACTTCGACATCTATCGGAGGTGTAGTCCTCATCTTCGTACCTCATATCCTTACCCCTTTTTTTCTCAGGACTTCAGGGAGGTATGCGTAGGTAGCGCTGAAGTTCCCTTGCTTGATCAAAGAGCAACATACTTCCTTAATTGGAAGCAGTCCTCAGTGTCATGCCCATGGTCTCGGTGAAATTGGGAAAACTTCTTCATGTTTTTCTTGTTGTCTGAGCTCATGTGGGCTTGGGACGCTGTATAGTTTTCCCCTATTTTTCGAAGGCCATCAAAATATTGGTCCTTGTTGTGTTCAGGGGGTGAACATCATATGCGTTTTTCCTCAGTTCTTCTGAGGTCGGCTTCCTTCTTACCCCTGATATTGAGGTTGTGCCTGATGGACCTTAGATGACTGGTGGTGAAACTTTGGTCCCCCCATTTATCGCTCCTCAGCTGTCATGTGTTGTTGAAAGGGCAATATTCTCCAAGCATCTCCTAGGGGTCTTTCAAGAACTCGTAAAATAGCTGAGAATCCATTTTGAGCCCTTTAGTTATTGATAGAATTTGGATCTCAGGACAGAAGTCTAGGACACTAAGGACTTCTTGATTAAAGCTTTTGACATAATCTTGAATGGTTTCCCCATTCTTCTGAGTTATGCCAAACATTTGGATAGGCATCTTCACCATTGGTGAACACCTAATGAACTATTGTGTGAATGCCATGGACAGCTACTGGAACATGGTTATTGTTCCTCATGCCAACAAGTTTTACCAAGCTGTGGCAGGGCCTGAAAGAGTCACCTCGAAGCACTTGCAAAGGGTGGCATCGTCAGCCCCATGCAACACCATACTCTTTCTATACTTGGTCAAACGGGCTTAGGGGTTGCTCCAACCATCAGACCATCATAACTTTCAAAACAATGCTGTTCTTTTGAGCACAGCTACCTAGTCCTGTGGCTCCGAGGAAATAGGTTGTCAGTTGAGGACACCTTGTGGGGACTCCTACTAATCGTGCTCCGACGAGGTGATCTATAGCCTCGGTTGCTAGGATCTCTCAAAGGAGGTGATTTGTGCCATAAGTTGGAGGGCCTTCCTGGAGAGGCCGTTTTGCCACCTGACCTAGCTAGAGATAAGCATTGGTCTAGTTTTTGAGTCATTTTGGCCACCATGGAGCACTGAAAGTCATGCAAAAACCACCACTAAAATTAGCAAATGTGTTGTAAAAATGATGAAAATTTTTAGTTTAATACTAGACATATCATATACCTAAATTTGCACAAAAAAACACTAACTCCGAGGATTAGTTTGAAGGTTCTTTTTTTGGAACCCCTAAAAAGAAGACACAAAGGGGCAAATTCTTTATGAAGAACTTAGTAAGGGCTTTACATTTAATGTATTCATTCCAATGTTATAACCTGAAATCCAAAGACACTAAAATACACAAAAAAAACAACACATATATACAAATATGGCAACCAAATACCTAAACAATTCACACAAACAACCAAATGAAATTCGACAACCATGATATCATTAGGGTAAGTTACAATAATTCAATAAAACAATAAGACATCACAATGGAAACACTATGGTATCCCTCCTCAAGTTTTCATTTGGTCTTAGGAGGCATTTTTGTCATAATGAGTACAAGCTTGGGGTCCAGAAACCCTTTGTTCTTGTTGCCATCTTCTCATAGAAAACAATAAGGCCGAAACCTTGCCATGCTACACTCCCCTTAACCCATGCTTAGTTCCTTGAGATTTTTTCTCTCTTCTAAGCATGGTCTTAGCTTCATGGACATTTGATAAGTAGTAAACAAACCAAGGAACTCAATAAAAACCCTTACCTTAGCTAAAGAACCCAAAGAACCCTAATAAAGCTACAATTAGGGATTGTTTGCACCTTTAATTAGCTTGATGTTTTCTCTTGTTTTCTGTTGAACTCTTGAGCTATGGTGGTTGTAAAGGGCAATGGAGGAACTCAAGGATGATCCCTTGGCTGATGGAGGCCGAATATTAGATGGAAATGAGAGAAATGAGAATATTTTCTCTCTTTTTCTTTCTTATCTCCTTTTAAATTAGATAAAAAAGTATTATGAGAATAAACATGATATTTTGGAAAGTTTTAGGCCATTTTGGACTTAGTATAGCCAACCATCAAAGGGTGGAAGAATGTAGAAATTTTTCCATGTTGACCTAGTCAAGTATCATTATATCCTTAAGATCAAATATGGACACTTAGGTACCAAGGTGTCCATGATGCTTTAAATGATGATCTTTGCCTCCTTGTGCAATTTGGCCCTAAACATGTCCTTTAATACCATCCATGTCGCTCCATAAACCTTCTTTAAAAATTTGTGCAATTAAGTACCCAACCTTTGTAACCATACAATTTAGTCCATAGGTTACTTGCAAAATAAACAATCTATTAAGGCCTTCTTAAAGGCCAAGCTATTATTGTATATGCCACTTAAGGGAGTTTGTATAGAGTATTTTTCACTTTACAATTCAGACACTATGGTAAAAATTAAAGCATATAACTTTAGGTCCTTTTACTGGAATTTTCTCATTATGTGAAGGTGGTAACATTAAAGATGGCTTGTGCTTCAGCTTATCGAACTTAATGGACATGCCGGCAAGGGCACTTTGGCCTTCACCAAGTTTTGCTTGGTTTGGTTTTGAATATTAGTTTGCTTTATGATGAAGTCCCAAAGGTACCCAGTGTTGACAAAGAACTACATAGGAAGAAGACAAGCTGTTAGCAAAGAAGAGAAACATGGTAAGGCCACAAAAAAAAAGGTTAAGGCTAAAAAAGCATCACCTTGGAATCATAATCAATAAGGGTGGCTATGATGTGTTCCTCATTTGGGAGCAACTCAGTGAGGTCCTAGAACATGGCATTGGTGGTAACGCCATGGCAATGCTATGAGACCATCTTCCCAAAGACGTAGTGGCCAAATAATGACATGTCTTATGTGAAGTTCCATATCGATAACTTTAGGATGGCACCCTAGGGTAGGCACGCGTTCATCACCGTATGCCGAGCTTCGTGCTCCATGACCCATCTCGATATTGAAGTCTCCCCTGGTCGATCACACCAAAGCTCATTCATTACATTAGTCCCCAAATAATCCTTTACTAATCTATAAATGTCAAAATAACCAACATGAATAAAAGGAATGAGGACTGAACCTGTGGGATGAACTTTAGTGTAATCAAGAGTCTCCTTGGCATTCAAAATCTCGACAGCATCATGGATGACAATGGAAAGCTCCTTTCCATTAAACTCTTTCTTTTCCTTGGCTTGGGCCAAAGGAACCAAACAAGCAGTAGCCTCATTGACAATGGCCCCCAACAAAGTAGCAGCAGTACAAAGACTTGAAGGGGGAGAAGTGACGTCCGGAGACGTCTTCGCTAGAGGACATGGTGGTTTCTGGAGGGACTTCCTGAGGAGGAGAACGCCCGGAGAGGAGGTTTCCCAGGGAGTGGTACCTGAAGAGCCCAAAAACAAAGGTTAGGAGGTCCCCGGGATGTTTTTCCGGGGAGGAACCTCCGACGCCCAAGTTAGTTCTCTGAGAGGTGAAGGAAGGAGAGCACTCAGGGGTTTAGTGGCCTTGCCTGTTCGTATCCTCTAAAAATGACCCACCAACCCCTTGCGAGGGGCTGTTCTTTGGTATTTATAGAAGTGTCTGGCCCGTTCAGATCGTGACACGTGTTCGGTCAGATCTGCTGTGTACCTTTGGACACAGGGGATAAGTAGCTGTTTGTAGGCTCTCTCGAGCCTTGGTCCGAGACAGGTTGTGACAAGGCCTGGGCGGCGTCGGCGTGTCAGAGCGTCGTTTGAGGTGACATGGCGCGTCTGTGGGCGATGTGTCAGAGGCTCCTTAAATGCTCCTGCCGTACTCCCGATGTCCTTTGGGCGAGGTCGTTCTCTGGGACGAACACCCTTCTTCGGGAGTTATGTTCGCAGTTCGGGGCGCTGCCTAGCTCGCAGGTTTCACCTTCGGGAAATCCTCCCCTGCTTGCGGTAGCTGGTTCTTCTATCCTGAAGGCGATCTGTTTAATCCCCCGAGGGGGCTGTCTGCACCTTTGGAGCTCTCTGGGGTACTAGGCTAAATCCTGAGCTCGAGGCACTGGAATTCGCCAAGTCCGAGGTCAGTACTAGTGCCTTCCTCGGATGGTGCCAGGCTTCCCGAGCATGCTTTTGATAGGAGGTGCGTTCTAGGAGAGGCGATAGTCCTTCGGCTATCAAGAAGGAAGCCCTTTCTCCAAGTCCTCGAAATTAGTAGCCTTGACATAAACTAAATGGTTGACTTCAGTAACAAGGACTACCTCAAGAGTAGGAGCTGTGGTAGAAGAATGGTCTACCTGACCATTCTTAGCCTCAAGCTCACTAGCAACCTTCTTCTTTGACTGACTTTAGGTAGCCTTCTTAATCTCTTTTTTTCCTTTCTAGGCCTTAGCAAAGAAAGCATTCCTATAGAATTACGTGGAGAAATCTTCACCCATGTCTGCAAAAAAGAAAAAAGTATCAATACAAGTACACCAGAAAAAGGGAAGAAAAGTTTGGGAAGAAACTCAAGGAAAATGAAATCAGAATAACTGATGACATGACCGTCCTTGGCCCCTGCCTAGGTAGCTTATGAGAACTGGTCTCATGGTGATTGCAATTGGTTAGTTGTATATGTGTGCGGATTAAAAATCTGTGTTGCTAGTTGATTAACTTAGAATACGCAAAAATGTATGCTCTTTATGCTTTGACTTGGATTAGCGAAATCCATAAAACATTGACTTGGCCAAAGGATTTTCATAAAAAATAAGTTCAAATAGCCAAAGCATACAAAATCAACATTTATGTGAGTTTACTACACATAACAACTATGTGGGAGCATTCATACATAAAGTAGACTAATGCACTCACCCATGAGCAACCCTAGAGTCTAGGGCTCCTCAAAACATAGACAATAGAGGCAATTAGGAGTACCATATATACAAGTCTTAACTGAGATCTTCTTGAACTAACTCCCACTTTGGATGCAAGTTCTAGTGGTAAGTCACAAAAGTCCTTGTCCATGTGCTGCTAGGCTCTACTACCAACGGAAGACTATAGTTAGCACTATGACTTAACCAACAAATAACCCAAGTAGACTGGAATTATAAAGATTCTCAAGCGAAATACCTGCAACAAAAGCCAACTACCATGATAACCATCAGCGGTTACCTGGCACAACATAACTAGGGAGTGAGAATTCAGAAATTCTCAGTAGGGGTCTTCATTGTACCTGCAAGAAAAGTTACTAAAGACTCTACATATAAGAACATATGTAACCTATTGTGAGCTCATACAGCCTGAGGGTCTAATATATGCATATACCTAGGTCCCTTGGGACCACTCTTCATCCTGGTCCTTGAACTACAAGGCATAGCCTTGTTCTCTAGCAAGCTTGGCTTGCCAGCCTAACTAGTGATAAATCACCAGTTGAACCTCTCCTTTTTATGATGTGCAGGGGCACTATGGTAGGACCATTGTAGACTAGGCAATAAAGACCTTGTAGACTAGGTGTACTAAGGTTTCACCTTGCAACCTCGTGGCTAAATGCACGACTAGGCTACCAAGGGTTCTAAACCTTTCACCCAAGCTAATGATACTTAGTTGTGATCCTTAGTAAACTAGTTTTATTGCTTATGGTAGATGTAACCATAAAACTTTACAAAACCCAAGAAAACTCCTAGGTCTTGAAGGATTTTTGAAAGTCTCGGAGTACCCCAAGGTACCTTAAGAACCCCCTTACGTCTCCGTTTGACCTTCCTAGAAAAATTGGAAATTTTAGCCATTTATGCCTGTGGCAATGCATCACCAACTATGGCAACACGTCACCATAGTTGGTAACGAATTGCCAATTTTCGTGTAATGGCGACGCGTATTGGTGATGATTGGTGATGCATCGCCAATACCTACAATAACCTAGAAAATTTCCAGTTTTGCTGCTATAAACTTTGGATACTTTCCAAACATATCAAATATTCATGGATAGCCTCCAAACTTCACATACACATAAAACATGTTGCATAAATCACAACCAACTATCACAGGCCAACCTATGATACATTATAACATCATTCCAATCCTCACAAACCTCATAGTCCACCACGATTCAACCTTGCCCACTAACTAATGCTATTTCTAAAACTAATTGAATTAATCAAGAAAACTCATTCCAATAGCATTAATTGAACTAAAAAACACAACTCTCTTACCTCAACTCCAAGTAAAAAGCAAGAATTATGCAACTCTTTCGCATCAACCAAGTTCCATAAACTTTAACCTAAGTTCCAAGCAAATATGGCGCAAAACATTAAGTTACTAACTTCTAACCAAAACCCAAGATCCCAATCAACATATAAACATGAAATCAATCAAGAAAACATTGATTACCTTATATCAAAAATAGGGGGTGGAAGAAACACGCTTTCAAGCAAAACCATGATTTCATGCTTGAAATAAGCTTCCAACGGCCTATATACTTATGATGGCTTCTCTTTTCACTAAAAACTCTTGATTTTGGGCTCCAATGGATAAAGAAATGATGGTGTGAAGGATGAACTCGGGTTATGGAAGCCATCCCCCACTTCACCATTTTGTAGACCAAGTTTAAAACTTAAGCCACTAAAGTATTAGACATGGAACACTTAAACCCCATTCTTTTGGCAACCTTGGTCATTCTTGGTCAATTTTTGTTCATTTCAACTAAGTTTGGGTTAAAGTTAAAAGTTAGGTTATAAAAACTCATTTTCAGCATCTGGGACATAGCCCAACTATTCGAGATGAAAAAATTACCATTTTACCCCTGAACCTTATTTAGTGCCTTAACCCTCTTGGGACTTAGTGAACTTTGATAAACTTACTCATTCTTGCTTTGAGAACTTGAATTAGGGTTCCAAACTTGATTTATAGTACTTTACCTTCCCCAAACAATTCTTCAACTAGGAGAGCCATAACAACTGAGGTCCCGTTGAAGAAGCTGGACTAAGAGGGAACCTTCTGAAGAGTTGGGCAATTCTGGCACCGATGGAAGACGGGGGAAGACCTAGAGATCCAAGGGAACATTTTCGATTATCTGATCCTAAAAGGGGAGCAGACCTGGAGATCCAGGAGAACCTCCTTAGTCATCATATCCTATTTTATAAGGAAAGGATCAAGATCATATCCATTTCCCCGTTTCCCCCAATTTTCCACTGCCTTGATTTTGGCATCAAACTCTAGGAAGTGCTTCCTCAGCATTTCATCCAGCAGGGCTGATGGATCATCCACATCCACCTTCAGATTTCTAGCTAGCCATTTGCCTAATATCCCCATGACTAACACAAATGTAAAGAAGTACTTCTTCTGCCAGTTTCACCGACTATCCTAGGTTCTGAAGTAGAAGGTATACTTCTTGTTTCCCATACCATGGGGCAGCATGTAGTAGAAGTACCCCATCGACTAAGCCTACATTTTGTAGTACTACATAAGAATGATAAAGTGAGGTTCCAGCCTGAACACCATACTCATGTAGAGGAAAGCATTGAATGGAAAAATGAGTTTGGAGGGAGTTAGTTGACCACAATCGCATGGAATTCACAAAAGTCCTTTAGCACACAATGGGGGGATATCGGAGGCTGACCCTTAGTTGTGTTTTGAACATAGTAATCTCCCCGTTGTGAGTGTGATAGCTCATCTCGCCCTTGTTCCGCATTTAGACTGAGACCTTGGTGGCAGGAAATACTATTTTCACCATTTCTCCACCTTCTCCGGAGGGGCACAACTTAGGTGAGCATCAAGTGACTCCCAGCCACCCTTAGACATGGCTATAACCTAGGCCATATTTTTACTTTGGCAAAATAAAAAAAGGGGACATGAAACCTACTTGATAAATTGAAAGAAGCTAGAGCACAGTGGAGATGAAAGTGGAAAAAGAAAATTCACTTGAAAGCTTACCGTAAAAAAAGATGGTGTGAGAAAGCAAATGAGAGCAGGTGAAAGCAAAGTTTAAAAGTGAATGATCCTCTAAGAAGAAGGGCTATATATAGCCTTGGAGGAAGGAAAACATAACGTCGCATTAAATGTAAAGATGCAAAGTCCAGAATGTCCTATTAAGCTGGAGAAGCACATGTTGTTGGCAAGGCCAATTGCTAGATGACATTGCCCCTTGAAACCCAGATCGAGGTCACGTTCACATCATGAACGGAATAAAGCTAGTGGCCTACGGAGTAACATCATTCAGCCCAATTAAAGAGATGTTCTGGGCACCTCGGCAAAATGAGGTGATGTAACATAACTTTGTCATACATATAAGGCATCATGATTACTTTGGGGAAGCCCAAGCATCACAATGGAAGAGGGTGACATCAGAACTGAGGTAACAAAATGAGTGAGAGGACCAAAGGCACCCAAAACTGATAGACCCACAAGGTCATTGACTTTTAAGGGGCATGTGATGGTTGAAGACCTGGGGTCCCCAAAGTTCCAATCCCCCAAGGTTGCTCCTAATAGAAGAACTCAGTTCTAAATCGGCCTCACTACTAGAATGGAAGAACATCAGGTAGACCAAGCCTCGGGGTGAACCAAATCACCGGGGTACCTATTATAACCAAGGTATGATGTTCGAACAATTGAGGGACCTTGGTCAGTATGAGTTGAATTACTCTTAAGTCTTTGACAAAACCATTATGACCATATTGGCCAAGCGTGTGCAAAGTACACATTCAGTCTTTTGTCAGGACAGTTGTCACTAAAAGATGGTTGAAGAAATAGATCCCTGACTTTGGAGACATGTGGTCAGTAGATCCAACGTACCACCAAGGCACCTCTTCCTTTCCAAGCTCTATATAAGAAAGACGTTCTCTAGTCCTAGGTATGCAACTTTAACCTAGTCTTCATAATACAGCTAGTTATATCCCTTACTTAATTGGGAGTCAAAGAGGTCACACCTACAATGTATCATCTCCCTTTTTCTCTTGGTGTTTTTAAGGTATTCTACCACCGAGAGAAGGCTTTCCCTGGAACCTACTATGCAGACCTTAGATACTAGATAAAACCATGGACACCACCAACTTTTAGCCCATCGAATCAATGAACATTTTTTGGTAGTGTACAATCTTCTATTGAGGCTAAAAATTAACACCTAAATTATGGAGTGAGCCCCCATTACCTTTGGAAATTTTCCTAAACCACTACTAACAAGTAAAATAAAAATATCATCCCCTAATTTTAAGGGTCATCCTAAAGTGGTCTCGTAACTCTTTTTTGACCCCTTAAGGTCCTATAACTCAACTAGCATGTTCTATTTTGATCCCTACCTTCAATTTAGTCATTATTTTGGATGAAAATTACCTATGTAGCACCCAAATTACCACGTGACATCCTCTTTCATGTCCATAAGTTACAATACTGACGGACTTATAAATATCAAGTTAGAATTGACATAGATGAATAATTGTAGGGACCTAAAAGGATGATTAACCAAAGCTTCTTTTTCCCCAAATCTTCTTGATTAAACCTTCCCCAAAATCTTTCCTATTTGGAAGGCAGCAGATCACTGATGTTCAAGCCCTTGATTTTGGCTATTTGAATGCTAATTTTACAAGCATGAACCGTTAAGTATGGTGAAGAAGCACTCAAATTTGTTGGGAAAGGTAGAGGTCGACGGGAAAAAAGCTTCGAACACTTCAAGCATTTTGTCAAACACTTTAATGAATAGCACACATATTTGCTAGCCAAGACAATGACATGATATAGGGCAAGAGATAGGCCTCTAGGTAGACTCATCCAAATCGGAGGACCAAGGAAAAATTGAAGGAGGATTGAAAGACATGATATAAGGGGGAAATTTTGAAGAAAGACTGAAGTGCGGATAAGGATGAGTGCAGTGGTAATTAAGAGTGGGCGAAGAGATATTGGAGGCACAAGAGGGTGCAAGGATAGGGAGCAAGGAATCGGGACATAGGGAGAAAATAGATTGGCGAGAGGAGGTTATCGACATGGAGGAAGATGATAGGAGTTTCATGATAGATAGAGCAGCAAAGGTTGAGAAGGCAGAGCTAGTAATGTGGAGGGAGAAAATGGGACACATAGAGAAAGGATAACTGGGAGTAGGTAATCAGCATGGCAGTAGTGAGATGATGGTGGGAGCAAATGGCGATACTCTTTGTAATGATGAATGTTGAAAAGTTGGGGAAGAGGATGAAATTTGGGTTAATCAACCTTTTAAGTCCTTAAAATTATTTCTCTATGTCAATTCTACCTAATATTTACCATTCTTCCAGTCTTGTCACTTATGGTCATAAAAGTGGATGCCACATGGCAATTTAGGTGCCATGTAGGTAATCTTAGTCCAAAATAATGACAAAACTAATGATAGAGACCAACATAAGACGTGATAGTTGAGTTAGGGATCTTAAGAGGCCAAAGAAAAGTTACAAGACCACTTTAGAATAACTTTTGAAGTTAGGGGACCGTATTTGGATTTTAGCCCACCACTAGGCATGCAAAAGCCCTAACCTAAGTTGTAGAATCCTTCTATTTTTTATCGTCACCTCTACTTTAGTGGTCCCGCTTCCGTTTTCAATTGTCACTTTTGATGGCCGGGGGACTCATCGTTTATAGTCATGGTGACTGGTGGAGAGACTTCTGGGAGGAAGAACGCCTGGAGGATGGATCGCCCAAGGGAGTGTGCCTGAAAGCTCAGAAACAAAGGGTTAGGAGGCCCCCGGAGTGTTTTTCCGGGGGGGGGGGGAGCCTCCTGTTAGTATTGTGCCCAAAAAGCCAATCATGAGATGATTGTATTTTTGCACATTGAGTCATGATATTTTATTGAGGCATTAATCCAGCAATTATGTTTGTTGTTTTGTTTCTGCGTAACGTAATAAGCATAATTGTAACCCTAGAATAATGATATTCTTAAACGTCCCTAGTCTAGTATTATTGTGGAGCGGGTTGCAATAATACATAATGACTAGCATATGTGGAGACTAATATGAGATATCTAGTCTACATATGGGTACAAGTTGGAGAACTTGTGTACTGGACCGACCCACCATGAGAACACTTCATGGATCGTTATATGAGTGTCATAAGTGATTCTCATAGTGATCATGGTATATGTAGTCCTTCGACCTAAGATCATCAAGGTTCCCTACATGTGAGTCACATACTTTGATACTTTCCTTTGTTGCTCGTAACTGAGTAAACTTGAAGGAGGTCATTGGGTATGTCACATATCATGCGGAGGGATTTGTATGATCAAGATGGGATTTGTCCCTCCTATGTAACGGGAGTGATATCTTTGGGCCCCTTGATAGAGTGAGACTTAGAAAATGCATGGCCATGCTTCGATGAGTTGATATATGATATCAATGTCATCAGTTTAAGTTGGTCTACTCGGTAATCAAGAAACCAAAGATTGGGCTATACGAGAGTGACACATTCCATGTCTCGTGCTTAGTCTTGATATCTTGGACAAAGGGACAATGGCATATATCGGTGATGATCATAAAGGTTTAGTCGATTCACCGACAATCTTGTCACTTGGGTAGCAATGATGTGTTGCTAGACACCGCTCATTGCTTATGATCATAAATGTGATTTATGATCATTGCCAACATGGCAAGAGCCTATTGGGTCGCACACATAGAGCTATTTGGATCATTAGAGTGCATGGGCTAATTATTTGGGTTATGGTTTCACTTTAATTTCGTATTAATAATGGGCCCAAGGAGTTGAGCCATTATTAAGCCCGAAATTAAATCCTAATTGGATTAGGGCTTTGAAACCCATTAGGCCTGGAAGTTGAGTCTCACTATAAATACAACTTTTAAGTGAGAAATTCGCAGGTCTCCTTGCCCTAGCCTCCCAAAAGGACAGCCACACTCTTCTCTTGCAATTCCTTGGAGGACGCAAGCTAGCACTGCGTGCGCAAGAGAAACGCATCTGCCGGGACGTGGTGGAAGCGTGGTGATCCCGAGAGGCTCGTGTGGATACCATAGAGAGCCTGAACACGTCAACTGTTCAGGTTTTGTGATTCGACTCTACAGTTGAGTGAGAGATCTCAACCGAAAATTAGGTATGAAATTTTCGAACACCCGGTTTACCCCGTTTCACTTGGATCCTGGAGGGTTTCGGTTAAATTCCGCTGCGCTGTTTGGCTCCCGAAACCCAACACCTCCGACGCCCAAGTCAGTGGTTGGCTGAGAAAAAGGCAAAGGTAATAGCACACAGGGCTGAAGAGTCTTGCCTGGTAATTTTCTCAGAGTGTGGGAGCAGTGTTTTGCCAACCAACCTCCTGCCAAGTATTAATTCCTGGTATTTATAGGAGTGCCTAGCCCGTTCAGATCGCGACACATGTTCGGTCGGATGTTCCTGAATTTCTGGGCGTAGGAGACAGATAGTTGGTAGCAGGTTGCCTTGAGCCATGTGCTGAGATGGGCCATGATGTGATTCTGATGGCGTCCGTGTGTCAGAGCGCCTTTTGAGGCGGCTTGTGACGTCTGTGAAAGGACGTGTCAGAGGCTTCCTTAAATGCTTCCATAAATGCTCCTGCCGTACTCCCGAGGTCCCTGGGTGAGGTCGTCCTTTGGTACGGACAGAGCCTCTTCGGGAAACAAGCCCTCAGTTCGGGGGTTCCCAGTTTCAGGGAGTTCCGCCTTCGGGGATATCATGTTCGGCTCGCTATGTCAGGTGCCGTTTTTCCGAAGGCGATCTGTTCACAACCTTGGGGGGGCAAGTAGTGTCCTCAGGTTTTCCTGGCGTGCCGGGCTCGGAGCTCTTCGGCTATCTCCCGAGGTGCATGATCACACCTTTTCTCGGGTAGCGCCAGCTTCTTCTGGCCATTCTTGTGGCAGGGAGTTCGGCCAGATAGAGGCGATAGCGTTTGGCTATCACATGCCCCCCTTTGGAAAGCCGAAGTGAAGACTTCGGTTTTGCATCTCTTTCCGAGGTTGTTTATGGGAGTCTCTTTGGAAGCTCAACCTGTTCCGAGGATGCGCCTTTTGCCCGAAGATCATGGGCTCTTCGGCCTTGGCCTGTTCTTTGGTGTCTTCGAGGCGGAGCCTGTGCCGAAGATACACCTCTTGCCCGAAGGTCATGGGCTGTTCGGCCATAGCCTATCTCTTGGCGTCCTCGAGTTGGCCTGCTCTTTGTTTCTGCAGGTCTGTTTGGCCAAGCGTGTCAGTCTGAGCGGCGCGTCCCAGTTTTCCAGGGATGTCAGAAGACGTGTCCCAGTTTTCAAGGGACGTTTGGAGGACGTGTCCCCCATTTTTGCGCAGCGGTTGACACGTGGCGCTTTGCCATTGGAGGAGAGTCACGTCGGTTACAGAGGGCGCGCCTTTTCAGGTGCAGAGAGCAGTTACGGCGACGGTTCGCCTCCAAAGGGTACTTATGACGATGTTTCGGTTACCCACCTCTGGCTTATAAATAGCCCATTCCATCATAAGTTCCTTTTGCTTTTTCTTCTGCTCTTTTCTCTGCTTTGCCCCTGTTCTTGCACTTTCTTGCTTTCTGTGGCGGAGCTACCTTAATCAGAGCTTTTTTCCAGCCAACTTTCACGACGGCGTCCTCAGATTTTGGCAAATCTTTCGGTGGGTTTTTGTTTTCCAGAGCGTTTTGATCCCTCTGTTCTTTTGAGTTTTTCTCTGGAAACTGTTTTCTTCCGTTTTCAAACTCGTTTTCATGTCGAAAATGCCCATTCCTGAGAGCTGGCAGCCTCTTTTAGCCCATCCTTGTTGCACCACCCCTGCAAAGTTAGAGAGGTGGAAGAAAAAATTCTTTCTTCCCTCTTACGCCATTACTAGGCTGCCTCGTTCTAGCCATTATGCTTTTTCAAACCATAGTAAGGAGGTTACCATTTTCCGAGCCCAGCTGAAGGCCGGTCTTCGGTATCCTCCCCCGAAGATGGTGTGCGAGTTCTGCAAATTTCATGGCATTGCTGTGAACCAGCTTCCCCCGAACTCGTTCTGCTATTTTAACGCCTACCTCTGCATGTGTGGCGTCTTCGGGATAGAACCCCATTTCATAATCTTTATGCAGTACTACAAGCTCTCTGTGGTCCCGAAGGGTGGCTTCTATTTCATGCTACCTCGGGGATCCGGGAGCAAGAAATTCATGTTCACCTTCGCCACTAAGGATAGCTGGCGAGGGTGGCAACAGAAGTTCTTCTTCCTGAAGATGGACGAGGCCTGGTCGTACGTTCCGACCAAATGGGCTCAGGGAACACTGGATGTGGACGTTGTTGATCCGAGGATGCTGCTGACCCCAGAGTTGGCTCCCGTGTTCGCGGATTTCGACGCCCGCATTCGGGCTGTCTCTGACTGGGATCCCGAGGTCGCTCCGCGCGCCCTTTACCCTTTTCCAATCAACTGGAAGTTGATGACCGAAGAGGTCCTTCGGGAATTAAAGGTGGTAAAGGAGCACGAGACTGACCTCAAGATGCCAGCTCCTGCCATCGCCGGGAAGGATTCCTGGTTGGTCAAGCTTCTTAAGGAGGAAATTTCTTTCGAAAAGCTTGTCGAAAGTGAGTCATCTTCTACTCCTTTGCTGTTTTTTCCTCGGACTTACGCTGATGTTTCTCTCCTTTTTCAGAGATGGGCGACGGGACTGCCGCCTATTACAAGTCCCTTTTCTCCGGCCAAGTGGAGAAGGGGGAGCAGACAAAGAAGGCGGCTTCCCGAAGGCGGAAGTCCGTTGGTGCTGGTCCCTCGGCTAAACGGGCGAAGAAGACTGTTCTTTCCTCCCCTTTGGAAAGTATTGGGGAGGGAAACGAGGACGCTGAGGTTGCTGTCACTTCGCCGCCTGATGATTCGGCCGAGGTCCCCTCTCAGCCTCTAGAAGAAATTCCCGAGGAGACTTCCGCCGACGTCCCTCCAACCGACGTCCCTCCCCAAAGTCCTACTGTGTCGCAGGCCCTCCTTGATGTAGTGGTAGAAGTACCTTCTGCCGAGGAGCGGCGCAGGCGGAAGGGCAAGGGAATTTCGACCAAGGAGGCCGAGGACTCCGAGGACGTCGTTGTCGAGGTTCCACCAGGTTTGTTTCCAGACAAAGTGTACTTCCTTTGTTTTTTCTGGATTGGCTTCTTTGTCTTTAATCTCCTTCTCATTCTTGCCACGCAGGGGAGTTGACTACCCCTGACTGGGCGGCCGAACATGCTCGGAAGCGAGCTCTTCGGGACGCCAAAATCCCGCAAGGGAAGATACCAAAGGAGCCTTTCTGGACGTTCACGGAGGACATGAATTTGTACTCCGAGGACTGTCCTCAAATGGCGAAGGAAATTTTGAAGGGGGTGCTTACTGAGGCCTCCTTCAAGGCTATTGCGGTGACCTATCCGGAGGACAACGATCTCGCCGCGAAAGTTACCGAGCATGCTGCTCAGGTATACTCTTCAGACCCATTTCCTTCAATTTTTTCCTAAGTGTTTGGCTCTTACTGACCTTGCGTTTATCTTCTTCGCAGCTGCTGGGGTATGCTGGCTACCTCCGAGTTCGGGTGGCCAGGGAGGCTGTGTTCCGAACCACGGCCTTAGATACTTTAGAAAAGGCGAAGGCCACACGCCTGGAGTTGATCGCCAAAAACCAGCAGCTAGCGGATGCTGCGAAGGAGAAAGTTGCTGCCCTTCGGGAGGAGTTCCGGAAGGAGAAAGAAGAACTTGAGAAGGACTCCTCCCAGAAGATTGCTGACCTCGGCGAGCAGATAAAAGGAATGCTGGCCGCCAACGAAGAGCTTCTAAAGCATAAGTCAGAATCTGACAAGATCATACTGGCGCTGACAGCTGAGAAAAACATCCTTGCAGCCGAGGTCGTGTCCTTGAAGAAGGATCCGAAGGGAAAGGAGCAGATAAAGGCGCTGGAAGAGGAGATCGCGGATCTGAAGGACGAGCTTGACGACCTCGAGCTTGAGAAGAACAAGTCTGATCAAATGGCCAAGGTCGCCTTTCAGGACGGCTTCTGCCTTGCTCGGCACCAAGTCCTCCAGAGGTTCCCAGATCTGGACCTCTCTTTTCTAGAGGCTCTAAACATTCCTGGGGGACCTCGGTGGGAATGGTCCAAGGTCGAACATTTGAACCTTCCTCCTTCAATTCCAGCGCCAAAGGTGGTGGAAAAGGGCGGGCAAGCGAGTGGCTCTCGGGACGCCGCGAACCCTTAGGCTATTTTAGGGCCCCTTTTCCTTCCCTTCTATTTTGTATTCCTTCTTCGGGCACTTCTTTATTGTAAAGCAGCTTACTCCTTAATGAAGACTTTTTTGGCTAAGTGTTTCTTCAAGTTTCTTTATTTTCATTGCCCCGAACGCATTTGCTCAAGAGACTTCGGAAAACCTGCAATCAAAGAAACTCTTTTACCTTCCCTTGGCCGAGCCTGTTCGCTCCAGAGGCTTTTTGGAAAGTCTGAAAAATTTGACTAAGTCTTTTTGCAGGCTTTTGCATTTCCATTTTGTCCCGAACACGTTCGCTCGAGGGACTTCGGAAATTCCTTAGTCAAAAAATTTTCCTTCTTTTCCTTTTGTCCCGAGCATGTTTGCTCAAGAGACTTAGGAAATCTTTCGAGAGTTGTTTTCCGTTTTTCCCGAGCGTGATGGCTCAAGGGACTTCGGAAAACTGTCTCTGTGCTTATTTCGGCGAGTACTTCTGCGACGTTCTTGTTTCCCATCTTTCCCGAGCATGATGGCTCAAGGGACTTCGGAAAACTGCCTCTGCGAGATTTCTCCATCTTTTCCCGAGCGTGATGGCTCAAGGGACTCTGGAAGGTCAATCTGCGCTTTATTACGGCGAGCATCTTCGCGGAATTCTGCTTTGCACAATTTTGGATACTTAAGAACTTTCCTTAAGAGCATTCTGTACTTACAATTCCTCCGCTTCATCTTAGGCGTAGAATTTTTTCAAGGCGTCTGAGTGCCAAGTATTTTTCAATTCTACGCCTTCGGCGTCGCCAAGTTTGTACACGCCTTTTCGTACTTCGGCGAGAACCAGATAAGGTCCTTCCCAGTTTGCGCGAAGTACTCCGTGGGACGGCCTTCGGGGTGCAAAGTCAGCCTTTCGGAGAACGAGGTCTCCCTTCTTGATTTCTTTTGGCCTGGCCCGTAAGTTTACAGCCGCGGCCACTCTTTGCTGAAAAGCTTTTCTTCTCAGCTCGGCTATTTCTCTGTGTTCGCCGACGAGGTCGAGCTTGGTTCTGAGGCCGAGGTCGTTTCCACCTTCATCAAATATTTGCACCCGTACTGATGGTCTGACTATCTCGACTGGGATAATGGCCTCTGTCCCGAAGACTAGTGAAAAGGGAGTTTCCCCTGTGGCCCTTCGGGGCGTCGTTCGGTAGCTCCACAATACGCTTTGGAGTTCTCCTGGCCATTTCCCTTTTGCTTCTCCCAGTCTCTTTTTCAGGCCATCTTTTATGGTCCTGTTCGATACTTCCACCTGCCCGTTACTTTGGGGGTGAGCTACTGGGGCGAAGTGCATCTTTATTCCGAGGTCGCTGATAAATTCCTGGAATCCTTTGTCTATGAATTGGGATCCATTATCAGCTACTAGTACCCTCGGTATGCCAAATCTGCATACAATGTTCTTCCATACGAACTTCTGCACTTCTTTTGCCGAGATAGTTGCCAGCGGTTCTGCCTCGACCCATTTAGAGAAATAGTCCACTGCTACAACGCAGAATTTCACGCCTCCGGGTGCTGTGGGGAGTGGCCCAATAAGGTCTATACCCCAGACTGCGAACGGCCAAGGATAGTCAGCCGAACTTACCGTTTCCGAGGGTGCCCTCTGGATGTTCGCGTGTCTCTGGCAGCTACCACATTTCCGGACGAACTGTCTTGCGTCCTTTCTCAGGGTAGGCCAGAAGTATCCTTGGCGAAGTATCACCGCTGCAAGGGCATCAGTTCCGATATGTGAGCCACACATGCCTTCGTGGACCTCTTCAAGGATCATTTCAGTATCCTCTTCAGCCACGCATCTCTGCAGCGGGTTTGCATATCCCTGCCGGTATAACTCTTCACCAATCAGGAAGAATCGGCCGGAGCGTCTTCGCAGTCTCGCAGCGTCGCCGGGGTCTTCGGGGAGCATATTTTCTGCGAGGTATCTCTTTATGGGATCTTTCCATCCTTTTCCCGAGGTCGCTATGCTCAGCACTGAGATGCTCGGATGGTCTAGCACCTCGGTGTATGTTTTCGACTTCGCCAAGCAATCTGCCTCAGTGTTATTCCGCCGAGGTACATTTTCGATCCGTACGGCGTCAAACTCTTGGATGAGCTTTGCTACCAGCTCGTGGTATTTTGCCAAGGTTGGGTCCTTCGCCCCATAATCTCCTGCCGTCTGCCGAACTACCAGCTGGGAATCGCTGTGAGCTTTTAAGTTTCTCACGCCAATCCTTCTGGCCAAGCGTAATCCCGCTATGAGGGCTTCATACTCAGCCACATTGTTTGTGACGCTGAAGCTGAACTTGATAGCCTTCATTACCTCCAGGCCTTCGGGTCCTCTGATAACTATTCCAGCTCCCTGGTGTTCGGAACCCGAGGCTCCGTCAACATGCAAGGTCCATTCTGGCTCACCCTCGTTCGGATCTTGGTGGCTGTCCTCAGTGGTGGGTATTTCGGCGATAAAATCTGCCAGTGCTTGGGCCTTTATGGCCTTCCGAGGCTCATATATGATTTCGTGCTCGCCAAGCTCTATGCACCACTTGGAGAGCCTTCCCGAATGATCAACTTTCTTCATAACATCCCGTAGTGGTAGACTACTTCGGACGATGATGGGGTGAGCCTGAAAGTACAGTTGCAGCCTTCTTCCTGCAAGCACCAAGGCGTATATAGCTTTTTGAAGCAAAGGGTACCTGATTTCGGCGCCATGCAGGGACTTGCTGACGTAATAGACTGGCCATTGCTTTGGGCCTTCTTCTTTCACGAGGACCGAGCTTACAGCTTTCTCCGTGACGGCGAGGTACAATACGAGTGGCTCTCCCTCCCGAGGTTGTCGCAGAGTCGGCAGGCTGGCCAGGTAGACTTTGAGTTCTTCCCAGGCCTTTTGGCAATCTTCATCCCAAGGATGATCATTCCTTCCGAGGTCACCTTCCCTTTTTGCTGCCTTTGTGAGGACTTTGAAGAAAGGTCGGCACCGATCTCCGTACCTGGAAATAAACCTGCTTAGGGAGGTTATTCTTCCGGTAAGCCTTTGCACGTCTTTGACCGTGACAGGAGTTCGGAATTCAAGCAGAGCCTTAATCTTCTCGGGGTTAGAGTCAATGCCTCCTTCGGATACCATGTACCCAAGGAACTTTCCCGAGGTTACCCCGAATATGCACTTTTCAGGATTGAGCCGAATCCCAAAGGCTCTGAGCTTTTGGAAGGTTTCCTCTAGATCTGCAACGTGGTAGAGAGGCAGCTTGCTCTTGACTATCATATCATCAACATATACCTCCATGTTTCTCCCCATTTGGTCCTTAAACACCTTGTTCATCAATCTTTGGTAGGTGGCTCCTGCATTCTTGAGCCCGAAGGGCATCCTGATATAGTAGTACGTTCCTCCCTCGGTGATGAAGGCAGTTTTTTCTTCATCTTCGGGGTCCATCCTTATTTGATGGTAGCCACTGAAGGCGTCAAGGAAACTTAGGAGCCCATATTCCGCAGTTGAATCTACCAGCTGATCTATTGGCGGCAGAGGGTATGAGTTTTTCGGGCAAGCATCGTTCAAATTTCTGAAATCGATGCACATCCGGAGTTTGCTGCTACCTTCTTTTGTGGCGATGACCACGTTGCTTAACCATTCGGGGTACTTCACTTCCCTGATAACTTTGGCTTCCAACAGCCGCTGGACTTCGGTTTTGACAAAGTTGCCCTTATGGGCTGAGATGCTTCGTTCCTTTTGCCGGACAGGCCTTGCTTCCGGGCTTACTTTGAGGCTGTGCTGTATTATGCCAGGGTTTACCCCCGGCATATCTTCTGGCGAGTAGGCAAACAGATCTTTATTTTCCAGCAGAAAGGATACAAGTTTTTCCTTGTCACCTTCGGCCAAGCTCTTCCCTATTCGGGTAGATTGTCCTGGGACAAGATCTACTGCTTCCGTTTCTGCCTTTGCGGGATCTTCTCCTTTGCCTTTCTCCTGCGCCTTTGCCTCCACCGTTTGTGTAGAGTTGTTTGCCAGAGCCTTTCGTGCTTTCACAAACACCTTTCTTACCTCGGCCTGGTCTATGAAGATCTCTGCATCTCCATCCTTGGTGGCGAATGTGACAGTCAAGTACTTCACATCAGGGCGAATGTGCAGGTTTCCCTGTGTCTGCCTTCCAAGGATGGCGTTGTACGAGGACGGGACATCCATGACGATGAACCTTGCCATTGTGGAGGCGTACAACTCAGCTGCTCCGTCTACCGAAGTCCCTTTCATCATCAGTGGGAGGTCGATCCATCCGAGAACAGGCAGTTCGGATGGTCCGACCCCGAAGGTGGGCGAGGTGACTGGCTTAAGTTCGCTGCTGGAGATGCCCAAGTTCGGCAGTAAGTGCGAGAATAGGACGTCCGCATTTGATCCGTCATCAAGTAGCACCCTTTTGACGTCCCAGTTCCCTATCCTCGCCGTTATCAGCAGCGGATCGTCGTGGGGGAAGACGATGGTGGATCCATTTTTGCGGGCCAGCTTTTTTGCTGGATTTTGATATTCCGTGATTGCAATTTCTCTGACCTTCCGCTTTCTTTCCGAGGATGGGAGCCCCGTGGTGATTGTTTGGATAACCCCTGCCGGAGGTGGAGGGCGCCTTTTTGGACTTCGGTTTCTCCGCCTGTCGGAGTCATAGTCCTCATCTTCGGCCCTTTCTTCCTCCATTTTTCTCCCTTTCGGGGATGGCATCCTCAGGTATTTCCGAAGTTGGCCCTGTTTTATCAGCGACTCTATGTACTTCTTCAGCTGGAAGCAGTCTTCGGTGTCATGACCGTGGTCGCGATGAAACTGGCAGAACTTTTTTGCATTCTTCTTATTATCGGCGGTCATGGCCCTTGGTCGCCGAATCTGCGTCCCTTGCCTTTCCAGCGCCATGAGAATGTTGGTCCGTGTAGTGCTCAAGGGCGTGAAACTTTGAGGCTTCCTTCCCCGCATCCTCCGAGATCGTCCTGCCTGTTCGGTAGGATTACGGGCTTGCTGATTGGACCCTTCGGCGCGGTGGTTGTCTGACTTTGGCCCAGCCATTCTCAGCTCCTCGGCTGTCATGTGCTGTTCGGCCCTTCGGTAAAATTCTCCGAGGGTGTCCGGGGGGTCCTTTGAGAACTCGTAGAACAGCTGTGAGTCCCGCCGAAGGCCCCGTGTCATGGCAAGAATGCGGATTTCGGGCCGAAAGTCTGGGACGCTCAGGGCTTCCCTGTTGAACCTTTCGACATAGTCTCGGATGGTCTCTCCGTTTCTCTGCTCTATGTCGAACATCTGGACAGGCATCTTCGCAGTCGGCCTGCTCCCGATGAATTGCTGCGTGAAGGCCGTGGACAACTCCTGGAACTCAGTGATGGTCCCTGGAGGCAATGAATTGTACCACGCAGTTGCTGGCCCTGTGAGGGTGACTTCAAAGCATTTGCACATGGTAGCGTCATCAGCACCGTGCATTATCATGCTGCGTCTGTATTTCGTCAGATGGGCCTGTGGATCAGTGCGGCCATCATATATCTCCAGCCGAGGCACTCTGAAGTCACCTGGCATGGCTGCTTCAGCAACGGCACGAGTGAAAGGGGAGTCATCTTCGCAGAAGGTCCCCGAGAGTCTGGCCCAGACAGGTTTTCTGGCCATTTGCTTCTCCACTCTATCTAGCCGTGCTAGTATCCTCTCCATAAGCACTGTGGTACTCGGCCCTTCTTCGGGGAAGGGAGACTGCCGGCGCCTCTTCGGGGAGCGAGTTCGGCGCTGAGGGGACGGGGACCTCGCCTCAGCCGACGAACTTCTTCACTGCAAAACCCTTGGTCGCTCAGACCTCTTTCGTCCCACAGGCTGTTTCCCGATGGGCATATTTTCCGTGGACGATTCTTCGCGCGGATCTCCACTTCCCGAGCTGCGATGAGTAGACTTGGGGCTTTTCTCCCGAGGGCGTGTTGGTGAGGGGGGGCTCTGGGCCTGTGTTTGCTGCGGCCATCTTCGGTCGATTTGCTCGGTCATTTCAGCCACGACCGAATGTTGGAAGTCCCTCAGGAAACTCATGGTGATTACCAGAGGGCGGTCTTCCTCAGGCGCAGAAGTCCCTGGGAGTGTCTGCTCAGCGGCCGATTGTATCTCAGGCGCGGACTGAGACCTTGGGAGTCCCTTGTCCTTAGAACGGCGAGTCTCAACGACGGCGATCTCAGAGCGGGTTCCCACAGACGGCGCCAGATGATGGCCGGGGGCCTCATCGTTTATAGTCATGGTGACTGGTGGAGAGACTTATGGGAGGAAGAACGCCTAGAGGATGGATCGCCCAAGGGAGTGTGCCTGAAAGCTCAGAAACAAAGGGTTAGGAGGCCCCTGGAGTGTTTTTCTGGGGGGGGAGCCTCCGACGCCCAAGTCAGTGGTTGGCTGAGAAAAAGGCAAAGGTAATAGCACACCGGGCTGAAGAGTCTTGCCTGGTAATTTTCTCAAAGTGTGGGAGCAGTGTTTTGCCAACCAACCTCCTGCCAAGTATTAATTCCTGGTATTTATAGGAGTGCCTAGCCCGTTCAGATCGCGACACGTGTTCGGTCGGATGTTCCTGAATTTCTGGGCGTAGGAGACAGATAGCTGGTAGCAGGTTGCCTTGAGCCATGTGCTGAGATGGGCCATGATGTGATTCTGATGGCGTCCGTGTGTCAGAGCGCCTTTTGAGGCGGCTTGTGACGTCTGTGAAAGGACGTGTCAGAGGCTTCCTTAAATGCTTCCATAAATGCTCCTGCCGTACTCCCGAGGTCCCTGGGTGAGGTCGTCCTTTGGTACGGACAGAGCCTCTTCGGGAAACAAGCCCTCAGTTCGGGGGTTCCCAGTTTCAGGGAGTTCCGCCTTCGGGGATATCATGTTCGGCTCGCTATGTCTGGTGCCGCTTTTCCGAAGGTGATCTGTTCACAACCTTGGGGGGCAAGTAGTGTCCTCGGGTTTTCCTGGCGTGCCGGGCTCAGAGCTCTTCGGCTATCTCCCGAGGTGCATGATCACACCTTTTCTCGGGTAGCGCCAGCTTCTTCTGGCCATTTTTGTGGCAGGGAGTTCGGCCAGATAGAGGCGATAACGTTTGGCTATCAACTTTCTCTCTCACTTTTACAACCTTTTTACTTGCTTAAATTTTAAAAAGTGATGCTTTCCTGCACTTGCTTTTACTTTCCGCATCCGCTTTTGATACTTTTTATGCAACTTAGGCTCTAACTCTTTACAACTTTAACCCCTTCACCCATTTTCCATCCTTAGTCATCCTAAACCCATGAACTCACTCTCTTCTCTTCCTCTTCTCATTCATCTTGGCCCAAACACACAAAAAACTCACCAAGAAAAAAGAGAAAAATATGAGAAGTAGGGCTTGTAAGTGAGAAAAGGTAAAGTCCACCATGTGTACCCTTACTCATTTTTGTGTCCTAAATGACTACTTGACCTTTAGATTTATCCTACCAATCTATCTAACCTATATTGCACATCTCAATTGGGTACTTCCATTGATTTTCCCATTAAATCAAATGGAAAATGTTGAAATGATATAAAAAAACATTAAACTCATCTTAATATAACACATTTAGTTCTCTAACTTTTTAGGACATGAATTCTAAACCTTAAACTTCTAAATCTACTATTTTTACTCACTCCATCAGATTTATCACATTACACATGGATCTCGTTTCTCCAATTTCCCTAACCTTTTTGGCCTAAATCTTTACTGTATAATCGACCTTGTTGCCACCAAATTGTTTGAAATTTTTCTTGCTAATTAATTCACTATGAATTTTTAATGCTTTGCTTGCTCTTTCAACTTTTTTAGGCCCTCACCAAGTTGTCATCTAAGCCTAAAATGTAGAAGCTATTAAAAACCCAAAACCCTTCTGAATAACTCATTTCCTAAATATATCCTCTCTGAATCAACCATTTCCTTTATGCTCTCCTCCCTTCTTCCCCTAGAAATGTCTCCTGACATTTTTCCCCAAAATCAAGCTCCCAAATGCAGCACGCTTCCTTCATCTCCACTAGACAAGGCTACTATGATGAGATCCCAACCACAACAGCCACAGCCTCACCATGAGATCTCAAACACAATGTCTTTGTTATGTTTCTTTTACAACCAAAAGTAATTCACAATCTCAATTTTGCTACTCTATGCCTTGAATAGAGTGAGAATTGGAGTAAGGGGATGTTCTTGAACCGTCGGCCAAAAATTTGTCATGTATGAACTCCATAGCCTATGCACGCCACAATGCCTCTAGATATCTTATTTAGCCAGATTGGGTTTGATTTGCCATAAGAGGAATTAGAGCTAATGCTGTCACTCTAGATGTCAAAACCTTCTGGTGATTGATTGATGGCCATTCTCCTCATTGTTAGTGCATTAATTGGCTTCACCCTTGCCATTGAACCTTTCATTAGGGAAATCATACGTGCTATTTATTGAAGACGAGCCTGGTCTATCAACATTGCGACATTGGTAGAAGTAGCAATTCAGACATTAGATATGTAAATTTTAGGTTAACAATCATTGATTAGAAAAATTTAAGAGATAAAATTTCTATTTTAAATTTACTTTATAGTTAATTTATGTCACATCAACAATTTTCATTCGCTTTAATGCTAGAATTAATAGAAAGTACCGAATTGAGATGCACAATATAGGTTAGGTAGTTTGATAGGACAAATCTAAAGGACCGATACCCATTTACGACATGAAAGTAAGGTATATTACCCTGGTGGACTTTACCTAAGCAAGAAATCAAGGGACACATGTCCATGTTACAAGAGAAGGCATAAGAGTTCAGTTTTCTCCAAGAGGTCGCCATTATTTTGGGATGTTTTTTAGGTGAGAAATATGTTTGGGTTCATTTTAGTACTTCATTATTTATATCATCCATTGTGCTCATGAAAAACCCATGTTCTATGTGAGGTTAAGCTTAGGAAAACAAGGAAAACTGAAAAGCTTTTAAGAAGGGAGCTACTGTTTTAAGTGTTTTGTTTCTTAAGGTAAAGAAGTGTGTACTTTTTGGTTTTGGTTCTTAAATAATGGTACAGCCCTTAGGCTCAAAACTATGTTACTAATATGGTTGAATTAGTAAGGTTAAAGAAGTAACTCCAAGAGACTAGGGCCGGGCTTGTAGGAGGTGGATCTTTGAGCTTGCAAGTGCAAAATCTATACAAAGGTAAGATGTTCTAGCCCTTCACTTTTTGAAAAAACTAGGTGATTCTTTAGCTTGGTGTTAAACTAGGACTGAGGGTAAGGTAAAAAAAGCATGGGGATAAACATGAAGGCTAAGGGGCCCAAATGCTTGGTCATAAGGCTGAGCACGACCTAAGGTGGAAAAGAGGTTTTGATTTGATGTGGGTGTATGTTTGCGATGATTGAGGCCAAGAGGCTTGGTCAATTAGGTGCTTTAGGGCAGAGGACTATGCATGGCTTAGGTGGAGTTCGAGCATCACAACCACAAGTACCTCAGTGCTTTGTAGCACCATAGTATTCTGAGGCTGTGCTTAGCTCTAGTGGTTCTTGAGGACCATGAGAGAAAGCCTTGGGGGAATACTTGGCATTTGGTGGGTTTGGTTGCTTGACATAGCAAAGGGTCTGGATAAGGCTCCCTATGTAGCCCATCCTAAGGCAAGGTGACGGTATTGCTCACGTACAGTGCATTTAAGGTGCATAGGTAGAGTAGAACCTTGGACATGGGTGGTTGTGTTTCAAGGGTGCACGATATCCTTTCAAGAAGCACCCTAGCACCTAATTTCTGGACCACAACATGCCCGAGTAGCCCGAGGAGTGTAGGTAGCTCTAAGAAGCCTTTCCATATAACACGCTAGGCAATCTCATATGTGCCATAACTTATGATTCATATCAACTTGGTCAAAACCCTACTTCACAATAAAGGATATTTTGAGCTAGCAAAAGCTGGAAAGCTCAATAGCAACAAATGCATAAATGCATGCTGAAGGCAAAATAGACCAATGGTTTTTTTGTTTGTTTGTTTATTTGTTTGCTTGTGTACATTGTGTGGGAAGTCATGTACCTAAAAGGGCGTAATAGGATGATCATTATATAATACTCCTTGCCATAAGAGCCCATGGCATGCTCATATAGATTACGAGCAAAGTTCATGCATGCATGGTTATGTGTGCATATGGTTTATTATGTGTGATGTTGTTATGGCTTCTTTCGTTATAGAATGCATTACTAAGTATTTTATATACTTACCTTCACTATTAATGTGCAGACAATAGGGTAAAATTCATTTGTTATCCATAACATTTTCATGTTGTCATAAATGGGTCCCTAACTTTCATTTTGTCCTATTAAAGTCCTAACCTCCATATTTTTTTTCTCAAGCATGGTCATTCCTCCAATTTTACCATTAAACCTAACTGAATTTTAGGTAAAATGCCAATTTTGATCCTTACATTTTCTTCCTTACACTCAAAGCATCATCAAGCCCTTAGATTTAACATTATCTCTCTCTTATCCATTCAACTTCCTAGAAAAAATATCAATTTCACCTATCACCCAATCTCCTCCTCCCTCTGGCAATCTTTCCCTCCTTTGAATTCTTTAACTCACGAACAATCAACAACCCCTCATTCCCAGTTAGCCCCAATTTTCCTCTTATTCTTCTTGAATTTTCTTTAATTTTCTCGGCAACCTAACTGCACTTCAAAACTTTGGTATTCCACCATCCTTAGAAACCATAATAGCAAAAGCTGGCTTAGGAGATCAGAAGCTTGTGATGAAGGACCTCATGAAATCAAAAAACCTCTACAACTTTGCCATTATTAGCATCAGACTTGGTCAGTGTCTTCGCGAAAGATAAGGGCTTTTCGACACTAGTTGGTTGGTTTCCTGTTACCTACAGAAAGATAATGGCTACTGTTCTGAACAAGATCATTATGGTTAGGCCATTCACCCATAGAATATAGGACAGTTTTGATGATCCAGGTGCATATAGTGTTGAATATTCATTTGTTATCGAGTACAAGGGTCCTCTAGTTGTGACTAATGTTCATCTTGTTACTTCCCATTACTTTTAATGTCGATCTTGTCTCTAGCAAAAACAAATGCATGAGTTGGAAGCCAGTGTTCAATGTGCCAAAGATTGCCCAACTGAGGTCAGATCCTACAATTACCAGCATGGTAGCTTTGACCTAAGATGAAGTTCTGACAGCATTTCTCTAGAAAATTAGGAGAGTCACCATGATTGCTTTACCTTATTTTCTTTCAATTTCTATGATAATTTAGCTGGTTTGCCCTTAGATTTGCTTGATCTGCTTCACAAGTACTTCTAATGAAGAGCATGAAATACTTATTTGTGATACATAATATGTTAAACATTCAAATTTGATTGATTTACATTTTTCTTGCAGCTAGTTGAGCATGAAATACTTATCTGTATACGTAATATGTTAAACTTTCAAATTTGACTGATTTACATTTTTCTTGTAGCTAGCTGAGATTGTGAATGAGGGGAAATTGGTTTCAGATGAAATAATTATAAGTTTATTGGCAAAAAGGCTATAGGCTGGTGAAGCAAAAGGTTAATTAGGATTTATTCTCCATGGTTTTTCCTTGAACTATAAGATGATTGTTCCTTCTGTTATGATGTTCTATATAAGTGAGGTAGTTTGTTGAGATCCTATTCTCCAATAACCTTCCGGCACCAATTTGAGGATTAATCTCAAATTTGTATTCTCTAATTCTTATGGGTGGTTCAACAAATTAGACATTGCCCATTAAAATTGAAGGGCCTGTACAAATACCCACTGAAAATAGAAAGCTTCACTAGCTCTAGCCCTAACCTCAAGTCTAGGTAGATCTTTACAATTTGGAAGCTTGAACTTCTCAAATCTAGAAGCTTTGCCAAAGCAGTGATGGTGACTTGAGTGATGGTAGAGGAAATAGTAGCAGTGATGAGTAAGAAATATAACAATATTCAGAGGGGAAGAAGTTAGGGATCTGGCCGTAAAAGGGTGAAAAATATATGGAATAGAATTGGAATTTGCCATAAATTCTTTTAAAGTTAACCATGAAATTGATGGAAGAACCACATTTGGGACATACATAAAGAGGTTATGGACTATAAGAGGACAACCTGAAAAGGTTAAGCACCATAAATGAATTTTACACCACAGATAATATTATGCTGAAGCTAAATAATCTGCAATGATTATTTGGTACTTGATTGAGAGTGCTCAAAGGTACACATTGCATTCATTACATGTCATTCATTTTTGTATGTTGCATGCACTTATAATCATAGTCTAACTCCAAACTCATATGCCTTGTACAACAAGGTAGTCAAGTGCGGGCATCTCGGTTCTATACTCGTTTGGATTTCTCTTTCTCAGGCAAAGTGGCCTATTGACCATTTAGGGTCTTGGTTATTTTTATAGCACAGTAGTAGGAACTACTATGAGCTCTACTAGTATTGACTTTGACTTAGTACAATCATTGCATGTATTACTATGTACTTCGGGTTAGGCTTATCAACCCATGACATTTGTTGCTTCGATTGATAGGCAAGACACTTAGACATTATGTTTGTAAGGTTTCGAGAGCCAAAACAATCCAGCGGAAATTAACCAAAACCACTATAGGGACCATGTAAAATGGGGTAAATCAAGTATTTGAAAATCTCTCATACCTATTAGGTTAAGATCTTTCACGCAACTATTGAGCCAAATCACAAAACTTGAATAGTTGACATATTCAAGCTCTTTAAGGTATAAACAAGAACTAGTTGGATTACCATGCCTCCTCCAAGTTACGGCAGGAGCATTTCTTTTACTCTTGCAGTGCTAGCATATGTCATCCAAGGAAAAACAAAAGAAGCATGTGGCTGGGATTTTCATAGCAACCTTCTGATTTTGTCCAAAAAAGTACTCTATAAGAAAAACCTAAATTTCATACACAATATATCCCTATATATAGTGAGGTGTAAACCGAAGCAAAGCAGGTTTCAAACCCTAATCCAATTCTGCCTAATCTCAGGCTTAATAAAGGACTCAAGTTTTGGGCCAATAATTAATCTGAAATTGCCATAAAACCATAACCAAACAATTTGGCCCATACATTCAAATAATCCAATTCGTTCTAAGTGTGTGACCTAATAAGTGTGTGATTTACAATCATAAATAATAAGCGGTGTCTAGCAGTCCATCATTGCTACCTAAGTGGCAAGAAAGTTAGTGACTCAACTAAACCTCTATGATCATCAAATGTATATGCCTTCATCCTTTTGTCCAGGATGTCAAGACTGAGCATAAGGCATGGAGCATGTCACTCTTGTATAGCCCAATCTATAGTTTCTTAATTCCCTAACTAGACTAGTTAAAACTAATTATATTGATATCCCATATCAACTTATCCGAGCATGACCATGCATTTTCTCAGTCTCATTTAATCAAGAGGCCTGGAGATATTACTCATATTACATAAGAGGGATAAATCCCATCTTGATCACACAAATCCCTACACATAATATGTGACATACCCAATGACCACCTTTATGTTCACTCAGTTAGAAGCAACAAGGAGTACTATCAAAGTATGTGACTCACATGTAAGCAACCGTAATGACCTCAGGTCAAAGAACTACCTATACCATGATCATTATGAGAACTACTTATGACACTTATATAATGATCCACACAGCATTCTTATGATGGTCGGTCCAGTAAACTAGACCAGGGACATTTTAGAATATTGTTATTATAAGATTATAATTATGTTTGATTATATCACGCAGAAACAAACAACAAACACAATTATTGAAATAAAGCCTCAATAAAATATCATGACTTAATATATAAAATACAATCATCTCATCCTGGCTTTTGGGCACAGCACTAACAATGTTGCCATAGTATTTACTTGCTTTGAGTGTAGTTTTCACCATGGTCCAGCATGATAGATTACTTGTGCATGCATGAGCATTAAAATGTTTTCTTATGCAACCATGCTTGTTTTATTCATGTTTTCATTGTCTCATGTTGAACCACCATTTTACTTTACTAAACTTAAGTGTTTATTGAAACTAAGTAAATGTTTCCTAACTCACAAGTAAATTCTAAATGCTAAGCAAGTGCCTAAGATTTACATGGTAAGTCTTGGGAAAAAGATCCTTGAAATGAGGAACAATTTTGGCTTAATTAAATGATTGAATGAAGTACTAGAATTATCTAGACTAATCAAGGAATTCATTAGGCATTTATTGAGAAAGTTCCTCATTGTTGGTATCACAGCCTAGTTTATATTATTGGCAAAGGTCTAGGTTGCTACCACCATAGGCATCCTGTGTATAGAGTCAGAGTTGGAACAATGATTATGAGTATTGATTTTGTGTTGCATTTGTTTATGTTTTTGGTTTGTTTGTTGGTAGGTTTAGTTATGGTTTGTACTAGGAACCATATTATTACTAATGCAGGCCAGGATGGTCAGTGTAGTGGTGCCGGACAGGATGCTGGGGCATCAAATTGGATGCTCTATACACTTTCACCTTGTAACTGCTGGATCATATGGATTGGAAAAATGAGTGGCTTCATGTCCTAGCATGAGGGTTGAATGCCCTCGCGCAAGCCCAAGTCTAGGATCATAGGGCCAATAGGCAAGACCTTGAGGATGTTGATGATTTAGATGATGAGCCATTAGATGTTGGCCATCAGGATCCCGAGCTAGCTACCTAAAGTTATGGCAATGGCTAGGATTGAGAGCCTATTGTTGCTGAGGCTTAGCATGAGAAGGGAACCCTAGTTTCCATTTTTAGTGATAGCTAAAAGGCTATTACCCTTCAAACTCCCAAGCCCTGACGAACACCACCTTCGGGAAATATGAGCATCACCCTCAAAGAATGTGGGCACCAACCTTGGGAAAAGAAGGTATGCCATCCTTGACCCCCTGGCCTCGGTAATCCACCATCAACCTTGGGGAATAACAGGAATGACCTCGGGAACATGGTACATTACCACCCTGTAAGATGACCTGACCAACTTCGGGAGGAGTAGACTCACCATCCGCAGTAGGGGAAAACAACCTTCGAAAGGGATCCTCTGAGCCGAGGGGCCTTCCGAAGGACTGAAGCAACCTCGGCAAGAAGCTCTCATATCCCGAAGAGGTCTCTTCCACCAAAGGGGACATGTGGACACGAAAAAAATGGTTAAGGAGCCTTTGACACAGAGACCTCACATACTCCCCTAACACACAAGCCTCCCACGGCCTTGACTTCTGGCCAAAACAGCCTATGGCCAGCTGGAGATCCCCATCCCCGAAGGTACGAACCGTATCTGGCCGAACACGTGTCATCATTTGAGTGGGTTGTGTCAAACAGACTTCTCCTAACACCCTCCTATAAATACTTAAGGAACGACCTTGGTAAAGACAGAGACGGAACCCGTAAGAGAATTCTGCTCTTTACTCTCCATTCACTACTCTTTACTTGCCAAATACTAACTTGGGCGTCGGAGGCTCCTTCCCCGGAAACACACTCGGGGACCTCCTAACCCTTGTTCTTTTGAGTATTTCAAGCCACGTCATGCCAAAAGTCTCCTCTACCAGGATCCCCATACCGGAAGTCCCTCTCAGGCCTACCATGTCGTACAATGATGATGCCGATGGGCATCATTTGGCGTTGTTTGTGAGAACTCACGCTCAGGTAGCCATCATTGAGACTCGGCATTCTAAGGATAAGGGACTCCTTAAGTCCCCATCCATGCCGAAGAATCAACCGGCTACCGAACAACCCGCCATAGGGACATCATCGCCTGAGGATGAACGTCCTCTAACGATCATGATAAGCTTCCTACGTAATTTTCAGCACTCTGTTGTGGCTGAAATGACGCAACAGTTGGACCAAAGGTGGTCTCAACCACCTTTGGGCCGAAGGGCCTCTTCACCAGCTACACGCCGAGAGAGAAGTCCGATGTTTACTCACCAGAGTTCATGAAGTGATGACTTCTGCGATGAGTCCTCAATGGAGGACGTACCCCTCAGAGTTCATCATGCTGGAGATATGGGGTCAAAAGTACCAAAAACTTCCCGCTGACGGAGCTCGTCACTGGAAGAGAGATCACAATCCCCTCACCGTCGAAGTTACTCCCCAAAAAGGAGGCGTCGTTCTTTTTTGCCGGAGTCCTCCAGGAAGCGTGAAGGGCCCAGCACCACCATGCTCATGGAAAAGATCCTAAAGAGGTTGGAAAAAGTAGAAAGACAGATCGCCCAAAAACCTGTCTGGTCAAGGTTATCTGAGACCTTCACTAGAGAAGAGTCACCCTTCATTCGGACGGTAGTGGAAGCACCAATGTCAAACGATTTTTGGGTGCCTCGCTTGGAAACCTATGATAGGCGTAGTGACCCTCAAGCCCACTTAACCAAGTACAGGTGTAGCATAGTGCTACACGATGCCAATGACGCTACCCTTTGCAAGTGTTTTGAGGTCACCCTCTCTGGCCCGGTAACCGTGTGGTACAAATCCCTTACCCCTGGAACTATATTGAGTTTCCAAGAGTTGTCCATGGCGTTCATGCAGCAGTTCATCGGCAGCAGGCAGACGGTGAAGATGCCCATTCAGATGTTCAATTTAGCGCAAAGGAATGGGGAGACCATTCGCGACTATGTTGAAAGGTTTAATCGCGAAGCCCTGATTGTGCCGGACTTCCATCCCAAAATACGCATCCTCGCCATGATAAGGGGACTTCACTGAGACTCATAACTCTTCTACGAGTTGTTTAAAGACCCCCCAGACACCCTCGGAGAATTCTACTGAAGGGCGGAAAACACATGACGGCTGAAGAGATTAGGCTGAAGGGGGCCAAAGTCTGACCACATGCGTCCCAAAGGACAAAGCAGCCAACCTTGGTATCCAACCGAAGGTGGAGGGAGACCTTGGAAGTAGAGAGGGAAGAAGCCTCTGACCTTCACTCCATTGAACACCACAAGAACGAACATCCTGATGGCTATGTAGAGGCAAGGGAGCCAAATTCAGCGTCCGAAGGTCATGACTTCGAAAAACAAGAAGAATATAAAGAAATTTTGCCAATTCCAGAGGGATCATGGTCACGACACTGAGGATTGCTTCCAACTCAAGAAGTACCTCGAGTCCCTAATCAAGCAGGGCCAGCTTCATCGGTACCTATGAATGCCCTCTCCTAAGGCAAGGAGGGGGGAGGAAAGAATAGAAGATGAGGACTACGATTCCGACCGGCGTCGGAACCGAAGTCCCAAGAAGAATCCTCCATCTACGGCCGAAGTAATCCAGATGATCACCACGGGACTACCTTCAGCAAAGAGGAAGAAGAAAGCTAAGGAGATCTCAGTGATGGAATTCGACAACCCATCCAACAAGCTCGCTCAGAAAGATGGGTCTACCATAGTGTTCCCACATGATGACCCACTCCTTATTATGGCGAGGATTAGGAGTTGGGACGTAAAGAGGGTGATCCTGGATGACAGGTCCAATGCCGATGTTCTATTCTCCCACCTGTTGCCAAGTTTGGGCATCGCGAAAACTGACCTCAAACCTGTCACATCCCCTACCTTCGAGGTAGGTCCTTCTAAACTCCCTGTCCTCGAGTGGATTGACTTACCTCTGATGTTAAAGGGAACTTCTGTTCAGAACAATCAAGATCTCTTCACCTCCGCCATGACCAGGTTCATTGTCATTGACGTCCCCTCTTCATATAATGCCATCCTCAGAAGGCAAACTCAAGGGAACCTTCACGTCCGACTAGATGTGAAGTACCTGATGGTCACCTTTGGCACGAAGGATGGGGATGCAGAAATATTTATTGATCAAGCTGAGGTCCGAAAGGTCTTCGTAAGGGCGAGACAAAGCCCAATGAAACACATGCAGACCTCAGAAGAGAAGGGCATACCGGCCGAAGAGGCTGTAGAATGAGAGAAAAGTGACTTAGAGAAAATTGAAACTGAGAATGTAGAGCTTGCCCCGGGCTGAAGTACCCGTGTAGGGAAACATCTGGATGAAGGTGACAAGCAAAAGCTTGTATCTTTCCTTTTAATGAACAAAGATCTATTTGCCTACTCACCGAAGGACATGCCTGGAATAGACCCTCTTATAATTCAGCATAGTCTTAAGATACCCCCTGACGTGAAGCCTGTTCGCCAAAAAAAGAGAAGCCTTTCGGCACACAAGAACAACTTCATTAAAACCGAAGTCCAACGGTTGATGGAGGCGGACGTAATAAGGGAAGTCAAATATCCCGAATAGCTTAATAACATGGTTATCATCACGAAATAAAAAAGTGACAAACTCCAAATATGCATCGACATTCAAAACGTGAACAATGCTTGCCCTAAGGATTCATATCCTCTGCCTCCAATAAACCAGTTGGTGGACTCAACCGCCAAGTATGGCCTCCTAAGATTCCTCGACGCCTTCAGTGAGTATCATCAAATCAGGATGAACACCGAAGACGAGGAAAAAACCGCCTTCATCACCGAAGTTGATACATACTGCTATATTAGAATGCCCTTCGGGCTTAAGAACCTAGGGGCACCAAAGGTTGATGAATAGGGTCTTCGACTCCCAAATCGGGAGAAACATGGAAGTCTACGTCAATGATATGATAGTTAAGAGCAAACTGCTAAGTAGTCATATCATGGACTTAGAGGAAACATTCCACCAACTGAGGACATTCGGAATTTGTCTCAACCCCAAAAAATGTGTGTTCGGGGTGAATGCGGGTAAGTTCCTTGGATTCATGGTGTCGGAAAAAGGTATTGACACCAATTCGGAAAAGGTCAAGGCCCTACTGGGATTCCGAACTCCCACAACGACCAAGGATGTGCAAAAACTCACGGGGAGAATCACGTCCCTTAGCAAATTCATCTCCAGATATGGGGATCGCTGTTGACCGTTTTTCAAAGTCCTCGCTAAAGCAGCAAAAAATGGAGGTGACCTCGGAACCGAGATGCACCCTTGGAACGAAGACTGCCAAAAGGCCTGGGAAGAGCTTAAAGTCTACTTAACCCGTCTGTTGACACTCCGGCCACCACGGGAAGGAAAACCCCTCATACTCTACCTCACCGTCACCGAAAAGGCGGTAAGCTTGGTCCTTGTAAAGGAAGAGGGGGAAAACAATGGCCAGTATATTATGTGTAAAAGTCTCTACATAGACCCTTTGCTACAAAAGGCTATTTATGCCTAGGCACTTGCAAGCAGAAGGTTATGACCCTATTTCCAAGGGCAGCCCATTGTCGTCCGAAGTAACCTACCTCTTCGGGATATCATGAAGAAGGTAGACCACTCGGGCAGGCTTTTGAAGTGGTGCATCGAGCTTGGTGAGTATGATATCACCTATGAGCCGAAAAAGGCAATAAAAGCACAGGCATTGGTAGACTTCATCGCTGAGGTACCCGTTGCTGAACACAGTCCACCTAACCTTTGAAAGGATGAACCTGAGTGGACTCTGTTTGTTGATGGGGCTCCAGCTCCGAACGTCAAGGAACTGGAGTAATTCTTCGTGGTCCCGAAGGTATGGAAGCCATGAAGGCCATCAAATTCGAGTTTAATGTCACCAACAATATGGCAGAATATGAAGCCCTCATAGCAGGTTTGTGCCTTGCCAGAAAAGTTGGTGTGAGTAATCTAAAGGCCCACAGCGATTCTCAGCTAGTGGTCTGACAGATGGCAAGGGACTATGGCACGAAGGACCCAACCCTGGCAAAGTATCATGACCTCATATCAACCGTCATCAAGGAGTTCGACATGGTACACATCGAGAACGTGCCTCATCGGGACAATACTGAAGTAGATACTTGAGCCAAGCCAAAAAATTCTGCCGAAGTGCTAAGCCACTCGAGTATAGCAATAATAAGCATAGCAACCTCGGAAAGAGGATGGAAAAATCCCATAAAAAAGTATCTTACAACTTCGGAACTTCCCAAAGAGCCTCTTGAGGCGGCAAAAGTGCGAAGACATTCTGGATGATATTTCCTGTTTGGGGAGGAGTTATACTGACAAGGGTATGCGAGTCCACTACAAAGGTGTGTCAGCGAAGAGGATGTAGAGACAATCCTCAGAGAAGTCCACGAGGGGGCCCGTGGTTCCCACATAAAAACTGACGCTCTGGCAGGAGTGCTACTCCGCCAAGGATACTTCTGGCCCAACTTGAGGAGGACGCAAGGCAATTTGTCCAGAAATGTGACACTTGCCAAAGTCATGCTAACATCCAAAAGTTACCCTTGGAAATGGTAACTTTGGCTAACTACCTTTGCCCTTTCGCGGTATGGGGTATTGACCTCATCGGGCCCCTCCCAACTGCACTCGGAGGAGTGAAGTTCTGCATAGTCACAGTGGATTACTTCACTAAATGGATTGAGGCAGAGCCTCTGGCAACCATATCGGCGAAGGACATACAGAAGTTCGTCTAGAAGAAAATCGTATGCAGATTCGGCATACCAAGGGTGATAGTGGTTGATAATGGTTCCCAGTTTGTTGACAGGGGGTTCCAAGAATTCACTACAAACCTCGGGATAAAAATGCACTTTACCCCGATAGCTCATCCTCAGAGCAACGGATAGATAGAGGTGTCGAATAGAACCATAAAGGATGGTTTGAAAAAGAGATTGAAGGAAGCAAAAGGAAAATGGCCAGGAGAACTTCCTAGTGTACTATGGAGCTATCGGACGACCCCCCGAAGGGCCACAGGTGAGATGCCTTTCTCTCTCATATTCGGCACGGAGGCCATTATTCTTATTGAAGTGGTTCAACCATCCATAAGGATACAAGTGTTCGACGAAGAGGGGAACGACCTTGGGTTGAAAACCAAGCTGGACTTAATTGACGAACATAGAGAAGTGGCTGAGCTTAGAAGAAGAGCTTTTCAGCAAAGGGTAGTTATCGCTACGAACTTGCATGTCAAGCGAAAAGGAATCAGGAAAGGGGACCTTGTCCTCTGAAAGGCTGAGTTTGAGCCCTGAAGACCATCTCACGAACTACTTCGGTTGAACTGGAAAGGGCCTTATTTGGTTCTTGATGAAGTTCGGCCAGGAGTTTACAAGCTCGGCAACGCCGAAGGTGGAGAACTTAGGAACACATGGCATTCAGATGCCCTGAAAAAATTCTACACTTAGAAATTTTTTCTAACGAAAATAGTCTCACCTAAGGAGTCTAGCTGAACAAGGTGTAAGTACCTATGTACAAAAATGATACATCTTCTTCGAATAAGCAATAACCGAACATGGTTGATACAAATAGGCAAAGCTCTACCGAAAGATTTTGGCCGAAACTGGCACTATATTTGCCGAAGGCAGTTATCCAGATATTGGGCGTGAAGAATGTGGCCATCCAGAAAACAGGCGTGAAGGATACTTACTATCTTCCCGAGGGACCTGGACCGAAAATGGTTGAACTGACCCTCGATACCGAAGATAATATAAGAGAAATATGTTTTGAGACTTGGCCAAATTTTGGAGCAGGAAAATTTTTTTCATTAATTCATTTGTACAACGAGGAAAAGTTTACAAAGAAAAAGAAAAAGAAAAAAGAAAGCCTCTTCAGGGTTTTGGACGCCTAGGGGACCTCGCCATCCTGAGCTACTTCACCACCAACCTTCTTTGTTACATCCTTCGGTGCCGAAAGAAGGGCAAAGGGAAGATTGAGGTGCTCTATCTTCAACCACGTCCAGCGAGGCCCTTCGGGAATGTCCAGACCCGCCAAAAAGGAGACATCGAGGTCTGGGTACTTGGCCAGAACTTGATGTCGAGCCAAACAGAAGGCATCTTGGAACGCAACCTTGGTTGCTTGATCAGCTTTGTTCTTCTCGACAGCCAAGTCGTTCAACTCGTTCCTTAGCTCAACGACCTCCTTCTCTAACTTCTTCGTCTTCTTCTTCTTCTTCTCCTTTTTCAGCTCATCGACCTCGGCTTGAAGTTCGGCATTGTCTATGAGGGCCTTCGTAAGGAGTGCAGAGTCCTCCTCCTTCTCCTTTCGGTAGGCCTTATTGGCCAAAGTTAGCTCAATGACCTTCGCGCCGAGGTCAGACACCTTCTTGGAGAAATCTTGAAAGAGTCCCTCCTGACTCTTCAAAGACTCTTCTCGAAGTTTGGCCATCTCCTCCTTGGCTATCTTGTTCAGCTCAGCGTACTTAATGACCGAGCTAGTACAAAATACCTTGGCCTTCTCCAAGCACTTTTTCGTCGGAGATCAGACCGAAGACTGATTTGCTGCCCAAGCTTTGAAGTATCCATTGTATGCCAAGAGCTGCAAAGGGAAGAACACTCGGTGAAGTTTTGCAAAGCAAAGAAAACACTTAGAAAATTTAGTAAAAGGATAAAGGTTCAAAGGATAACTGGGCAGCGTGTTTGGACATCCTCGCGGTGAGAACCTCCTCATTTGGGCACTCCTTATTAAGGGACTTGAATGTGGCATTGGTAAGGATGCCCTTCACCATTTGAGGAGCCATTTTCTAGCTGTCCTCAGAGAACAAGTTCATGTCCTCCGTGAAGGTCCAGAAAGGCTCCTTCGGCACCTTGTCCCTCGGGATGTAGGAGTCCCGAAGGGCCCGCTTCCAGGAGTGTTCCACCATCCACGCGGCAGGCGCATGCTCTTCTGCAAAATCACGCCGAATTTCCATCAACACATTATTCCTTAGCCATACATCTATAAGATCTAAAATGCCGAAAAATCCCAAACTCATAGAAAAATGGCTAAGGGAAAAACCCGGCGGAACCTCGGTGACATCCTCCTCGAAGTCGCTAACCTTCTGTACATTTGTGGGGACCTGCTTGCCCTTCCTTCTTTGGTGCTCCTCGAGCTCTTCAGCGGAAGGGCCCCATGTTGAAGTCCCCAAGACATCGGCCTCGGTAGTAGGGCTCCGTGGAGTTGAGCTGACCGCCAACTCCGAGGGTGGGTCGGCGCGAACCAAAGTCTTGTCCTGCACCTCCACGTCGCCTTCAGGAGGGGGGGAAGAGGGTCTTCCTTGGTCTTCTTCCTCACCAAAGATGGCCCTCCCCCAGTCGTCTTCTTCCTCTTCAGGGCAGCTTTCTTCCTTTGCTGCTCCCCCTTTTCAACCTGCCCAAGGAAGAGGGACTTAAAGAAGGTAGCGGATTGATCACCCATCTCTGAAAAAGGAAAGACATCAGTGTAAGTCTAGAGGAGTGCATATAACAAAATCTGGAAGATAACTTACTCTCTACAAGGCCCTCGTATGTGAGCTCGCGCCAAAGAAGCATCATTAGCCACGCCTTTTTCCCATCTAAGGCAGGCTTCGGCATGTCCAGGTCAGTTTTATGTTCCTTAATTACCCCTAACTCCCGAAGAACCTCTTCAGTCATGAAGTTCCACTTGATGGGAAAAGGGTACAAGGAACGAGAAGGGACCTTGGGCTCCCAGTCTGCGACAGCGCGAATGCGGCTGTCGAAGTCATCAAACCTTGTTTCTAACTCAGGGGTTAGTAGACTTCAGGGGTTAACTACATCGGCATTCAGAGTCCCTAAGGCCCACCTGGTCGGCACATGTTTCCATGCCTCAACCACCTTCAAAAAGAAAATTTTCTTTTTCCAACCCTGCCACTTGTCCTTCGTATAGAAGGTAAACATGTACTTCTTGCTCCCGGATCCCCTGGGAAGTAAGAAGTAAAACCCGCCCTTCGAGATGGGGTGAACTTTGTAATACTGCATGAAGATGATGAAGTGGGGCTCTATCCCGAAGACCCCACACATGTAGAGGAGGGCGTTAAAATAACAATAGGCATTCGGAGGAAGTTGGTTCACAGCTATGCCATGAAATTGGCAAAACTCGGAAACCACCTTCGGGGGAGGGTACCGAAGTTCGGCCTTCAGTTGGGCCTGAAAAAGGGTAACCTCATTCGAATGATACATGTAACTAAGCAGGCCTGCAGTAGGCAGCCTAGTCACAGCGTAAGAGGGAAGGTAGAACTTAGCTGCCCATTTCTCCATTTTCTCTGAAGTGGTGAAGCACGGATGTAAGTCAAGAGGAGCCCAACTCTCAGGAATGGGAAGAACAGTCAAGAGTAGGGTCGGAGAAGACATGTTCGAAAAAAAGGAAATGACTTTGGAAAAGAAAACCGAGGGACTTTGGAAGTAGAAAAGGCTAGAAACACAAAAAATCAAAGGAGTTGGGGAAAGAAAACCCACCAAAACTCTTGCCGAAGTCAGGATTTGTAAACGTCGTTGTGAAAACTTGCCAGAAATCGCACCACCACTCACACCGCCACAGGGAAAAGAGAGAAAGCTTGAGAGCAAACGAGAGCAAAATGGAAGCAAAATAAAGCAAGGAGGGAGAACTCTAAGGAAATGAAGGTTTATATAGGCCGAAGTGGGTAGGCGAATCGCCACCATAATTACCCCTTGAAGGCTAATCGTCACCATAATTGCCCCTAGAAGGCAAAGAGACGCGGTTGGTGTAACCAGCGCGACTATCCAGTAATTTCCACGTGACACGTGTCACCCAATATGGGAAACGAGGGCACGCCTCCTGACAGCACGAAGGCCTAGGCAAGCCCATTCGAAGTGACGCGCCTGTCTAATTTCGAGACATGATGATTCACTGACCTGCAGCAGAAAATTAAAAGGGGGAACACACACTTCAGAAATACCAAGGGCCTACCCAAGAAACGAGGAGTGACACTTATAAGCTACCTCGGCTGGGAAGACAACCCTCGGAGAACGAAGTGTCCCTTGCCTGTGGTAACTGCTAGCTTCCATAACGATCTCCGCGAAATGGTCTGAGACTCTACTCACTGAAGTTATAACCTCGGCTTTCCAAGAGGGCCATGTGATAGCCAAAAGGCTATTACCCTTCAAACTCCCAAGCCCTGACGAGCACACCCTTGGGAAATACGAGCATCACCCTCGAAGAATGCGAGCACCAACCCGAGAAAAGAGGGTCTGCCATCCTTGACCCCCTGGGCTCGATAATCCACCATCACCCTCTGGGAATAACAGGAATTACCTCGGGAACATGGTACATTACCACCCTCGATAATATGACCTGACCAACTTTGGGAGGAGTAGACTCACCATCCGCGGTAGGGGAAAACATCCTCCAAAGGGGATCCTTTGAGCCGAAGGGCTTTCCGAAGGACTGGGGCAACCTCGGCAAGAAGCTCTTATATCCCAAAGAGGTCTATTCCACCAAAGGGGACTTGTGGACACGAAAAAAAAGGTTAAGGAGCCTCTGACATAGAGACCTCGCACACGCCCCTGACACACAAGCCTTCCACGGCCCTAAATTCTGGCCAAAACGGCCTATGGCCAGTTGGAGATCCCCATCCTCAAAGGTACGGACCGCATCTGGCCGAACACATGTCATCATCTGAGCGGGCTGTGTCAAACGGACTTCTCCCAGCGCTCTCCTATAAATACTTAGGGAACGACCTTGGCAAGGACAGAGACAGAACCCTTAAGAGAATTCTACTCTTTACTCTTCATTCACTACTCTTTACTTGTCAAATACTAACTTAGGCGTCGGAGGCTCCTTCCCCGGAAACACACTTCGGGGACCTCCTAACCCTCGTTCTTTTGATTATTTTAGGCCACCTCACGCCGAAAGTCTCCTCTACCAGCATCCCTCTACCGGAAGTCCCTCTCAGGCCTACCATGTCGTACAACAATGATATTGACAGGCATCACTTAGGAAGTTTCATTGGAAAGACATGCATTATTTTAACAAGGAAGATGTTGACAATGCTGATTCTTGGCTAAACTAGATCAACAGGATTTTCTGGACACTATGGACTAGCGATAACACCAAGATGTATCTGGGATCATTTTATCTAAAGGGCACCACCAAGATCTAGTGGAACAATGAGAAAGATCTCCTCACGAAGGAGAATGACTGCAAGTTCAAAAAAGGTGCCAAGCCTTATTGAGGAAACCAAAGGCCTCAAGAGGATGATGTTTGAAAAACTCTATAAAGTTTAGTGCATTGGCAAAACATGCTCCATACTTGGTTGGTTGAGAGCAAACTAAGATATCTCAGTTTGTGAAGGAGCTTAGGCCCCATTTGCTCAAGTTTATGGCTGTTGCTAATTTTGGCACTTATTCACAACTGGTGCAAAAGGCATTACAACTGGAAAGATTAATGAACCTAACCAATGCTAAGGGCAAGTATGAGAGGTGAAAGTGTTCAGGTACCAAGTTTCTAAGTAAGAAACCAGCTACCTGAGAGATGAATGGAAAAGGAAACAACCCAAGAAAGCAATGTCTAGGAAAGGCCTATGCAAAATGTTACCACTCTGTTCCAATCATCACACATGACCATTTTTGGGTGTGCCCAAATCCCAAGGGGATGCTTGTATAGTGGCCCAACCATAACACACATATTTACATTTAAGCTTGCTTAGAAGGGATGAAAATGGTCTAAAACTTTTAGTTGAATGTTGCTTTTAGCTATCTTGGCCAACTATGCACTTAGAAACAAACACTTGAACACCTAGTGCACTAAGTATGCTTTTATGTGTCCAAACAATTATGTCGTGTCCAACTCAATTTTTACCCATCTCTTCCTATGTCCTAAAGGTTTTAAAACCTTTAATATACTTAAAAAAATCACAAGGAAACAATTTTCCAACATTAAGTCCATCTACAAATCCCATTATGGACTTTACAACTCATTTGGGTAAATTGACCAAATGAATAGTACTCAGCCAAATTAATCAACTTTGAAAGGGCATATCTTAAGCTAGAAGGCACTAAATTGAATGATTCTAGACCAAATTCTTAATGTTAAAAGGTTGTAAGTGCTTTCCAAATTTCATAGCTAAAATCAACTTGTACAAGAAGTTACGGCCTCTAGACTATAGGGTGTCAAAATTGAGCAACAATTTCCCACAATGCCCATACAAAATATGCAGTAAATCATTTACTTCACTTCTAAGTGCAAAACTAAATTAGGCATGTCCATACATGTCTTAAACACTTGGGAAAGACATTCCCCAGAATTTAGGATCATTTTGTAAGCATTGAACATAAATTCCTTCAAAACAACCTGTAAACATAAAATGGATAGAATTGTTCACACAAGCTCAAACATCACTTCATTACTTCATGTATCATCCATAAAATTTCCATAGTATATTTACATGTATAGATGCATCATAAATATGAACTAGCTTAGTTAGGTTCATACACTAGCTTCTTGTAGAGCTTACAAATACAACGCACTCTAAAAACTTCAAAAGACAACTCCTACATAAGGCAGAAAATGCCAACACTAAAATTAGCAAATGTTCTCCAAAAATAATTAAAATATCCAATTAAATGCTAAAAATATGAAAGTTCATATAACTAAAATTTAATAGAAAAAATCAAACTATAAGTATTTTTTTTTAAGCTCTCTTTAAGGATCTCCTGAAAAGTATATAGAAATGGGGTAAGTCCTTTGTGAAGAACTTAGTAAGGGCTTTCAATATAAAGTCTTCCATAGCAACATACCACTTGAAATCCAAAGACACTAAAACACACAAAAACAATACATATAAACAAATATGGCAACCAAATGCATAAACACATCACGTAAACAAACATATGTATGTGACAACCACATTTACATTAGAGTTAGTCCACAATATTCAATAAAATAATAAGATATCATAAAAGTATCACCATCATAGTCCTCCTCAATTTTTCACTTGATCTTAGGAGATATTTTGGTCTTAGTTAGTACTAACTTAGGCTCTAGAAACCCTTTCCATAAGTTTCAGTCTTTTGTATGGAAAGCAATAAGGCCGAAATCTTGGCATGCACACTCGCCTTAACCCGTACTTGGTTCCTTAAGATCTTTTCTATCTTCTAAGCATGGTCTTAGTTTTGTGGATGTTTGATATGTAGTAAACAATTCGTGACACATAGCAAAACCCTTACCTTGAAGTAAAGAATCAAAAAACCCAATAGATCCGAAATTAAAGCTTCTTGACACCTATTGATGAGTTTATTGTTTTCTCTTATTTTTTATTGTATGCTTGAGTTATGGTGGCTATAGAGGGTAGTGAAGGAACTAAGGGAAGAGGTTTTGGCTATTAGGGCCGAGTGGGAGGAGGAAATGGATGTAAATAGGATATTTTCTCTTTATTTCTTTCTTTGCCTTAACTTTTAACTTAGGTCAAAATATGCATAAAGCAAACATGATATTATCTCATGTTTTTTGGACCAATTTGGCTGCCAAATTAGCTGGGTTTGGCCAGCCATGGAATGTTGGAATAATGTAGGAATCCTCCAATTTTTGACTTAGTCAAAGGCTATTATAACCTTAAGCAAAAAGTTTAGACACTTAAGTAATTTATGAGTCCATGGCACTTAAATGATGGTCTTTGCCATCTTTGTGAAATTCGGCCTCCAATAATTCTTTAATTCCATCCATATCCATCCATTATAATACCATCCATGTCCCTTCATAGGCATTTTTTAAGAATTTGTGTGGTTAAGTACCCAACCTTTGTAACCCTACAATTTAGTCCATAGGTTACTTGGAGAATAAATAATACACTAAGGGTTTCTTAAGGACCAAACTATCACTGTGTTAGCCACTTAAGGGAGTCTGTACTAAATACTTTACACTTAACAATTCATACATTATGGAGAAAATTAAAGCATATAATTTTAGCTCCTTATGCTGTAATATTCCAATTTTGTGAAGGTCATGACACAAGACGTGTGGCAAGTTTCACATAAAATAGCCATGCCTTTATCTGGAAGGATAACAGGAGTTTGGTAATTGCTCGATGGGTTGCTAGATGTGTAGGGCATTAGACCATTGGACGCGGGATTACCCTCGAGCACGTCTTGAGGGGCAAAGAGCGTCCTGAAGGTCTATGCTTAGGCTAGAGCAAAGAGGACCAGGTGGTGTTAGAAAACCTCAAGTTGGAGGAGCACAGAGGGATGACATGCATTAAAGTTTACATATTTTTATTATTATGATTTTTCTTTATATTTTCTTGTCTTTTGAGTAATTTTGATAAGAAATGCTACTGAAATTCTTCATCTTTTATTTTCATGTTAGATTTCAGCTCATATGTGAAAGGAAAGGATTTTGAATAGTTTTGGAGTTGAATTGGAAAATTTTGGAGAAAATGGTATGAACAAGCATTTGAGTGCCCATGTCAGAAACCATGCAAACACTCAAGTTGTTTTTTAGCTACTAAACATATCCGTGTGTAGTGGAACACCCCTATGTCTACTTTCACACTTATGTCTAGAACTATGTCATTAATGTTTTAGTGAAGTTTCAAACTCAGGGGTGAGACAAGACCTGGAACACAACCATGTTAGTGATCGTGTTAAGCTGCTGTTACATTTTCTAGAGATTTTTCCTACAATTTGAAGAAAGAGCTAGAGGAGATGAAAAGGAATATAGTTTTAGAGTTTAGGGCTCGCTGTAAAAGGCTATAAGAGGTAGTCAAATGACCAACATCGATTGATTCGCACTGGAGTAATGATTTCATGGATGAGAAAGCATTCAGAAATGGAGTCTTTGACTTCTAGTTTTCCTTTTTATTTTCATGTTTCTTTGTCGAGATAATGATCTAAATTCCCACTCATGCTCAGAGTATATGAACACTAGGATGATATTGTTTATATTATTATTTTGGTCTAACTAAATATAGCTCTCTTATGATCTATCCACCATGCTTCATTGTTGTTGGATTTATAATTGTCAACCTATTGATTCAATGTTTGATTTTGAGAATGTTAAGCTAATTGCTTGCATGTTTGATTTGATCGCCATGTGGCTAAAAGGGATTACATGCAAGTCTATAGATAGACTGACATAAGACCTCCAGACTAAGGTCAAACCTAGTAGCAAGGCTCAAAGAACTAGTAATGCATTTTTTTGGGGCTTTGGTTACGAATAGATTTTGATTGATCAAATTGGGAATAAGGGTTAGCTACCTCCAGAAAGGAGCTAGTCTAATGCAAAAGTTCTTCACGGTCGAACATAACTATATGTCCATAAAACCAAAGTAAGAGTAGCATAATGGATTCAAATCTAAGCATGATATCTCTTGATAGATGATTCATTTAATTTTTTTCTTATTGTCCTATATTTATTTTATTTTATTTTATGTGTGGCACTAATTTAATTTCTAGTAGATAGTTAAAAACCCTAATTATTCACCAACTAAAAAATAGCAAAAAAGTTGAGTGGGGTAGATAACTCCGTCTCAATGGAATACAACATTGATACTTGGTGGATTGTATATTAGATGATAGGCTCACTTGCCTTAAAGGTTACTTATCATTGAAAGCCCTAATTGAATATTTTTAGTAGTGAATAGTTCGGGAACCATCACGTTTTTGGTGTTGTTGTCAAATAACATTGTTGAGATTCTTGAAATTCTCTTTTATATTAGTTTAGCAATTAATTTTCTTGTAGTGTTTTTTTAATATTTTTGTTTTGTTTGTGATTACTAATTTCTTACTCTTTTATAGTAATAGAATAGGTGTGTGACTGAAACTAATGCAAGTGAAGTCAAGAACATTAATCCAAAAATTGAACAAACATTAAGGAGACTTTTCCATATAAGGAACCTTGAGCCATTGGCACTATTCCCTAAGTTAGAACAAGAATAAGATAATCAAAGTAGTTAATCATGAAAAATAGAATCCAACACAAACTATGTCCGATTATGCTAAACAATCTTTTGCAGGGAAATCAAATATTGATAGGCCAGCTATCAATGCCAATAATTTTGAGATTAAGCTAAATACAATTCTAATAGCTCAGAATTGTGTACAACTTGATGGCTTTGCAGATGAAGATCTAAATGCCTACATTGCTACTTTCTTGGAGATATGTGATACATTTAGAATTAGCAAAGCTAGTGAAGATAGTATTTGGTTGATCTTATTTCTTTTCTCCTTGAAATAAAAAGCAAAACAATGGTTAACTTCATTTCCTACTACATGGAATACTCCTGCTAAAAAATTTTTACTGAAGAACTTTTTGCCTGCAAAGACTGCAAAGCTTTGTAAAGATATCTCTGCTTTTACCTAGATGGATGTAGAGACATTTTATGAGACTTGGGAACGATTTAAGGATTTATTTAGTAAGTGTCCATGCTGCACTTTAGCAGTTGTAACCCAAGTGTAGGTTGTCACAAGTAATAAAATCTTGAGAGTCCGAATGTCGAACCACAGGGAAGTGAATTAAGAAATACAAATTACAAATATTTAATAAGGAAGGTTTTTGTGAAATGTGTGAACAAATGTTGATTAAAAATTCAAATTCAAATAAAATAGCTAAGGTTAGGGGATCCACTTTTAGTATATCGGTTATGATTAATTTTAGCCCATCTTACCACTCAATTGAGATCCACACATAAAGGAGGTCCCAATTGGGAAATTTAGTTAGTATTAACTTTCATTAATCTTAAAACGCCAACGCTTGCTAATGGGTTCAAGTATCCATCATGCCAACCTTTGTCTACAATAACTCAAGATTCCAATATAGCCGGCAGAGCAATGTTCTACAGAGGCAATCAAGCAGCTTTTGTGCCAATGATTGACTATGATGAATCAAGACTTCCACTTAACAATGAGGGAAATTAAATAGATTAAAGAAGAAAATACCATTAACGTTGTGATCCATTCAAATCAATCATAACCTTTATACCAAAAGCTTCACCCTTTCACCTTAGCAAAAAGAAGATTAGTTAGCCATGATAAAAGTACACAATATGTAGAATAATGAAATGAACATGGATTGAAAGATCAAAAGAAGAACAAGAAAAAGAATGAGAAAATACTTGGATAGAGCTTTGGTATTGAAAACTAGAACAAAACTAAAGAAGAAAAGCTAAAGATGATACAAGAACATAAAGGAGGCCTAAGAAATGGCATGAATTCATCCTCCCCCCCTAATCTGTCTATTTATGGAGTTTTGGGTTGGGTGAAATGGTAAAATAGTAAAATGTAGATAAATATAAATCAATAAAGGTGGGTTCCAACTTTTTTTTTTTATTTTTCAACCATCGTAGACATCGAATCAGCTCTTTCTCAAAGCACAGAACTTGTAGATCTCTTATTTTTATTGGATTTGATAGCTTGCTCATTCAAATCGGACATATGTAGCTCAAGTTATGATTTTTCTACCGAAACTGCTCTTTAGCACAAGAAACAATGAATGGTCTCATCTATAATCAGATTTTGGCAATGAAAAAAATCAAAATAGCTCAAAAAATGAAGCAAATTGAAGATCTATGTGTTGGCTTTTAGATGAATGTTGAATCACTCAGTTCCGACGTCTACAGCTCCAGATATGATTTTTCTCGTGAATGGCCTCCAAATGATGATTTTACCTACATAAAAAAATAATTATTTAATATATATATTTTAATATTAATAAACAGTAAACTACGTATGTACAGTAAATACAAGTATGAACAGAGCAATATGTATGAACAGTAAAACACGTATGAACAGTAAGTCGGTGAATAGTACCTTTGAATAGTAAAAATGTATGAATAGTAACCTAGTGGAAAAATGCTCAGAATATAGAAATTAATCATACACGAAGTGTATAATTATGATTTAAGCTCTTAATAGCAATACACTTATGAGTATTCATCAGTCCACAACATGGATTACCTACATGGTTGCAAGTTCATATGTTCTGCAATGGTAGCTCCGAATCTTATTCAAAAATGGCAATGAACAATTATTGATGCTCCAACACATCTTCTATGTATGGCATCTTGACCTCCTGGTGTAGTATGCTTCTAACTTGGATAAAGATGGCCTTGTGAAATAGAGACAAGAAGAGCTAAATGCGGTTCCCTAGAGTATTTCTAGGGAAAAAGCCTCCGATGCCTAAGTTAGGAAAAGGTAGGAGAAATGGTGAATAGAAAAAGTGTGTAGGGGTCTTGTTGTTTACTTAGAAAGGCCCTTGGTGTATTTATAGGGAAAGATGGTTTATGGGTTGTTGGGCTTGATGGGGGGAGAACTAAACGTGTGTATGGCCATATTCAAGGTTCTGGCATCCGTACTCTAAAGATGGTGGCACTAGCTGGCTTTATGGAAAGAGTGGATGGTTGACCTCTGACCCAGATGGAGGATGCAACAGTCTTGTCTGTGGTCCTAAAGGCCACATCTAGTCTACTCCCTCTATGTCTTATATGGCGAAGGGCGCAACATTTAACTGATCCTCTTTTGTTTAAAGTCCTATTCTTTTTTGTGTTCTGAGGCCTCCTAGCTAAGATGTGCCCAAAAGAAGTCTGTCTCCTAACAAGGCAAGTTCACTCAGGACTTTGTTAGAGGATCTTCAATCATTATGCCAAATAAGGTGAGTTCAGCTAGGGCTTAGGAGTAAGCCCTTCAACTATCACGTGTCCCCCCTAAACTATGCCGGAGTGGTAGCATTTTAGCTTATGAAATGTGGAAGTTGGCACTTCTTAGCTTCTAAGGTTTCACTAGAGGGAAACTTTAGGTTTTTTCCCACCAAAAAATTTAGCTTCCAAAAGATGCTATTGAAAATGAGGGCATGTTTTCCCACTTTCGGTCACATCATGCTGGGGTAGGTAGCTGTCAAGGGTAGTTACTTAAAGGCGTGACCTCAATCTAAGTTTCAATGTGACACATGTCACCGCTCTATTCACCATTATTTTATAGACGCATCACTTTGGTCTAGAGGGGTAGCTTAGGCATTTAATGTTTGCAATTATGGTGACTCTTTACTTAGCCTATTTGGGCTATATATGCCCCCCTTCACTACCAAAAGTTCCTCACTTCTCACTTTCTTATTTTAGCTCGCTCTCGAGTTCTCTTTCTTGCTCTCTAGCTTTTTCTTTTCTTATGGTAGTTAGTGCAGTGGTGTGTTTCTGACGAGCTCTTAAGGTGTTCCAGCAATTATTCTGTTTTTCAGCAGAAGTTTTAGGTGGTTAATTTTGTTTATGGTCCTTGCTCATTCTCTTTCTCTTTTTAGTCGAATTAGGTTATATATTACCCGAGGTTAGGATTCTAACCCCTTAACCCCAAACTCCTAAGGTTACCATTTCTTCAATTGAGGTTCCTAAGGTCTTTACTACTCTAGCTAGGGATAATTAGAGCTCCCTTGATGCCCACTTCAACTGCGCTACTCTAAAGAAGGTTAAGAAGTGGCATAACAAGTATTATCTACCTTCATATGTGAATCTCCACATCCTCGAATAAGCTAAGTTCAACTACCAACCTCAGAAGGAAGAAAGCATAGTTTTTGCTACACAAATAAATTTGGGTCTCCGATATCCACCCTAAAGATGGCTGATTTTTGTGATTTCCACGAGATAGTGGTAAATCAGCTTCCTTCTAATTCTTACACATACTTTAATGCATTTCTGTGCATGTGTGTGGTCTTTAAAATGGATCCTCACCTCATCCTTTTTATGTAATACTACAAGCTTCATCCCCACCCAAAGGGCTCCTTCTAGTATCTTTTTATTCGGGTACTAGAAGCAAAAGTATATGTTCACCTTTGCCACCAAGGATAGTTGGAAGAATTGGCAAAAATAGTATTTTTTTCATGGAGCTACTAGAGTTGTGGGGGATGTCAGCAAAACAAGCATCGATGTCGCTAGTAACTGATGTACTGGAAGCTTTGAAATTGCTCATTAAAGACCTTCAGATGAAATTTATCGAGTATGAAGCCTGTATTAGGCAAGTGGCAGATGGGTCAGACATCCCCATTACTTGGAAGCCTTACCGATTACCAATTAAATGGTGCTCGATGACCGAGGAAGTACTTCAGGAGCTTAAGGTCATCAAAGAGCAAGAAACTGACCTCAATATTCCTAAACTGAAGCTAAATGGGGTGAAGGCTTCTTTGGTGTTATTCCTTTGGGAGGAGCTTTCTCATTCTAAGTTCATGGAGAGTAAGTTTTCTTTACTTGAGTTTTTTTAGTGACGTGTCCTTACACTAACATCTTTTTCTTTTTGTAAAGTTGGCTGAAAAGTTTGCTGACTATTATAGGAAGATGTTCTTTGGGCTGCTGGAGAAAGAAAATGAGAAAAGGAAAAAAGACCCAAGAGAAAGAAGAGGAAGAGTGTTGGGGAGCCTAGCTCGAAGAAGACTCGAAGAAGATCAAGGAGATGTTAGTGTTATGCCCAAAAGGCCAATCATAAGATGATTGTATTTTTGCACATTGAGTCATGATATTTTATTAAGGCATTAATCCAGCAATTATGTTTGTTGTTTTTGTTTCTGCGTAACTTAACAAACATAATTGTAACCCTAGAGTAATGATATTCTCAAACGTCCCTAGTCTAGTATTATTGTGGAGCGGGTTGCAATAATACATAACGACTAGCATATGTGGAGACTAATATGAGATATGTAGTCTGTATATGAGTACAAGTTGGAGAACTTGTGTACTAGACTGACCCACCATGAGAACACTACATGGATCGTTATATGAGTGTCATAAGTGATTCTCATAGTGATCATGGTATATGTAGTGCTTCGACCTAAGATCATCAAGGTTCCCTACATGTGAGTCACATACTTTGATACTTTCCTTTGTTGCTCGTAACTGAGTGAACTTGAAGGAGGTCATTGGGTATGTCACATATCATGTGGAGGGATTTGTATGATCAAGATGGGATTTGTCCCTCCTATGTAACGGGAGTGATATCTTTGGGCCCCTTGATAGAGTAAGACTTAGAAAAATGCATGGCCATGCTCGGATGAGTTGATATACGATATCAATGTCATCAGTTTAAGTTGGTCTACTCGGTAATCAAGAAACCAAAGATTGGGCTATACGAGAGTGACACATTCCATGTCTCGTGCTTAGTCTTGATATCTTGGACAAAGGGACAATGGCATATATCGGTGATGATCATAAAGGTTTAGTCGAATCATCGACAATCTTGTCACTTGGGTAGCAATGATGTGTTGCTAGACACCGCTCATTGCTTATGATCATAAATGTGATTTATGATCATTGCCAACGTGGTAAGAGCCTATTGGGTCGCACACATAGAGCTATTTGGATCATTAGAGTGCATGGACTAATAATTTAGGTTTTGGTTTCACAATAATTTCGTATTAATAATGGGCCCAATAGTTGAGCCATTATTAAGCCCAAAATTAAAGCCTAATTGGATTAGGGCTTTGAAACCCATTAGGCCTGGAAGTTGAGTCTTACTATAAATACAACTTCTAGTGAGAAATTCACAAGTTTCCTTGCCCTAGCCTCCCAAAAGGACAGCCGCACTCTTTTCTTGCAATTCCTTGGAGGACGCAAGCTAGCACTGCAAGCGCAAGAGAAACGTATCTGCCGGGACGCGGTGGAAGCGTGGTGATCCCAAGAGGCTCGTGTGGATAACATAGAGAGCTTGAACACGTCAACTGTTCAAGTTTTGTGATTCGACTCTACAGTTGAGTGAGAGATCTCAACCGAAAATTAGGTATGAAAATTTTCGAACACCCGGTTTACCCCGTTTCACTTGGATCCTGGAGGGTTTTGGTTAAATTCCGCTGCGCTGTTTAGCTCCCAAAAGCCAACAGTGGTATCAGAGCTATTGGTGAAACCCTAAATCGGGATTGAGTGTTGAATCGCATGATGTTATGTGTTCGGTTGCTTTTCGGCCATGATTAATTAGATTGATTCATGATGCATGAAATCGAAAATCGTAATGAACATATGACATATATGAAGAAACAACACTAATTGGTTAATGAGATTAACCCGAAATTGAATGGTATGAGATACCTATATGGATTAGGATTCTTGCAATAGTTGCAAAAACCCTAGCTTTGTTCGGATTCAGCCTGTTCGGGCACCGAAAGTAAGGTATTTTTGGTGGCTCAAATGGAGGAGTCTTAGGTGCCTACTTGCTCGAAATAGAAGATTTCGGGCTAAGCAATTGTAAGACAAATGCTAATGAATCGCAAAAACTTTTCAAAAAAAATATTTAGCATAAAAATGATAAATTTGAAGAGTCACATATTTGGTCTTTAAGCAAAGAACTCAAGACATTAAATTAACAACCACTCTCTAATAATAAGAACACGCTGAATAGGATGATAAAAAACAATTAGGCTCCAAAAAATTAAAAAATTTTAGAAAAATCACTAAAAAGATAAATTCAAGAATAAACAAAATAAATGAAGGCTAAAGATAATATGCACTCCCCCACACTTGAATTTTACATTGGCCTCAATGTTCTAACATAGAAAACAAAGTGAAAAAAAAAAAGGTTGATAGAAACTGATATTGCCCTTGAAAAGGAAAATTAGTTGCTTATCGTGCAGGTCAGCATTCCAAAAGTTCCATAAAAGGGGTTATTGATTGAGCTACATATTGAAATGTTAATGCTTCCAAGAAATAAAAAGGATGATTAATCACAAAATACAAGAGAAGAAATATAAAATATAGAAACTATGACAAAATAATATGAAATAGAAAAGAAACAACTGATGCTCGAATAACAAAGTCAAACATAGCTTCTAAAAATAAAATAAAACTATGGAATAATAGTAAAAATAGCTATAATAAAAACATAGCATAAATAAAGTGAATGTATGTCCTGGATAGCATGGCATCAAACAACCCTTGGTGGTGAAAGATCCGTAGAAGTCCTCAGAGCCATCATCATCTGTGTAGGCACAGTAGTAGCCTCAGTAACCCCAGCCTCAATTCTTGGCTCCATAAACATGGGATCCGCACTATCCCCCCCGCAAGGGCGGCTTTCCTTGACCCCGTCCACTGACCGGTCAGCAAAACCACCGCCCGTTGACTGTCCAACGGGACCGTCGTATGCGAAGCGCCACTTAAAAAAAAACTGGTTAATCAACGCACGTCAATTGGCATGCATTTTTGTTGAATGAGATTTGACATGATATGCTGATTGGTGTTTGAAGCATGGTGCATGGTTATAGCCCTTGATTGGTTGTACTTGAAAATACGGCCTGCGAGTCGTACCTTCTCTTGTTACTCTCATTGTACATTCTCTTCTCACCTTAGTCCCCTCGAATGTAACTCAAGGTTTCTATTATTGATGTAATGGTACATTATGGGATCATCCAAGGTGGTATGTCCAAGGATCATCCAAGGTGGTATGTCCAAGGAGGTGACAACAAAAGGGCAACCAAGAAAGGAAGAAAAGGAGCTTGTGAAGACCCTTTTCTTTTCTTAGGCTTTTATGATATTCTCATTGGCTTGAGAATATCACATAGTTTGGGCTATAACCATGTCACGTTTATTTCTTGTAAGCATGAGATGCATGTTTTATATTTGTATGTGATGCATGTATAAGACAACCGGAGATAACAAATTGGTGAGATCAAAAGAAAAATCCCTCAAACAAATATTAAGTCATTAAATGTGATGCCTTCCAAATGTTGGCACTCGTCAAGACTTTGATCAACATTAGGTGGGTTTGCCAAAGCAAAGCACCTATGTTCATCTTGGTAAGGCGCGATGGGATAATAGTGATATCCAAATTGCTAACTTTGGGTTCGACTTAACTAAGTCATCCTAATAGGATTAGGGACTTAGAGGCATAGAGTTGGGCTTAAGTTCATGAGATGAGCTTGGACAAGTGTTGTTCACCCAACTATCCAAGAGTTGCATGGGATGCAATTGGCAAGGAGTTGCCTACCTAAATAGCTGTAACTTGAGAGAAAAGCCAAAGCTGACTCAAGTTGTGGTCAAATATGGATCTTGGCCCACTAGAATACCTTAGCGCCGAGGTGTTCCGAAATAATATCGAGGGTTATTATTTTGAGGAAAATAGTGGGAGTATCGTTTAATAAAAGTCCTTATTAAATGAATTAAAATACATGACTCTTACACTGCATATTTACTGTTGTAGATAACCATGGCACAAAACACATCGACACTTTCGTTGCGATTGATCCTTGAGAAGGAAAAACTGAATGGGACCAACTTTCTCAAATGGTACCGAAACTTGAGGATAGTCCTCAAGCAAGAGAGAAAGGCTTATGTCCTAGAGCAGCCCATTCCGAATGAGCCTGCTGCCACTGCTCCAAGAGCTGAAAGGGATGCTCACAAGAGGCATTCTGATGATGCTTTGGATGTTGCATGCCTCATGCTTATTACCATGGAATCTGAGCTTCAGAAGCAACATGAGAACATGGGGGCATTCGATATGATCGAACATCTCAAAATGCTTTTCCAAGAGCAAGCTAGGCATGAGAGGTTTGAGACCTCTAAGGCATTGTTTCAGTGCAAGATGTCTGAGGGAAGTCCCGTGGGTCCTCATGTGCTCAAGATGATTGGGTACATTGAGAATCTTGAGAATTTGGGATTTGCTCTTCAGAAAGAGTTGGCTATTGATGTAGTCTTGCAATCGTTGCCTGAAAGCTACAGTCAGTTCGTCATGAACTATAACATGAACGACCTTGACAAGTCCCTCCCTGAATTGCTCAACATGTTGAGAACTGCTGAGCAAAACCTTAAGAAGGCTAAGCCCATTTTGATGGTTCAAAAGGGCAAAGGAAAGGGAAAAGCCAACAAGAAGAAGGATAAAGCTAATGGAAAGTCCAATGCTAATTCTTCTTCAGCTGCACTGAAACCAAAGGGTGGTGTGGCAAAGGAAGGGGAGTGCTTCCATTGTAAGCAACCTGGACACTGGAAGCGCAATTGCAAGCTCTATCTTGAAGAACTTGCTAAGGAAAAGGGAAGTAAGACTTCCACTTCAGGTATTTTTGTTATAGAGGCTAACTTTTCTACTTCCTCATCTTGGGTATTGGATACTGGATGTGGATCTCACATTTGTGCAAATGTGCAGGATCTAAGTAGAAGTAGAAGATTGGCCCGAGGTGAAGTGGACCTACGTGTTGGAAATGGAGCAAGGGTTGCTGCCTTAGCCGTAGGGACTTATGTTCTCACTTTACCTAGTGGATTAGTTTTAGAATTAGACAACTGCTACTTTGTGCCTACTATTAGTAGAAATTTGATTTCTGTTTCTTGTTTGGACAAGAAAGGTTTTTCATTTATAATAAAGGACAAATGTTGTTCTATTTATTTGAATGAAATCTTTTATGGTAGTGCTCAACTTAGCAATGGGTTGTATGTTCTAGACCTCTAAGATCCAATCTATAATGTGAATACCAAGAAGGTCAGATTAAATGATTCGAACCCGACCTATCTCTGGCACTGTCGCTTGGGCCATATAAATGAGACCCGCATATCCAAGCTCCATAAGGATGGACTCTTGGACTCATTTGATTTTGAATCATATGAGACATGTGAGTCATGTTTGTTGGGCAAGATGACCAAAGCCCCATTCACAGGGCAAAGTGAAAGGGCTAATGACTTACTAGGACTCATACATAGTGATGTATGTGGCCCTATGTCTACACAAGCTAGAGGAGGTTTCCAATACTTCATTACTTTCACTGAAGACTTCAGCAGATATGGCTATGTGTATCTTATGAGACACAAGTTAGAATCCTTTGAAAAGTTCAAAGAATTCAAGAATGAAGTAGAGAATCAACTCGGGAAGAGTATCAAAGTGCTTCGATCAGATCGAGGTGGAGAGTACTTGGATCGAGAATTCCTTGACTATCTGAAGGAGTGTGGTATAGTATCACAACTCACTCCACCAGGTACACCTCAATGGAATGGTGTATCTGAAAGGAGAAATCGAACTCTGTTAGACATGGTTCGCTCTATGATGAGTCAAGCTGACCTTCCAAACTCCTTTTGGGGACATGCTCTAGAGACAGCCGCTTTTACACTAAACCGAGTTCCATCTAAATCGGTTCAAAAGACACCATATGAGATATGGAGTGGGAGGCGTCCCAATTTGTCTTTTATGAAGATTTGGGGCTGTGACGCTTATGTGAAACGTCAATCCTCTGACAAACTAGGGCCCAAATCTCAAAAATGCCTTTTTGTTGGGTATCCCAAAGAAACAAAGGGTTACTATTTCTACAATCCTTCTGAGCAAAAAGTGTTTGTTGCTCGAACTGGTGTCTTTTTAGAGAAAGAGTTTATCTCTAAAGGAACTAGTGGGAGGAAAGTAGAACTTGAAGAAATTCAAGAACAACAAGGAGACATCGAACCTGAAATGGAACCTGAACAGACACCACAAGATGTTGTGGTTCAAGAGTCTGTTCCTGTAGCACAGAGCCCACGTAGGTCTGGTAGGATTCGGCGTGAGCCTGAGAGATATGGATTTCTCATGACTCACACTGGTGATGTGATGCTCATGGATCAGGATGAGCCCACAACCTACCAACAAGCTATGTCGGGGCCTGACTCTGAGAAGTGGCTAGTGGCCATGAAATCCGAGATGGAATCCATGTATGAAAACCAAGTATGGACTTTGGTTGACCCACCTGAAGGGGTAAAACCCATAGGGTGCAAATGGGTTTTCAAGAAGAAAACTGACATGGATGGTAATGTGATTACCTTTAAGGGACGATTGGTTGCAAAAGGTTTCAAGCAAATTCATGGTATTGACTATGATGAAACTTTTTCACCAGTTGCTATGCTTAAATCCATCCGAATTTTGTTTGCTATTGCTGCACACTATGATTATGAGATATGGCAAATGGATGTCAAAACTGCATTCCTAAATGGAAAGCTACTTGAGGATGTGTACATGACACAACCTGAGGGTTTTGTCACTCCTGAGAATGCCAATAAAGTGTGCAAGTTGCAAAGGTCCATTTATGGACTGAAGCAAGCTTCTCGAAGTTGGAATCTTCGTTTTGATGAAGCAATCAAAGAGTTTGGTTTTATCAAAAATGAAGATGAACCTTGTGTCTACAAGAAGGTTAGTGGGAGCGCTATTGTCTTCTTGGTGTTGTATGTAGATGACATACTACTCATCGGGAATGACATTCCTGAGCTACAGTCTGTGAAGACTTGGCTGGGGAAATGTTTCTCTATGAAGGACTTGGGTGAAGCAGCCTATGTGTTAGGCATCAGGATCTATAGAGATAGATCTAGAAAGCTTCTTGGCCTAAGTCAAAGTACATACATTGACAAGGTGCTAAAGAGGTTTAGCATGCAAGATTCCAAGAAAGGATTCTTGCCCATGTCACATGGTATAACTCTTTCTAGATCTCAGTGTCCGAGTACACCCGAGGAGAGAGAGCGCATGAGTAAGATTCCATATGCTTCAGCAATTGGATCTATCATGTATGCCATGATATGTACTCGTCCTGATGTCTCATATGCCTTAAGCATGACGAGTAGGTACCAATCGAACCCCGGTGAGAGTCACTGGACAGCTGTTAAGAACATCCTTAAGTACTTACGAAGGACTAAGGATGCATTCTTGGTCTTTGGAGGTGAAGATGAGCTCGTTGTAAGGGGTTACACCGATGCAAGCTTCCAATTCGATAAGGATGATTTTAGATCGCAATCTAGTTATGTGTTTTGTATTGGTGGTGGTGCTGTGAGCTGGAAGAGTTCAAAGCAAGAGACAGTAGTTGACTCTACAATAGAATCTCAGTACATTGCCGCCTCTGATGCTGCAAAGGAAGCAATTTGGATCAAGAAGTTCATCACTAAACTTGGAGTGGTTCTAAGCATTACCGACCCGATAGAGCTCTATTGTGACAACAATGGAGCAATCGCACAGGCTAAGGAACCTCGATCTCACCAGCAATCCAAACACATACTCCGACGCTATCATCTCATCAGGGAGATCATCAAGAGGGGTGATGTAAGGATATGCAGGACTTCGACAGACAGCAACATTCCTGATCCATTGACAAAGCCCCTTACGCAGCAGAAGCATGATAGCCATTCTAGGTCCATCGGTATTAGATACATGGATGATTGGCTTTTAGTGCAAGTGGGAGATTGTTAGTGTTGTGCCCAAAAGGCCAATCATGAGATGATTGTATTTTTGCACATTGAGTCATGATATTTTATTAAGGCATTAATCCAGCAATTATGTTTGTTGTTTTGTTTCTGCGTAACTTAACAAACATAATTGTAACCCTAGAATAATGATATTCTCAAACGTCCCTAGTCTAGTATTATTGTGGAGCGGGTTGCAATAATACATAACGACTAGCATATGTGGAGACTAATATGAGATATGTAGTCTGCATATGGGTACAAGTTGGAGAACTTGTGTACTGGACCAACCCACCATGAGAACACTACATGGATCGTTATATGAGTGTCATAAGTGATTCTCATAGTGATCATGGTATATGTAGTCCTTCGACCTAAGATCATCAAGGTTCCCTACATGTGAGTCACATACTTTGATACTTTCCTTTGTTGCTCGTAACTGAGTGAACTTGAAGGAGGTCATTGGGTATGTCACATATCATGCGGAGGGATTTGTATGATCAAGATGGGATTTGTCCCTCCTATGTAACGGGAGTGATATCTTTGGGCCCCTTGATAGAGTAAGACTTAGAAAAATGCATGGCCATGCTCGGATGAGTTGATATACGATATCAATGCCATCAGTTTAAGTTGGTCTACTCGGTAATCAAAAAACCAAAGATTGGACTATACGAGAGTGACACATTCCATGTCTCGTGCTTAGTCTTGATATCTTGGACAAAGGGACAGTGGCATATATCGGTGATGATCATAAAGGTTTAGTCGAATCATCGACAATCTTGTCATTTGGGTAGCAATGATGTGTTGCTAAACACCACTCATTGCTTATGATCATAAATGTGATTTATGATCATTGCCAACGTGGTAAGAGCCTATTGGGTCGCACCCATAGAGCTATTTGGATCATTAGAGTGCATGGGCTAATAATTTGGGTTTTGGTTTCCCAATAATTTCGTATTAATAATGGTTCCAATAGTTGAGCCATTATTAAGCCCAAAATTAAAGCCTAATTGGATTAGGGCTTTGAAACCCATTAGGCCTGGAAGTTGAGTCTCACTATAAATGCAACTTCTAGTGAGAAATTCGCAAGTCTCCTTGCCCTATCCTCCCAAAAGGACAGCCGCACTCTTTTCTTGCAATTCCTTGGAAGACTCAAGCTAGCACTGCGAGCGCAAGAGAAACGTATCTGTCGGGATGCGGTGGAAGCGTGGTGATCCCGAGAGTCTCTTGTGGATACCATAGAGAGCTTGAACACGTCAACTGTTCAAGTTTTGTGATTTAACTCTACAGTTGAGTGAAAGATCTCAACCAAAAATTAGGTATGAAAATTTTTGAACACCCGGTTTACCCCATTTCACTTGGATCCTGGAGGGTTTTGGTTAAATTCCACTGCACTGTTTGGCTCCTGAAACCCAACAGGAGACCCCCTCCTACTTCAGAGGTCGAGACTGGCCCTCTAGAAACCATTGAACTCGATGCCCCCGGCACCCTGGTTAGCCCAAATCTTGCCACGAAGACTTTGACAAAAGAAGTATTTTTTCATGGAGCTGTTAGAGTCATAGGGGATATCAGTAAAATAGGCATCAGGGTCATTAGTAGCAATGCATTGGACCCCTCAAAATTGCTAACCAAACACCTTCAGACAAAGTTTGTCAAGTTTACTACCTGTGGAAATTGATAGATAGATTAGATGTCCCCATTTCACGAAACCCCTACCCCTTCCTAATTAAATGGGACTTGGTGACCAAGGAAATAATTCAGGAGCTTAAGGTCATCAAGGAGCATAAGATCAGCCTTAATATTCCTAAACCAAAGCTTGATGGGGTGAAGACTCCTTTGGTGTTGGTCCTTGGGGAAGAGCTTTCTTATTCGAAGTTCATAAAGAGTAAGGTTTGTTTTACTTGAGTTTTTTTATCAATGTGTACTTACATTGATATCTTTTTCTTTTTGTAGAGTTGGCTAAAAATTCTAGTGACTATTATGGAATCCTTGGGCTGCTAGAGAAGGATAAAGAGAAAAGGAAAACAGCCCTCAAGAGAAAGAAGAGGAAAAATGTTAGGAAGCCCAGCTCAAAGAAGATCAAGGAGACCCCCCTTCTGCTCTAGAGGTCAAGGAGACTGGCCCTCTAGAGACCATTGAAGTTGATGCCCCTGGCATGTCAATTAACCTAAATCTTGCCGTGGAGACTTTGGCACTACAAATTGTTGAAGTCTTTGCGGTTGTTTGACTTCGGCAAAAGAAAGGAAAAATGATCCCTATTGAAGTCTAGGAAATGAGTAACACTAAAGGTGCCGATCCAGCTAAGGTTCCCCTAGGTTCGGTCCCAAACTTTTAATCTATGAGTTTTGGTTTATATGATATAGTAAGGTTTATAAATGATTAGTTAGGGACTGACCCCATAACAAAACTTCGGCATGATCATGTAGGAAAGACACCAAAGACCAATTGGGTGGTAGATCATAAGCAGAGAAGGAGAATTAAGGATGCCAAGATGCCTCAGGGGAAAGTTCTACAGGAGCCTTACAAAGGACATAGATTTGTTCTCCAAGGATTGCAAAAAGATGGTTATAGATTTGTTCTCCAAGGATAGCAAATAGATGGTTCCCTAAATGGCAAGGGAGAACATGACCAATGCCCCCTTGAAGACTCTAACGGACATGTGTCTGAATAAAGAGATTTTTGCAGTGCGTTTTACCAAGCTTAATGTGAAGGTAGTTTTTTATAAGCCTTTTTAACTTAGAATTTTATCTTAACTTCATTGACCTTAATTATTGATTTCTTACCAGATGCTAGCAATGTTGGGGTACTTCCAAGCCTAGTTTGCCAAATAGATGAAGATCCATTCTAATATGTAGGAAGCGCTTTTATAAACCAAGTTTACTTTGGTAACAACTTGTAACAAGTTTGGCCAGCTGAAAAAGATAGGTGGAGGTGAGGTATCTTCACTTCGCCAGGAAATTACTGACGGAGTGAAGATGCTTTTTGAGAACTTCACCTTAAATATAGTTGAACTTAGGGGTAGGCTTGTTGAAAGACTTTTGATTGTGAGGCCCTTTTGAAGGAAATAAGCAATCTTCATTCCTAGATCATTTGATCTGATCAATGAAAAGCAATAGCTCAAAGAGGACATTGATAAAATGAAAAAATTTGAGGAAGAAGAAGAAAAAGGAGATGGATGTCTTTATCCAGGAGATGGATGTCTTTATCCAAGAGAAGGAGAAAGTTGTAAAGATGTCCAAGCAAAGTTATCAAGATGGTTTTTCCTTGTCTCGTCACCAAATCCTCAGCTATTATCCTAACCTCAATGTCCTATTTTCTAATGCCCTTGCTATCCTCAATGGTAACTTCTGGTCAAAGAGGGAGTTCTTCGACACTCCCGAGGGTAAAAAACAATCAAATGACAATGAGGGGAAGGATGAACATGGCTCTTCTAAGGATCAGTCCAAGGATCCCCATGGGTAGTCTAGGGTTTTTCCCTTTCATTCTTTTTGTAAAATTTGTTTGAAGTAATAAAATTTCTCTTTTTTTGATACTTGGTCATTTTATGCCATAGATGATATTTTGTGTCTATATCTATGCACTAAGATTCTTTCAACAATTGAATCTGAAGTCACCCCATATTTGAAATTTGAGTTCCAAATCCCCGATTAAGATTCTTCACATCATGAATTTTCCACTCAGCATTTTCATTTTTAGGGAGCACTACTATCCTTGTGCTCGTGCTTCTGCCGCCCACAAAAGTGAAAATTACAGCAAAAATTTTCTAAGTACCAAATATATATCATTCCATTCTTGAGGAAAAGTTACATTAGAATCCAATTACAATCGTTCTTTTGATAAAGTTTTCCTTTGTAATTTTTCTTATGCATAGTACTTATCTAGGTAATCCGAATGCCAAGTATTTTTTAATTCTACCCCTTCAGTGTCAGCCAACTTGAATACTCCTAGCCTAACTTTTTCACTTATGAAGTAAAGGCTTTCCCTGATTGCTCAAAAAACACCTTGGGAGGGCTACCTTGGTAGGGACTTTTATTCCTTTAACTTTGACCTTAGAGTTTGTAGCTGTAGTGACCCTTTGCTGAAAAGTCTTTCATCTTAGCTTGGTAGTTTCCCCATGCTCCTTGATCATATCTAGCTTAACTATTGTGCTGAGGTCATTTTGTTCTTGATCAAAAACTTGTACTTGAGTAGAAGGATTCACAATTTCAACTAGTAGGAGTGCCTCGATTTTGAATGAAAGAAAGAAAGAAGTTTCTTTGGTCACCCTTCTTAGAGTTGTTTGGTAGCTTCATAAAATGCTTGGGAGCTCTCCACGCCATTTCCATTTTGCTTCTCCTAGCTTTTTCTTTAGCCCATCTTTAAAGGTTCTATTTGATACTTCAACTTGTCCATTGCTTTGTAGATGGGCTACTGGGGTGAAGTGTAGCTTTATGCCAAGGTTGGTTTCGAACTCTTGGAAGCCTATATCAATTAACTAGTCCCATTACTAGCAACCAGCACCTACGGACAGCCAAATTGGTAACCAATGTTTTTCCAAATGAATTTATGTATTTCCATTGCCGATATACTAGATAAGGGTTTAGATTCTATCCACCTGATGAAATAGTCAGTGGCCACTACATAGTATTTGACTCCTCCAGGAGCCGTCGATAAGGATCTGATGAGGTCAACACCCCATACTATGAAAGGCAAGGGTAGTTTACCAATGTCATAACCTCAGATGATACTTTTTTTATTAAAGAATATCACTGACATCTATCACAATGTTTGACTAGAGTTTGGCCATCTTTCCTGATGAAGGGCTAAAAATATCTTTGCCAAAGTAGCACACAGGTCAAAGCATCTGTCTCAATATGTGAACTGTATATTCCTCCCTGGACTTCTTTTAGCATTATTTCTACTTCTTCTTCTCTAACACATTTTTGAAAAAGGTTAGACTAACCTGGTACATATAGTTCTACATCAATCATGAAGTATCTTCTGAATCTTTGCATGATTTTTGCTGCCTCTCAAGGGTCATCGGGTAAGAGCCCTTTAGCCAAATAGTTCCCTAAAGGATTTCTTGACCCATTTTCTATGGCCGAGAGTAGTATAATAAATATACTCAAGGTGTCATGCATTTCTGTACGCTTGGAGGATTTTGCTAGGGTTTTCCATCCTAGGTACTTTCTTAATTTACACCCTTTCAAATTTATGGAATAACTTGTTGACGAGGTCAAAGTATTTTTTTTCAATTTCAGCTTTCTAACCTTGTACTCCCTCTTCAACTATCAAACTAAGAATTGTAATTCACTGCATGCTTGTAGAGGTCTAATTTTGACCTTTCGAGCTAACTCGAGTCTAGCTATAAGTGCTTCATATTCATCAACTGTGTTGGTTACTTGAAAACCAAATTTTATGGACCTAGCCACTTCCATTCCTTTTGGTCCCTAAATTAGGATTGTTGTGCCCTAATGCCCCGTCTACAAAGGGTGGCCACTTCAGATCATCTGATTTGGATACACCATTTGGAAAATCATCCTACATGGTCAACTCTCTTCATGATGTCTTTCAGAGGTAAGCTACTTTGGACTACGATGGTGTGGCCTTGGAAGTATGGTTGGAATCTTCTCTCTGCCAGGACCAATCTTTTCCTTGCTAGGACCAAGGTGTAAATTGCCTTTTGTAGGATCGGGTAGCCTAGTTTGACTTTGTATAAGGATTTACTCGCATAATAAACTGGCCATTGTTCTCCAACATCTTTTTCCCTTTATTAGCACCGAACTTACTTCTTTTTAACTTACTGTAAGGTAAAGCAGCAATGGTTCTCCTTTTTTTGGCTACCTAAGAGTTGGCAGCTTTGTCAAGTAATCTTCTAACTCATCCTATGCTTTTTGGCAGTCATTATTCTAGAAAGGCTAACCACTATCACCCTTGGCTAGCTCTTTGCCTGCCTTTCTTAGCATTTTGAAAAAAGGGTGACACCGATCGCCAAACCACGATATGAAGCTACTTAACATTGTGATATTGCTCGTAAGCCTCTATATGTCTTTAAGGGCATCCTTATGTTGAGCAAGGTCTTAACTTTTTGGGGGTTAGGATCTATGCCTCGTTTGGAAACCATGAACCCTGAGAAAATCTCCTTCCTGTACTCCAAATATGCACTTTTCTAGGTTTAATCATTCCTGATTTGCTGGAAGGTTTTCCTCAGGTCATCAATATGTTTGGCTAGACACTTACTTTTGACATCATGTCATCAACATATACTTCCATATTTCTCCCTATCTATTCTAAAAATACTTTGTCCATCAATCATTGATACGTGGTCCCCGAATTTTTTAATCTAAATGGCATTCGGACATGGTAGAAAATCCTATTGTCAATGATGAAGGACTTTTTTTCTTCATCAGTAGGGTTTATTCAGATTTGGTGGTACCCATTAAAGGTTCCAAGAAACTTAGTATACCATATTCAACTATGGAACCAACAAGTTGATTAATGGAAGGCAGAGGGTACGAGTCCTTCAAGCTTCATTTACCCTTGTGTAATCAATGCACATCTAAAGTTTATCACATTTTTCCTTGGTGGCTATAATGATGTTACTAAGCCAATCAGGGTATTTTACTTCTCTTATAACCCCTACCTCAAAAAGTTGTTGTATCTTTTTTTTAACAAAGCTTCTTTTATTCAGGATAAGGTTTCATTGTTTCTGACGAATAGGCCTAGCTTTGAGATTCATCCTAAGACTTTGTTGAATGATATCTAGATTTATTCTGGGCATATCCCTTAGGGAATAAGCAAACAAATCTTTATTTGAAAGTAAGAAAGTTACAATCTTAGCTTTTTCCTCTTAGGGTATGTTTTTCCCTATTTGAGTACTTTGGCCAAGTACCAGTTTTAATTCTTCATTTTCTACCTTCTCACAATCATCTTTTCTACAACATTGCCTAAAGTCTGGGCACGTATCTTCACAGGTGCTTACATTTCTTTTACTAACACCTTTATTACCTAAGCTTGGTTTATGAGGATTTCTGCATCTCCTTTAGTTGCCTTCAAAGCAAGAGTCAAGTACTTTACATCTGACCTCACATGAAGACCACCTAACGTATGTCTTTTGAGGATGGAATTTTATGGAGAGGGAACCATCGATTATTATGAACCTTGTCATAGTGGATGCGAAGAGCTCTGATCCATCCTTGATTGATGTCCCCCTAAGCATCAGAGGGAGATCAGTCCACCCATGGGCTAGGACTTCACCTGGTGATACACCAAATGTTAGGGATGACATGGGCTTAAGTTTTTCCTTAGGGATGCCCAAGCTTGGTAGTAGATGAGCAAATATGACATCAATGTTGGAGCCGTTATCACAAAAGACCATTTTTTTATGACCATTTTTACATCCCAATTCTCTATTCTGGCAGTGATTAGTAGGGGGTCATCATGGGGAAACTTGACCGATGATCCATCCCATCTAAGTAGCCTGTTCCCTGGGTTGTCAAAGCCCATTAGAGTGATCTCTCGCTCCTTCCTCTTTTTCTCGATCAAGGGCATGCTAGTAGTGATGGTCTGTAAGACATCGACCGGTATAAGTGGCTATCTTTGAGGGCTTTTATTCCTTCAGTGCCTATCAGAATCATATTATTTGTCATCACACCTCTTTTCTTCCTTTTTTTTTTTCTCGTGATTACGGTGAAGGTAGGTGAAGATAGCATTGAAGTTGGCCTTGGATTATCAAAGACTCAATGTACAATCACAGTGGGAAACAATCTTCAGTGTCATGAGCATGATCCTTGTGGAACTGGTAGTATTTCTTCAAGTTCTTGTTGTTCGAAGTCATGGGCTTCAAATACTAAATACGTGCTCATTACTTTTCAAGGGCCATGAGGATGTTAGTCCTCGTGGTATTCAGGGGTAAACACCAGTTGTTTCTTTGCTCAATTTTTTTGAGGTTTCCCACTTTCCTCCCCCTAGTACAAAGGTTGGGTAGGTTGAGATTCCTGCTGTGGAATGTCATACTTTGGTCCCCTCATCTGAAGTTTGTTTGCTTTCATATGTTGTTCAACTCTTTTTGTAAAACTCTCGCAACATGTTTACAAAGTCTTTGGAGAACTCATAAAATAGCTGGGAATCCATCTAAAAGGACTCTAGTCATTGTGAGTATCTAAATTTCAGGCCAAAAGTCAGGGACACATAGAGCTTAACTGTTGAATCTTTTGACAAAATCCCTAATGGTTTCTCCATTATTTTGGGTTATGTCGAACATCTGAATGAGCATTTTTGCTGTCAGTTAGTTGCTAATGAATTGTAGAATAAAAGACGTGGAAAGCTCCTAGAACAACAAGATGAACCTTGACATGAAGGAATTGTTCCAAACTGAAGCTGGCCTTCAAAAGGTGACCTCAAAGCATTTATAAAGGGTGACATCATCTGCTCTATGCAGCATCATGCTTTTTTAATATTTGGTGAGGTGAGCCAGGTGGCCACTACACCCATCATAGTTCTCCAACTTGGGCACCTGGAAATCACTAGGCATTAGGGCCTCAACGATGGCATGAATGAATGGGGATTTTTTGCATGCTAGAGTTTTTTAGAGTTGTGACCAATTGAGCTTTCAGGATACTTGGTTCTCCACCTTCTCTAGCCTCTTAAGAAGTTTTTCCATCAAGGTAGTGGTAGAATCCTCTTCTCCCCGTTGTCGAGTCTTCAGCTGTAGGGAGCAATGTTTCTTTTTTGGGGAATAACTCCTCCGGCATGGTGAGTAGCTCTTTCCTGTGAATTAAAGCGACCACATTTCCTCCACTAGGGGTAGACAGTCAGCAGAAGGTTCACTTTGCTGGCTCTTTCCCATTGAGCTCCGATGGGGTAACCTGTGGCCTGGGTCAAAGGGCTTCTCAGGAGAGGTTGCCTTCATCATAGTCCTCCTTTGAGGCAGGTCCTGATCCAGCTTCTGGATCATTTCAGCCACTATGGTGTACTGTAAATCACACAAGAAACCCATAGTGACAGTAAGAGGCTATTCTTCCTCAAAAAGTGAAGTATCTAGGAGAGGTCCATTCATTATGGCTAGAGGGGTCACTGTGAACTGGGGATTAAAAAACCCTTTTTTCCTTAGAATGGCAAGTCTCTACAATGGTGAGACGGGACTGAGTTCCTATAGATAGCGCCAAATGATCTCTAACATAACTTTTACGTATGACATCTTAACCTCATAGTGTAGTGTGCTTCCAACATGGGTAAAGATAAGCTTGTACGATAAAGAAAAGAGGGCTATGAGGGGTTCCCAGAGTATTTATAGGGAGGGGGCTTCCAACACATAAGTCAGGAAAGAGTAGGAGAAAAGGTGAATAGAAAGAGTCTGTGGGGGTATTCTTATTTATTTAGGAAGGCCCTTGGTGCATTTATAGGGCAAGATGGCTCATAGCCTGTTGCACTCGATCATGGAAAAGCTGAACATGTGGATGGCCAAATCTAAGGGTCTGGGATCCATACCATAGAGAGGGTGGCACTAGCTAGCCTGGCAGAAAAGACAGATGGTCAGCCTCTAACATGAGCCCAAAGGGAGGTTGTAACAGTGTTGTCTATGGTCCTAAGGCCCATATGTAGTTTGTTCCCCTGATGTCCTATATGGCGACAAGTCGAGCATTCGGCTAATCATCGTTTCTCCAAAGTCCCCTTTTTTTTTGTGTTTCAAGTGTGCCTAGCTGAGATGCACTCAAAAGAAGTCTTTCTCCTAACAAGGCAAGTTTGATTAGGACTTGGTTAGAGGATTTTTAGTCATTATGCCAAATAGGTTAAGTTTAGCTAAGGATTGAGCATATGCCCTTTGGCCGTCAATTATCAATGGCAATCTTCTTCCAAAATTAAACTGAGCAAAGCAGCTTCGGCTCAAAATTATGATGCAGTTTATGCATTAGCCATTTAGGTGAAAGCATTATCTAGAAAATTTGATGGAATTTATACTACTCAAAGACAAGTTGTAGTTATGCAGTGAATTTATGTGGAAATGGTCATCCAACTCAAGATTGTCAAACAACAATTCAATGAAGAAAGCTAAGCAAGTAGATTTTGTGAGAAATTATTCAAGGTCACAGAATAACCTATATAGTAATACTTGAAATTTTGTATGGTGGAATGACCCAAATTTTCATGGAGTAATCAAAGGAAACAACAACCACTTGGTTTTTAGCCTCAACGACCATTGTAGGAAATATCACAGAATGTGGATGAAGAAATTTCCAAAACGACCATTGTAGGAAATATGGCAGAATGTGGATGAAGAAATTTCCAAATTTATGCAGAAAGCCAAGTCTAGAATGGAAGCTATGGAGACCGCATTGCAAAATTAACAAACATTTATACAGAACTTGGAGACTTAATTGGGACAACTCGCTAGGATTAAAGAGCCCATTAGGTGCTTTGCTAGCCAAAACCAAGTCGAACCCAAGAAAACCATGTAATCCAAACTTCTAATAGACAGGAAATGGTCATGTGGAGATCAAGATGTTGGAGAGGGAAGAAGAACCTCCTTGATCTAAATAGGAGGACATTCAGCCAAAGGAGTTATTGAGAAAAATATTATTTATTACCATTTTAATCAGTTTTTGCTTCTATTTTACTTATTCTAAGTGTTCTTGAATTTTTACAAATTTCCTAGAGAACATTTAATGGCAAGTGAGTGTGCTTTAATGTAGGCTAAACCATTACCCTGAGAAATGGGAAGAGTTTAAGGTGGAAAAGAAACAAGAGAAAAAAGAACGAATAGAGAAAAGACCTAAAAAGGAAGAGGAAAAGAATGAAGAGATGGACATAACCATGGGAGAGAAAAAGACTGCAAAAGAAAAGAAAACGCCAAAGAAGAAAAAAAAAGTCAGTGAATATTGACCCTATTGTCATATCCTTCTTGGTTTCAAAGGATAAAAATGAGGATTAATATTCTAAATTTCTTACACTTCTTAAGTAACTTCATATTAATATCCCCTTGATTGAAGTTTTCTTACAAATGTCTCATAATGCTAAATTCCTAATTGATGTTTTATCCAACAAGAAGAGATTAGACAAGCTTTATTTGGTGGTGTTGAATGAAGATTGTTTAACCATCTTGTAAAACAAATTGCCAAATAAAATTGGTGATCTAGGGAGTTTAAATATTCCTTGTACAATTGGTGATTTAACAATTGCTAGGGATATAGTAGATTTGGGTGCTAGTTTAAATTTGATGCCATATTGATTATTCAAGGAATGAGGGCTAGGTGAACCTAACTCTACTAGGATAAGCATTCAACTTATAGATAGATCAATCAAATATCCTAAGGGTATAATTGAGGATGTTTTGGTAAAACTAGATAAGTTCATCTACCTAGTTGACTTTGTGATTCATGATATGGATGTGGATGCATATGTGCCTATAATTTTAGGGAGACCTTTTCTAGCTTTTGCTAGTGCTATAATTGATGTGCAAAATGGCAAGTTAGTTTTGATTGTAGGATATGAGGAAGTGACCTTTCATATTTCTAATTCTATAAAACATACTTTAGATAACGATGATGCATGTTACCTTATAGATGTAACTAATATTCAAGTTTTTCATGTTTTTTAGGAGCTTATCTCTAAGGATCCATTAAAGGTATATGCCATTTAAGGAGAAAGGTTGAGGATAATAATCCGGATAAAAGAAAACTCGTGCCATCTTTAGAAGCAGGTAAAGAAGTAGCTAGAAGCAAAGAGTTTGAGGAAATTGACCGAGGAAAACAAAAGATGGAAACATCCATTAAGGAAGCACCAAAATTGGAACTAAATAAGTTGCCCAAGCATCTAGAGTATGCATTCTTAGCTCCAAATTTTATACTATTGATAATCATCTCCTCGAGTTTGAATTAAGGCCAAAAAGAAAAGTTGTTGTCATTGTTGAGAAAATGTAAAAAGGTTGTAGTGCGGTCTATTTCTTATATTGACAGTATTAGTCCATCTTATTCACTCGTAATATTTTGACGGAAGAAAACCATAAGCTAGTAGTCCAACCACAAACAACACTAAATACACACATGAAAAAAGTGGCAAAGGTCAAGTTGATCAAGCTTTTGAATGTTAAGGTAATCTATCCTATTCCTACCAACATCTGGGTGAGTCTGATGCATGTGGTACCAAAGAAAGGAAGCACAAGGTTTGTTCTGAATGAGAAGAATGAGCTCATTCCTATGAGTAATGTTAAGTGTGCATGGATTACAAAAAACTCAATGATGTAACAAGAAAAGACCGCTTTCCACTTCTTTTCATTGACTTGATGTTGGAATGCTTGGCAGGACATGCATACTGCTATTTCTTGGATGGCATGTCAAGTTACTTCCAAATTCCTATTGCACTAGACTGCCAAGAGAAAACAACATATACATGTCCATATAAAACATTTGCCTATCATTAAATGCCTTTTAGTTTGTATGATGTGCCTACTACTTTCTACAGATGCATGCTTGCACTTTTTGATGATCTTGTGAAGGACATAATGGAGTAATTTATGGATGAGTTTTCTATTCATAGTGTTTCTTTTGATAAATACCTTCATCATTTGGATGGGGTGCTCAAAAGATGTTAAGAGACCAATTTGGTGCTTAATTAGGAGAAATGTCATTTCATGATATAAAAGTGGATAGTCCTAGATAAAAAAATATCTAGGAAAGTTATTGAGGCAAATAACTCTAAGATTGAGACTATTTGCAAATTGCCTCTACCAACTTTGGGTAAGGCGATTAAGGGGTTCCTTGGTCATTCAAGGTTTTATAGGTAATTCATTAAAAACTTCTCTAAAATAGCTAGACCTCTCATTAATTTGCTAGAGAAGGATGCCTTATTTGATTTCAATAATGAATGTTTAAGTTCATTTAATGTTTTGTAGGCAAAATTAGCCAGTGCACCTACTATGTTATTTCTTTATTAGTCTCTTCCTTTTCAATTGATTTGTGATGAAAGTGATTGGGTAGTAGGTGCAGTGCTTGGGCTACATAAGGATAAGTACTTTCAACTCATATATTATGCTAGTAAAACTTTAACTAATGCACAGGAAAATTATATCGCCACTAAAAATGAACTATGAGCTGTAGTGTTTGCGGTTGATAGTTTAGACCTTACTTGATTTTATCAAAGTCAATTATTTATATTGACCACTCTGATCTTAAGTATTTCTTTAAGCAAGAATGATGCAAAATCAAAGTTGATCTAATGGGTTCTACTACTCAAAGAATTAAACCTTGAAATTTTGGATAACAAGCAGCGAAGACTCTGGCGGCAAATCATCTTTCACAACTGAAGAATCTGGACGTGAAGGCTCCCAATGAAAAGGACATCAATGATTCATTTCAAGATGAACGTCTTTACATGCTAGATTGCATTATGAATGATGCACTAACTTTTTCATTAGGGAAAGGATATTTTTGGACCTCTAACTTTTTCAAATTCACCATATCAATCTTATAATTTGTCGAGCTGCCAAACAAGTCCTCTAATGTTTAAACTATTAGCTCTGTTACTCCTACAACTTGTTTAGCTGATGAAAGTGCTAACACGGCAATTAATGCCATTTCTTTTAGTGACTAAAAGGATACTTTTCAAACCTTAGTTACTTGAATTCTTTTTTTTAAATTTGAGCACCTTCCTCATTCTTCTCTCACCCTTCCTTATTGTCTGCTTCATCCACTACCTTTACTGGTTCATTCCCCTCCCAACCTTTGCCTGCCATTGCCGGCGACAAAACCATCTAACCCTAACTGTGAGAATCCTGATTAGGAATCTCTCTCCACTTAGCTCTAGCAGCATTTCCGCCACCACTGAACAAGCTGAGGTTCACCGCAATCAGCCATCCCTAGTCTAATCCTCTCTGCTGCTTCCTCTTTGATGTCCTATGACACTTGAACGGAGACCCATTCAACTTCTACATCCTCATTTCCCTAAATTTCCACATTCATTTTGGCATATGGGATTTCACCGTGGGAAATGCTTACGTCGCTAAATCATCGATGAGAGGTGCCATCTCTCCATCGGCAAAGATGGCAATGCAGAATCGTAAAATGGTTTCTGATCCACATCCAAACTTGGCATGGGAAAAATCCCAAAGGATCTAGATATTTGGTTTTATGGCAGGTGGAGATTTAGGTGGTCATGGAGCGAGTAGCCGAGGAAAGTGTTGGGCTATGCGAAAGAGAAAAGGCTAAGATTGGTGGTGTAGGTGTAGGTGGTCAGGTTGGTTTTGTCGACGATGGAAGGAAGGAGCGGCAGTGGCGGAAGGGCCAGCAGTATGTGGTGATCATCATTAGTAGCATAGTGGCAGTGAAGCGGCTAAAGTAGGGCGCAAAAATATTCTGTGTTCGAGTCTATTTTTTGTAGAAAACTTTGTCCCTTTTTTGTTCCAACATGATTTTGAAACTTTCTTTTTAAAAAATTTCGAACATGACTAAATGTACTCTTTTCCCATTTTTTCAAATCATTTTTCTAGGAATTGAGATTTAGTTATATAGATTTATGTTGGAATTGATATTAAATTATATATATTTATGTTGGAATTAAGATTAAGTTATATATAGATTAAATTGATAAGAATGAGAAAGGCACTCAAATTTTGAAAACAAATTCAAGTATTAATAGTTTGAAAAGTTTCAGTTTAGTTTCTGAAATAAACGGCGTTAAGTGCCATGTCAGCACTTTCGCTAGCCAAAAAACTTATATAACTAATGGAGCTAATGGTTTAAATGTTAGAGGACTCATTTGACAACTTGACCTCCTAACAAAAGAAAAAATTCTTTGCTAATCTAATACACTATTTTTGGATGAACAATTTCTATTCAGAATATGTGCAAATCAGATCATCCGTAAATTCCTACGTAATGTCATAAAGGCCCAATTGAAGGCCACTACTAAGAAATTTTACGGCAAAAGAAGTCTTAGAAACCAGCTTTTGTTGGCTTACATTATTTTAGGATGCAAGGAGGTGTGTGCCCATGTGTGATACTTGTTAAAGGTCAAGTAATCTTTCTCATCATGTTGAAATGTCTTAAAATAATAATCAGGTTTTGTGTTATTTTTGACATATGGGGTATTAACTTCAAAGGACCATTTCCAGCATCTTTTGGGAACAAGTACACCTTAATTATGATAGATTATGTGTTTAAATAAGTTGAAGCATAAGCTTTACCCACAAATGATGCAAAAGAAGTTATTTGGTTCTAAAAGAAGTTGTTCACTTGATTTGGCACACTAGGAGATATCATTAGTGATAGGGGTACTCACTTTTGTAACACTCAATTTAAGAAGGTTCTTAGCAAATTTTGTGTCACTTGTGGGCTAGCTATTGCCTATCATCCTCACACAAGGGCAGAGTTGAAGTGTCACATACAAAAGTTAAGAGGACACACGAAAAAATGGTCAATAGCTTTAAGGAAGATTGATAAGCTAACACAATGTACATTGGGCATATAGGATAGCTTACAAAACCCTCATAGGGACTACTCCATATAGGTTGTTTATGGTAAAGCATGCCACCTCTTGATGGAACTTGAGCATAGAGCTTACTTGGCAATAAAGAATATTAACCTTAATTTAGACCGTGTAGGAGAAGAAAGGTTACTTTAGAATGAACTTGATGAATGGAGGAATTTTTCCTATGAGAATTCCAAGATCTAAAAGCAAAGAATGAAGAAGTAGCATGATGCAAAAATCAAGGAAGGGAAAGAGTTTAAGCCTGTAGACCAAGTCATGCCCTTCAATTCCTGTTTAGAACCCTAAAATAACATTGGTCTAGGCCATTTGTTGTAATGCAATCCCTTCCTTATGGTGTTGTAAAGATCACACACCTAGAAAAAAAAGGAACTTTTATGCTAAACAAGAACCAACTTTAAAGCTATATGTTTGAGGTACTTTTCCTAGAACTCAACAAAAGAAGATTTTTCTTTGGCCTCCCAATGCCAATATGGAATAAAGCAAGGGGCAACGTGGGCTTGAGGATGCGAAATCAAGAGCTCCTTGAGGAGGCAACCCAAGCATCAATTTACTCTTTGATTAATTTGATTTTTAATCTTTATTTTGTAGAAGTAGTGAATTGTATGTCAATAAGATAATTGCTGAGAGCGTTTGAAGCCTTGTGAATGTTGAAAAACAATTTGATGAATTAGTTTACATACCCGACATTGCCGTGGGACTTGAAGTTATATTAAGTACCAAAAAATAATATATATTTAAATGTTATGTAAATATTGTTAAGAAAATTACTATAATTAAAACAACAAATTAAATAGTACCAATTTATCATAACATGTTATTCAACAAAAATGTTTAAAAAGAAAATATTTGGTGTTGCCACAAGACCAAAAAGTTTAAAATAAAAACTAATGTAATAAATGATTTAAAAAATAATCAATAAAAATGCTATTTATCACAATTAAGGAAGTAAAAATAAATTGGTTCTAATATACATAATGAATATAATAAACACCAAACATGCTGAGCTACTATAAATTTTTCATACTTGGTAGTCAAAGTTTCAATGAATATATCATTTTCTTAATACATGGCTATACCACAATTACCTAAATAATGGGAACATTAAAGATAATAAATAACCTCTTCCTATCACTTAGTTTTACCCATGCAAAAAAATTAGCAACACATCAATCTTCAAGTATTGATATCATTAAGATTAAAACATAAAGAAAGTCACACATGCCTTTAGGACATATGAGCTCTCTTCCTCTTAGTTCAAATTTTTATCAATTGTACTAATTGCCTTTAAACAGTTTTCTTCCATGTTTATATGATATCTCTTAGGCTTGTTATGCTTCCTTGTGAAAATCCTAAAATGTCAGAGTTACAAAGGAAAGGAAATTTTAGTATAATATAATAACTCTTTCTAAGTATCGGTGAGCATTATTTGGAAAATAAAAAAAAACTACCATATTCAAGTAAAATGGTTCAGTTGCGGGTCTAATTTAATCGATTGAACTAAAATTGAATTTCATGTTCAGTTATCAGATCACTTATTTGATCATATACAAATTTATTTTCTACTAGAATTGGACTATATGTTGTTAATCCTTCTTTAATTTTGTATGTGAGATGTAAAATTTTGAATATTAATATTATTTTTTCATATACTATGTGCCTAAGTCCTAGGAAGAGAAACCAAGTAAACCAAAGAAAATTAACCCATATATAATTTGGATGGTTCAAATTAGTTCTAACATATAATTTTGACAATTTTGATGCATTTGTAAAAACTAAAACCCAATTGGATCATTGTATACATATCGGTTTTGAACCAAACCAACTAAATACTCACTACTGCTTCAAAGAGGCTAATGTGAATAAGCACAACTCCAAAATGAACAGATACCTTTACAAGTAATAACTTTTACAAACAACTAAAGCAATATCAGTGGATAATAACTTGACCTTCATTCATCCTAGTAAATGCATTAAGGAGCCCACATTTATCTACGTGTTTTTTTTTAAATTAAATGCCACAATGCCATGAAATTTAAAACCAAAGGATGATGATTTAGTAATATAATTTGTAAAAGTGGCATAGATTTAACCTTTTGTTGTGCTCAAATGGAAATTGAAGCTTCTGTAACCTCATGGTTACATAGACAAAGTAATAAAGATATACAACTCATGTATATCTTTTACCATCGTTTAAAAATGTAGATAACAGCATAAGAGACATGTTCCAATTTCAGTGAAAGCATCAATCTTGTGGTAGCCAAGCACATATATGTTCAAAGTTTATAAATTCATGAAAACTTTAATTTTTCAATAATATAACATATTGATCTTAGATGAAATACATAAATTAAATTGGGCTTTGTTTAAATGCTAAAGAGCAATACATTCTCTCAAATTTTCATTTCAGTGCTCCTAATAATCCAAAAATAAAAAAAAATTGTTAAAAAGATAATTGTATCCATATTTCAAACCTCGAATCCACAAAATGTAAATTCTTGTAAAGGCAGGAAGAAAAATAAAAAAATCACTGAGATCAAGGACATGAACAATTTCATTTCTCTTTCCTACACATGAACAATGATGAAAAATGACATAAGCTTTCAATCATTTTAGTTCTTAGAATACAATTGGGCTGAAAAACTAAACCAAACCTGCTCAAGAAGACAACTAAACAAAGAGCTTATGTACTATACTATATTAAAAGTAAAAGTTAAAAGTTTAGTAGGAACTCTGCTCATGAAATATGTTATCACTAGAAAACTACCTTCACCTCACTGCGGGTTTTCCTCTATCAGTTTTGGAATAGTAAAGGGTTAGACTTGAAAAGTCTAGCTTCAGGACCTTTCCTTTTATCTATCCTTCTACAACTTCTCCTCTAAACTTGCCACTTGTGCAATAGAGTGTTTGACAAACACCAACTTAGAAGACTACTTCCATAGCCAAGGCAAAATTATAATGGAATGAATGAAATTCCAAACTCAAGCTTGAACAAGTGGTCAAGTATTTTTATTATTCAAGATCTTAGTTTGTAGTCCCCTTTTGCCTCGGCTTCCCATATTCACCAAAAACTTGAAGTACAATTATATTTTATTTTTAGCCATTCCACAAACATTAATTGGTAAGAAGAAAATCATTAATTTTCCAAGTTCTTAATAACTTCATTGAAGGTGATACAAAACATTCATCTTTTTCAAGAACTAGACGATGCTCAGGTAAGGTCTTATTTAATTTTTCCAAGCTCATTAGAAGGCATAATTGCCTTTGACCTTTAGACAACAATGGATTATTATAAAATTTCCAAAAATATTCAGCCAACAACCATGCGAAGCTATACTTCTATATTTTTTCCCGAATTCTATTATGAGAGATTGAGTATTTTGCCTCCAATTTATCAAACCTTAACTTGCATAAAAGAATCACGTAAGTAAATAGGAAACATAGTTCTCAAAATTACATGAAATATGGCTAAGGCCAATAGAACAGTAGCAAAATGTACATCAACCCACCCATGAAAATTGGTCTTTGTGTACATGATGATTGAATCACTTACTAATCTTCTTCAATAGGAAAATCAATGGAATCCATATATCGGTTCTTCCTTTCCTATATTCAAAAAAATAACAAATTATAAAAAGGCATTTGACAAAAATATTTAAAAAATTGAGATATTTTCATCTAGAATTTGATAGAGATATACTTAGTGTTCAAATTGGATTCCAAAAATGAACAAAAAGTTTCAAACTTTCTATGAGTAATCGATGAAAAGATGAACAATTTTCGAACCATAGATTTTAAAAGCAAATGCTATATGATTCCAAATTGCCTTCCGAAATTCAAATCAATTTACGTAACAACATAGAACAACAAAAATCAGTCACACCTCCTAGAACAACAAAAATCAAAATCACTATCGCATTAATTATTCATCGCATTCAAGTAGTTAAACCCTAAAAAAAAAAATCAATTGCATCTCCCAAAAAGTAATGCTTGAGAATAGGATCTCTAGGTTTGATTATAAGCCATAGGATCCGGAGATTCTTGTGCCAAATTTGATTCACCAAGAGATCCAGAATGGATGAGAGCAGCAGATGCAGCTGTGGTGGGGGAATTTCGGCAGCGCCACTCCCTTCTCTCCCATCTTGCCGGCCCTTCACCGTTCGTCGACCGCGATCCTGAACTCTTCTCTTTCATTCTATTGCTTCTCTGCACCGGTTCTCTCCCTTCCAATTTCTGCCTTTGCATCTCTCTCTTCCTCTTACTCAATGCCTACAACTTGTCGTGGACCTTTCTTGGAAAAGGCAAGAAGGTGATTAATGGGAAGAAAGAGGGGTGGTGCGGCAAGATAAAGAGCAATGGGAATCAGTTTTTTGCAGCGGAAGAGGAAGGAGTGGAGGCCATTGATAAACCGATCAAGGCACTCGGTGGCAAATCCTAACACGATGCAATATAAGATGATGTCATCTCCTAAATAGTTCACAGATTCATCGATTCCAACGTGAAATGGATCACTATGAGAGACAAGAAATGTCTTTGAGAAAATGATTAAAGGAGCAATTGTGTGGCAAATAGATGCAATATTTGCCTATTATTGCTTTGGGGAAACGCTGAAATTTAGGGAATGAGAGTGAGTAGAAAGAAGAGAATAATAGTCGGCTGAGATAATGGAATATTAATTTGCAAAACTGAAAAGGAAAATATAGCATAAATACATTCTTTCAAAAAATATTCCAATAATAGCTCATTCAAAGTTAATGGCGATAAGCTTTAATTTAGAGGGATAAAATTGGTATAACAATGGCACAAATTTAGAATTCCTTTCCATAAATATTTGAAATGCCACGTGTTAATCTATAGTTCATTCTGTTAAGTGAAAAGTCATTTCTATCCTAAGGTGTATCCTGCTTTTATAATATATATTAGATGGTCAAAAAAAAATTTTCATTTCCTAAGCATTTTTTTTGTGCCTTTTTGTCCCCTGAATTCCTCCATTTGATAATTAAATTTCTATAACTTCAGCAATATTTACCTCATAAGTGATGTCATTTTGTACTCTTTAGTTTAAATTTTTTGTGTCTAATTTTATTCAAATTTGTGTAGCAAAAAGAAATGTCCAAACCCAATGTTTCACCCCCTCCTTCCTGTTTTCTTCTTAATTTGTTTGTTGTTTGTTTGGTAAATATGTGCTTTGTTTGCCATGAGTTGAATGTGAAATTGATGATTTATGTACAAAATTTCTCCATTTTCTATTTTATATATCTGGATTTCTAGATTTTTGTTTTTGGAGTTTGTGTGATTTTATCCCATCCCCTTTATTTTCTTATTTTCTATTAAGGCTCTGACTATTAGAAAGTTAGTCACTTATCATAGCAATATAATATTTTGTGATGGCAGCTAGAGGGGCATAATTATCAAGTGATCATATCTCAAATTATTGGATTGTGGTTGTTAATTTTTTTTGATGTTTTAGTATCATAATAGCAAAGTCGAAGTTTTATTTGAACTTTATCAATTAGCTAGGTTTTCGGTTTTCTTTTTTTGTGATCATCTCCTTTAACTAGCATGATGGTGGTTTGTACTATCTCTTGGTCTATTTGTTTTAGTTGGAATGTATTTTCGTTTTCCTTCACTTATGTGATTGATCACATTGATCTAGCATCGTTGGTTGGTTTCCCCCCCCCCCCATTTTTTTTTATAGAAGGGTCATCTATTCAACTAAAAAACATCAAGAGTCGAGAACAATCACTCTGGGAGAAAGGTCTCTCCATGGACATGAATTGCACTGTTCCGTGAACGATGCACAAAAGAAAACACACAAGAGTAAAAAAAAATGATGTCACCTTTCACTATCACGTTCCATTATTATAAAAATTCATAGTAGTATTGTACGGGCCCTCGGGACTTGTGTGTATTTTTTGTTGAATGACTTCTCGTGTTTGCATATCAAAACTAGATAACAATCAAGATAAAAAAGAAATCTATCTTAAATTCAGATAAGGTGAATGCATCTCAAAACTTGATAAAATGAATCTAAAAAAATAGACGTATAATCAAAATGAAACAAATTTATCTAAAATCTAAACAAAATTATCCCAGTCATAGACCATTATTAGAACTAGACAAATGCATCTCTACACATAGAACTAAATAAATTAATAATAGAAATGAATATATGATCAAATGAAACAAATGAATCTCAAATTTAGACAAATACATATTACAACAAGACAAATCAAATACATATACAATTAGAGAGAAAAAAATGTACCCCAAACTTAAACAAGATATTCTTAATCCTAGATACATATAAAGATAAATGCATTTCAAAAATAAATATATAATTAAAATGAAATAAATGGATCTCAAATCTAGGTAATATGCTTTTTATCGTAGATAAATGCATACCAATTAGATAAATATATCCCAAAATTAAATAAATATATCTTAAAATTAAATCAATTACTATAAATAAATGTTAAGTCAATAAGAGGTACAAATAGTACAAGTTAAATAGAATTTTTTTTTAATATTCAAAAACTGAAGGAAATTTAGTATACGACTAATGACTACATTAATTTTCATGATATAAAAATAAATGTGAAAATTAAGGTGTACCTTATTATCACTAAAGAACCGAATGATAGTTTCATTGATAAAAAGACATCTCTTTAAACATATTGCAGAAAATGTGACTTGTTATGAACACCTAATATCAGATATTTAATTAACTTGTAAATACAAGTAACTAAATATATTGGTTCACACATAATACTCGACCATAATTCTCTTTATGGTGATAGATAAGTGTATGTATGGCGAAACAGAACAAGTAGAATCTTAAGAAATTGTGTTCGTAACTTTTCTTTGCTCAATTTTATTGCTCTCTATTTATAGAGGATGAACTGTCACTTATGGAGGGTCATAACCCTTCATAAATGAGTCACAATTCTTCATAAAAGGTTATACTACTTTGCCAAAAAATGCCTTTATCCACCAATAACTTTTTCTGACATGGCCGCCTTTGGCTTTACCCACGAAGCCTGTGAGAACGAGTCTTACAGTGGTTACAATTGGCTAGTTATATATGTGCACGAATTAAAACTTCATGAAACTAGTTGATTAACCTAGAAAATTCAAGATGCATGCTCATTTAGCTTTGACTTGAGTACATGGAAACCATAAAACATTCCCTTGGCCAAAGCCCTTTTTATAGAAATCAAGTTCAAATAGTCAAAGTACACATAATCAACATTTATATTATCATTACTACAAATAATAACCATATGAGGGAACTCAACAAAAATCGACTAAGGCCCCTCACACAAGAGCAACCTTAGAGTCTAAAGCTCCAAATATAGACACGGGAGGCAACTAGGCATAAACATGTACAAGTCTCTACTGAGATCGTCCCAACTAACTCCCACCTTGGAGATGAGTCCTAATGGCGAGTTGCAAAAGTCTATCCACATACTGCTAGCCTCTACGGCTAAGAAAATACTATAGTTAGTACTGTTACTTCACCGACAAGTAACTAAAAAAACTATAATCATAAAAATTCCCATAATAATATTCCTGCAATAAAAGACTACTGTGATAACCCTCAGCGGTTATTGGACTCAACATGGTCAGAAACTACACAACATAAGATAAGGGAGTGAGAATTTGTAACTTTCAGTAAGGGATCTTCATCTGTGAGAAAAATGCTAAGGACAACATATACATTTATCATATGTAATCTGCTATGAGCTCGTACAACGTGAGGCTAAACCTATGCACATACGTTTCAGTCCCTTGGAACTAGTCCTCTACCTAGTCCTTAAACTACAAGGCATTGCCTTATCTTTTAGAAAGCTTAGTTTGCCAATCTAACTAGTGATAAATCATCAGTTAAAACTCTCTCTTATGTTGTACAGGGGTACTATGGTGGGACTATTGTATCCTAAACTATAAAGACCTTGTAGACTAGGTGCACTACAGTTTCACCTTGCGACCTCGTGACTAATTGAACTGCTAGGTTGCTAAGGGTACTAAACCTTTTCACCTAACCTAGTGATACTTAGTTGTGATCCTTTGAAAATTAATTTCCTTGCTTATGGTGGAAGTAACCATAATACTACATAAAATTCAAGAAAACTTCTAGTTATCGGAGGAGTTTTGGAAGACTCAGAGCACCCCTGGAATGCTTACACCCCAAGGTACCCTAAGAACCCCCTCAGGCCTCCTTTCGACATTTCTAGCAAAATTTGAAATTTTCAGTTACCATATCTGTGGCGACGTGTCCCCACAGTTGTCGACGTGCTTTGAATTTTTGTGGTAACGATGACGCATTATAGGAGTTGGTATCTATTGGCAATGCGTCGCCAATACTGCGAAAACCCAGAAAATTTCAGGTTTTGCTGCCATGAACTTTAGACACTTACCAAACATATCAAATATGCTTGATTAGCCTCCAAACTTCATATACATAGAAAACATGTCACATAGATCACAACCAACTATCATAAGCCAACCTATGATACATTTAAACATCATTCCAATCATTACAAACCTCATAGTCCACCATTATCTAACCTTGCCCAATAACTAACGCTATTGCTAAAATTACTTGCATTTATCAAGTAAACTCATTCCAATAACATCAATTAAGCTTGAAAATATAACTCCCTCACCTTAAATTCAAGTCACAAGCAAGATTCAAGCTAGTCTTCCACACAAACCAAGTTCCACAAGTTTTACCTAAGTTCCAAGTAATCAAAGACATATAATACCAAATTACTAACTTCTAACCGAAACTCAAGCTTGAATCTTGTTACTTCGAACACGCTTATTACCTCGAGTCAAAAACAGAGGGTGGATGGAAACGTGATTTCAAGCTTCAAAAACATAAAATTCCTCTTGAATCAAGCTCCCTTTAGCATATATACCTTTAGTAGCTTCAAATTTTACGAAGAACACTTGATTTTGGGCTTGAATTCATGGAGAAATGGTAGAGGGAAAGATGAACTCGGGTTTGAAGATGGAAATGGCAGCTATCCCTCACCTTTACCAAGTTTTATACCCCTTTTAAAATGAAGCCACCAAAGTATAGAAAAAGTTACAACTAAACCCTCTTTTTTTAGGTGGCATTAGTCAACCTTAATCAAATCTTGTTTATTTCAACTAATTATGAGTTAAAGTTAAAAGTTAGATTATAAAACCTCATTTTTAACACTTGGGACATGGCCCGACACTTTAGGGTGCAAAAATTACCATTTTGCCCCCAACCCCTTTTTGGTGTCATAACTCCTCGGAACTTAGTGAGCTTGTCTAAAATGCTTAATCTTTCTTAGTTAACTTAAAATAAGGTATTAAACCATGAATTTAATAAATTTTACCTACATCAGCTAAGTTTTTCACTAGGAGGGCCGTAACATCTCCCTTTAAAATAAGACAATAACTACTCTTAGAATGGATGTGTTGGTTTAGCTATAGAGTCATAACTCTTCTAAGAGTTATGTCTCCTTAAATCAAGATCATAACAACCTTTTAAAGGTTGTTAAATTTGCTTAAAACATGACCTTTCACTAAAACTCATGTTATTTCACTAACTAGGATAGTTATGATGCATAACTACATCCCTAAGGGTTATATACATTGGGATAGATATATCATTTCATTTAAAGATCATATCCCTTCATAATATTAGTAGTTATAGGGTTGTTGTTAAATAATTATCCCCTGTATCAAAGTGTATATGTACACTAACATATAATGTGATTACACCAAATAATAGTAAAACAAATATATTTTAGTGCGTCTATAGAATTTAGTAATCATTATTGATAACTAAATTCCAACAAAAACATACTTACAAATATATAAGGAAATAAAATATTGGTAATCTAAATAAAAAAAATGTTAGTTTTTCTAAAACTTGAGATATAACTGGACTTTGTATAACATCTTTTTTCAGAGAGAGAGAAGGTTAGAGTAAAACCCTAAACCTTCCCATACTATTCCAATGCTTTACCATAGTATCAGGTAAATAGCAAATTTGAACGATTTGAGTTGGTTGTTATGTGATGAGGGAGTGGCAATTGATTACAGGATATAAATGCACGATAGGTGGCAGATGGATGAATTAATGTGGTTTTAAACTCTGACACATCGTATCAGCTCCAATTCTCAAGGCTGGAATTTTGGTAAAGGAAAAGAAAAACAAAAGTTTCATTGCTGCAGTGACAAATGCTCATAGAAAAAGAGGTTTTTTTACGTCGGAAGCATATAAAAGAAACTGCAGGGGACAGATGGGCGCATACTTATGCTACTGCAATTATCGGAGGCTTGAGAGAAAGATTACCGTAAAATGCAATCAAGGCTGCGAACAATTTACAACCATCGAATTTCTTCACCGTGTTGATTACCAGACCAAATGACCAAATACTGAATGATTTCTACTTGAAGTGCTTAAGAACGTGGGGACTTATTTAATTGGGAGGAGGGATATTGATGCGCATCCACAACGTTTAGTCGGGATATGATCGCTGCCAATTCTTATGATAGAGACGTGAGCAACTGCCCGATTAATGATAGGGAATGGATTTTTTTTTTCTTATAAAAGATTATTCATTTAAATAAAAAATGAATTAAATAGAATTTTATAACTCAACGATGACATAAAACTCTAAAAAACTAAAAAATAGAATACTAGTTCCCGTGACACTGAACAAAGGGAAGAGAATTAGGTCAAACTGAACATTATAGGTGAGTCAGAATAAATATAGGATACAAAACTCACAAATAATTAGAATAAAGCATAGGGCGAAACTATAATAACTAAGCAACGCTGAAACCAACAACATATCAGACGTATGAAAAAGACTATTTATGAAAATAAAATGATTAATTACAATTTATCTCATAAGATTTAGGTGAAATTACACTGTACCCCTTCTATTTAAAAAATATACACTTTATCCTCTGTTTTTTTAATACAGTCCAATAACAACTTCTAAAATCTTAATTTAGACTATACGGATTCCATCTTAAAGCAATTTCAATTTATATAATTTTTTAATAATTAATTGACATTTTAAAAAATACTGTTTAAAAAATCAAATAACTACAGAAAAATTTGATAATTTACAATTTTCATTTACTGTAAAAAAACACTATAACTATTAAAATTACTTGGAAGATGACTACCATAATTAAGATTTTAGAAATTACTATTGAACTGCATTAAAAAAGATAGGGGCAAAATATATATTTCTAAAACAAGAGAAGGTAAATTGTAATTTCACTTATACCTTAGGAGGTAAATTGTAAGTATCCCAAAAATAAAAAGACAAATATATATAAAAAAAGAAATAACGCTATTCTATACAATCACCTCCATATCTGTTACCAAAAGTCATAATACTTTAGTAGGAGCGAGATTCTAGTGAATTCAAGAGAAAACTTAGATTTATCGGTGTCCATTTTCAATTAAAGATTTATCATGTGAGAGTCTCAAATCACTTTAAAATACTAAGATTTAAAAGAGATTATATCCACTATAAAATTAAATAAATAATATTAGATAATGTCAATTAAATAATAAAAAAATAAAATGTAACCAGCCAAATCTGAATCAAAGTCCAAAACTGCCAGAAGTAGTATAAAATAGCGTAGAGAATTAAGTTGGGGAGTGGGTTGAGTTTGCGGCTAATTAATTGACATGATAGGGAAAGGATTAATGACAGGGGAAAGATTAAGTTCACACTTTAGGAGATTATAAGCTTTTAGGTTTTTAACGAGTCTTGTATGTAAAACAATTTTTTTACTGTTACGTCATTATATATAATTAGTCTTTTTGTGACAAAGTCTTTGTAGTAATACGATCTAATTCATTTCAATTTAAGTAAACTTAAGTTAAAATGGTTTGTTTTTATTTTTACAGCTTTTTTTGTTCGTAACCAAATTCATTTGGAAAATCAATATTGTATAGGAGAATCCATCCAAAAGTAAATTTTTTATGATATTATTAAATTTTTATAATTTTTCCTTCTTAACATCTTTCATTAACATCTGAAAAAGAAAATAAAATTGATTTTGAGTAAAAATGTTTTTTTTTGGTTTTTTGTTTTTTTTGTTTGTTTTTGTTAAAAAAAAACAAAACAAAAGTTAAAATTTCTTGTTTTTTTTTTGTTTTAATAATATAAAAACAAAAAAAACAAAAATTTTGGTGTTGTGTGTTGTTGGTTTTGTGTGGGTGGATACAATAGGTTTTTTTTTTTTGTGTTTTTTTTGTTTTTTGTTTTTTTTTTTTTTTTGTTAATGGATTTTTTTTTTTTTTTGTGTGTGTGTGTGTATTTGAAATTTTTTGTTTTTTTTGTTTTTTTTGTTTGTTTGTTTTTTTTATTTTTTTGATGTTCTTGTGTTTGGGAGCGTGAAATAATGTGATTGATCATTGTTTGTTTTTTGTAGTTTTTTTTGGTTTTTATTTTGTTTTTTGGTTTTGTTTTCGCAAATGTTTTTGTGTTTTTTAAAATTAGTTTTGAGTAAAAAGGGGGGGATTGCTTTTTTTTTGGTTTTTAGATATAAAAATAATTGTTTTGAGTTGATTCGGGGGTGTATTGGGGGTATGGGTCAAGGTTGTGGTTGTTTTTGGGTTGTTGTCTTGTTATTTTAGGGTGAGTGTTTGTTTTTTTGGTTACTTAAGTTAAAATGAATTGGCTCGATATCTTTCATAAGTTATATAAATCCATTTTTCCCAAAGTGATGCAACACATTTACTCAAAATTGTTTGCAAAATATTCTATTTGAATCGCCTCAAGTCTTTATAACATTTTCATATTCAATAATTTTTTTATCATATTACCATTCAAACTATCATTTCAATATCTACTTTTTTCATATTTTTATAATTTATGTGTAAAAAACAAAGATTGAAACTTGAAACAGAAATTTTCCTTTCTTAATTTTTGTGCAAAAATCAAATGTTTCAAGCAATTTAAAATGAGGAAGTACTGTTTTTTTTTCTAAGGTTTGATACTAATCACATTTGTATTCTTAGGTTAGAAAGTCTACACTTATTTCTTGTTTTCTTAGCCTTGGTATAGGGAAAATGACAAATTTGCATTTATATTAAGGAAAATTGATAAATTAAATTAGTCAGCGAACAAAAAATTATTACTAAATAATTCAAACTATCTGGGATATATTTATGAATTAATATAAACTAAATTCTTAAACAATAATGTCATGCAGTATAAAAATACTAGGGTGCAAAATGAAAACAAATAAGGGTAGGCTGGCTAAAGGTGTAAGTATAATCAACCTAGGAAGTGCAAGCTACACTTTTCTTTTTTTTTTTTTTTAGCTCAAAAGTGAAAGTCATGTTTACTATCTCGGGAGCATTTATGCCGTTTATGTATTAGCTGTTGTCTAGTCCATTCGTAATGTTAATTTCATTTACCCCGAAAAATTAGCTTTACCTAAACTTTCTCATTTATCTTTCAATATTGTTAATTTAAATTATACCATAATTTTTTAATAATTATTGGACGGTTTAATACAATATAGTTTAAATTATTTTTTAAATGTTTGGAGCGTACTATATAGTTTAATTGATGCCTTTCATTATTTTTTTTATATTTAAGATAATCTTTTAACTAACTTTTAACTATCGGCTTTAGAATTCTGACTACCAACAAAAAAAAAACTAACGGCTTTAGAAAACTGTGGAGATAAATTGTATATTTTGAAACACCTGGGATAAAACTAATTTCAATTAAAGTTTCGGTTAAATATAATTAACTCTATGATAATTAATTGCCGGCACACCCACGTTTCCACTTTGGACGCAATTTATCCGAATTGTTTCTTTTTGGTAAGAGTTATTATTCTAAAGTATCATAGGAAAAATTCTTCATTTTTCTAAATTGAAATGGATGTAAATATTAACATTGATGACTTCAACTGTTCAAGATTGAAATAGAGGTTTATATATGCCAAGTATGGATAAGTATAGACTTCAATTGATCGATTAAAAACAAATGCATTTCCACGGCATTAACTTCAAGTCATATTTTGGGGGGGGGGGGGGGTTTTGATTATGGAACATATATTAACGGAAGGGTTTGCCTACAAGACTACAGAAAAAAAAAAAAAAAGAAAAAAAAAGCCGCTCAGGGCGGGTGAAATTTATTGCCAACAGCAGCCTTAGACACAGTTGTAGGGAACCAATAGCTTCCGGATCTGTCTCAATGATTAGAGGAGTTAAGTGAAGACATTTGACCAGTTCTGTCATTCCAATATTTTTAGCAGAAGCTACGATCAAATCACATTGTGATTCCTTATAATTCATCCTGCATCTTAGGCTATAAACAAACCGCACGAATAAGTTATATTCATGTTAATTTATTTAATTTTAAATCAATATGAACACAACTAATAAATGAGTGTAATTTTTTTATTAATATTTTTTTGTTTATTAATAAATAAATACAAATATAAGTACGAACAATTAAATTTGATGACTACCATCAATCTAAATTGAAGCAAGTCTTAATAACGACCAACAGAGCAATAGGCAATGGTGAGAGAGATTATGGGTTATGGCAATGAGACTCAGCTTAATGCTGCAGCAGGTTTACGTTATGAGAAAAATGACTGATTATGTATGGGGAAACAAAAACAATATATTAATTTCAGAAAGATTGGAGCATAATCACATGAGTAGAGTAGGTAGACACTAATAAAAATACATGTTCTATAAAACATATATAATAATAAATGTACAGCTAATATATAAATAGACAAATAAATCAATATGAATGAACAAATAAATAAATGAATATAAACGAACAATAACCGAACGGTTTATGAACATAAATGAACAAATGGGATCTTGTTCGTGTTCGTTCATTTAATTAATTAAATAGAAAAATGAGTTCGTGTTCATTCATTTAATTAAATAAATGACCATAAACAAACTTTTACTGAACGATTCATTGAACGTTCTATTAGTTTACACCCCTATCTCACTCGCCCTATGGTGAAGTGGCAGACAGAGCAGACAGAGCCATTAGCGGTCAGTTTGGACACATGAGGGGAGGAGGAATCCAATGAATATTAATGGCAGTATTGGTTTGAATTCCGGCCCTATTCACCAAAGTCACAGAAAAATACACCAAAGCTCCTCCCTGGCAGGTTTTGTGCACAGTAAATGTAATATCAACAGAAAAAAAATCTCATTATAAAAAATTATTTTGTCCCTAACACACCAAATTTTTTCCAGAAGCAGCATGAAATAGTGGCATTCCAGGGTGTACTTTTAAAAGTGGAGTTGCTGGAATTAGCACAGCTACGTTTAAAAAGAGAATTAAAATCAGAATTATCATTCCAGTGGACATCAATTTTGTCAAAAACCTTTTTGGTAGCAGGGCAAGTAAAAAATAAATAAATAAATGTATCAGTCAAAAGCTGACATTTAACCCGTCGAGAAGGTTCAAACCTATGGGTGAAAATTGAAAGAGTTGGAGTTGATTCAGTTTAAAATTTATTTATTATAGATTGTTTAGATTATTATGAAACCAAGTTTGAACGAAATTTTAAAATTTCAGTACAATTTAAACAAGTCCAATTTGTCTATTACTCAACTTGATTATGTTTGGTTCTAGTTTGTTTCTTTTATTTAAATGAACACGGAAGCTTGATCAATTTAAGCTTCTTTTTAGCTCCTTCATATTATTTTTAATTTAAATATGAGTAAAATCTTCAACGTGATACATATTTCAAGCAAAACATAATCAAATTACTATTCAGTTCATTATTAACCTTACTAAAACCTTCTCAAATGCGCATGACATTCACCATGTAGGCAATGAGCTGCCTTTATCTTAACTTGTAAGTCTTTGTAGGTTAGATTACTGAGTCAAATAAAAAATAAACCCAAATATTTGAATTCGATAAATTACTTGAAAAATAGTTTCATGTTTGGATATTTTGAAACAAAAAGAAAAGAACAAATTTTTTTAAGAATATGGATAAACTAGAAGTTCCAAGGTAGTATAGTATATCCTAGGTGTTGAACTAATGTGCTGAGCATAATTCCATCAAGGGACAAGGAGCGGTTAAGAGATGAAAGAAGCTACCTCGTGATGTACATTCGAATGAAGCCCATCGGGTCTTGATTTGGTGCTTGGTGCTGGTGGGCCGTGGCCCTCTAAGTTCTTAAACAATGGAGATATGGGTTTACTAACTTGAAGAAGTCCTTCGGCCGAAAGAACACTTGGAAGTCCAAGCTATCGTTTATTTTCTGGGTACAACGGCAGTCTTGTTGGAGTGGCTTCGTTTCTTTTCTTTAACTTTGTTTTATAATTTTGTATCATTCTTGTGCACAACATTCCATTTTCAACATTCCTCTCTCCCTCCTTAATCCGTTATATATGCCGAACAATAGTATGCTTCTTTTTCCATTCTATTGGTACCAATTCTTGCACGGATAAAGTTGAAACTAGATGTCTGGATCTTTGTTAACTATGTTAATCGATCCCTTCAACTAGAAACAGGATTTGTTAATGGGCAACTGTGATGATCCTACCATAGGAAATGCCAGTTGCTGCGGCAGAGGTGAGGTGAGGCTGCGCGGTTTTCTTTTGTTCAAATGAAAGGTGAGGCGGTGAAGGGAGGAAAGGAGAGGTTCCGGCGAGGCAAGGAAGGACCACCACTGGTGATGTCTCTGACAGGCGTGTGCAAGAGAGGGAATGGCGAGGGTTATTGATAAGACATCCGACGGGGGTTATTATTGTATGAGATAACGGGGGCAAGTGGTTACAAAGTCAACAAGAATCCCCGGGCTGATGTCGTCTGGATGTTTATTTGTATTCGGCTGAGGGTCAAGGTAAGCAGGTAATGGCTTGCTTGGGTTGGCCGAGTTTGTCATGTTGAACAGACCCTCTTTGAAATTTATCATATGTTTCAGGTTAGCACTAAGCATCAGATTTTCACCTCTAAATTCGAAATGAACCCGGCAACTTGGATTCGGGTTCAGGTCTTTTTACATCCCTATCAGTCGGGTTGGGGATTTTTTACACCCTTACAATTTGTCACCATCATTAATGATCAAGATTCATGCTCACCAACAAGTCTTGCAGCTGCCCTTTCTACAGCACCCTACTTGCACATCACTTCTAAGCCTCCAAGTCTACAACTGGAATGCCATCTTCATTTGATCCAACCAGTCTCATGACCACCACTTCTAGAATGCCATCGCTCCGAAATGTGGGCACAACCAGTCGAGGATCAACTGGCCCAGGCAACTTAAAGGAAACACTGAATGGCCCTGGACGACATATTTGCTGGACTCTTACCTGATACATACTTTCTGATCCTTTCAGCAGTCCTAGCTCATCACTTATTGTACCCTGTATATGAACCTTCCCATTTCGTTGGATATCACATTTCAACTTACCTGCCACCGCCACCAAAAACATTAAAAGATGTACTTGGTCATGTCCTGTAACTCTCTCATGCGAAAAACACCTGCTTCTTTTCTCTTTTCTTCCCAATGGAATAAACCCTCGCTAAAGAATTTAACGAAGAAAAAAAGTAGAAGAGATGAAATGGCCATTGTTATCAGAGCCTCCTCTATTAGTCACTTCTCACATGCTTGCCCACTCACCAATGAAGTCTTTGATCAGGAATGCTAGTAAGCTTACCCTTATCATTCTTTACACCTGGAAGTGAAACTCGGAAAATATAGGAATTTTGACCAACTCCAATGTCAACGAGACCAATGGCCGGCCCACTGCCGCCTTCTTTTGCAGTTCCTGTCAACGTAATTGATTGCTTCAATTTGGGATTTTCATCACGGCCAGGAACACCCATGTTCTTCGTTTCACTTCCTTAATGTCAAAAGACAAAACTAGTTACCGAATTTATGGATGCAATTAACTAAGTAAACCAGATAATAGATTAAGCAATTAAACAGCATTCAGAACCAGAACAAGCCTATTATAACTACTAGTCACCATATTATCAAACATTTTTTACAGTCCCCAGACATGGATAGAGTTATGGGGTGGTCTGAGAATGGAAGATTGGGGCTCATTAGAAAATGTGACAATCTCAAAGGCTCGTTAGAGGGAGTTTTCGACCTCTAGCAAACTTACACCTCTTCTAATTTCTAGGAATTGGCAAAAATTGCCTTCTTCTGTTTTTTGTTTCCTTTAAATATGAACAGTCCCGTCAAAAGCACATATATCCTAAACAACTGAACCGACAAAAACAAAAAAACCTTTTAAAAGACGAAGTCATATAATTAAGTGCCACCTAAACCAGCATGCTAAAAACCTGCCTAAAACTATCAACTGCAATACAGCCCAACCACTGAAAATGACGACAGGAAGTAACAACAGAACAACTCAGCTAAAGCAATGCAATTTAACTAAAAGACATGTGCTATGACTTGACCTATTGCACATATAACAACAAGGAAAACTGAAGGTCTCCGACATGTAGAGCGATCCTAGCATGTTTTAACTTGATCAATTACCGCTGTTTATCAGTTAGCATTATACAGCCGGCATCAGAATGAGAGACCAGAAGACAAATTTGTAAGACGAGCTGGTAAGGTTGGCAAATATAAAACGAAAATAGATTGCTAAATTTATTAACATGCAAAGCAAGTGAGGTAAGAACAAGCAAGAGTTTCTAAACAAGCATCAATTTTCGGAAATTAAAAATTGTGGGACTGACGACATCATTTGTTAGTGTATCATGAACATACGGTAGAATAAGCAAAGGGAAGTGCTACGAAAATCCAATACAAAAAGCAACAGAAGGGGGCATTGGATGATCCAATCCAGCTTCACCAATCACTTAGGTTGGGACTGGGAGTTAGGAAAATAATCTCCTGTTCAGGAAATTTGAAACTATTATTCCTGAACTTGATAAGTCTGGTCGAAATGGAATGGTCGTCGGGAACTCGAAAGAAAAGGCGCAGATAGTTACCGGATTTCTGGAGTGGCGGTGGTGCTGAGCTCAGCAAGGCACGAACGTCTTCGGCCTTCTCCGGAATCGGCTGACAGGAACAGCGAGCAGCTTTGCAAGTCCTTAGATCTGAACCTGTTCTATTGGTTCACTTTGTAGGTACCCACGGCGGCGCAAACCATCGAACCAATCCCTCGCTCGGTTCTTAGGCTGAACAGCGCTATTGGTCCCTAAAGTAATCGTCTTGTCACATATTGGTCCTCAGACAACAAAAATATAGGCATTGGTCCTTGAAGTATAAATTTGTAGCAGTGTCGCCATCAGTCAGACTTGACATATGTTGGACGACAGGTGTATTACTCCCCTGTCCAACTCAGCGTTAGAATTTTCTTGATGGCGGGAAAGGAATCGATGACCCATCGAAACCTATATGTGGCCCAAGAGTGGGAGCAAAGAGAAAATGAGAGCATAATAAGAAAATGTTACACTTTTAAAATTTATGTAAGTGGAAATGTTACAAAAGTAAAAGTGAAAGTATTATAAATTTAAAAGTGATAGCAGCAATTGATAGCAAAAGTAATAGCGCCTGAACAACAAATTACAGCAGCAATGGGCGTAGGCCTACCTCGTCACTACAACTATCTCCATTCTAGCAGTACCTGTAAGATAGTGGAGGGGAGAAAATAAAGATTCATTATTGGTCTCAAACCTATTACTACTGTTACAGATCGGTCCTTAACCTATGTTCAATTGCATATTTGTCCCAAAACATAAAGCTTTGCATGCAAGTCCCAAACTCTATTGAAAAAAATAATAATAAGTGAGTACAAAAATGTAATTTATATAAAAAAAATTAATAATTTAAATGGTCATTAATTTTAAAAAAATTATAACACTAATTTAAATTTATTAGAAGACATTTATTGAGTAGTTTTAATTAAAACATAAAAATTTTGTGTATCATACGCTACATGTTGAACAAAAGACTAGTAATTGTATCATACGATAATGTTTTTTTATTCCGCATTTTTGTGGGTAAAATCATTGACTATGAACATACACTAACTGGTGCGGAATGCCCTTCTTTTTCAGTCAAGAAAATCCTCGAGTAAAAAGTGGTGGACGATTAGTGAGATAAATAGGGTCTTAGAACCCCTCACATTCATTTGTAGTAATGAACAGAATAACATCGTTTTCATATATAAAGTAATCGTTTGACCAAAAGAATCATTTCCTTAAAAAGAATAAAACTAAATATGACTAAATGGACTCGATTGAATTTAAAATTTTCAATATATAGGCTAATATGATTAGCCCTAAAAACAATAAAATAACAATATATAGATTAGTACACAAGAGTCATTAGTGTATGTAAAATTAATGAAAATAACCACTAATGATTTAGTATGTACATATAAAAAGAAGGCAAAAAAATGAACAATACAGAGAAAAGAATAGAACACAATAAGCAATGAATGTAACTAACAACCGAGGAGAGACATAATTAAAAAAAAATACGAAATTCAAAAGGCAGAAGAGAGGAAGAGATCACTTACTTGGTCTAGATTTTGCGAGATTCGGATGATTTAATACATAGAGAAAATTTCAAAACGGAAGAGGTTATTTTAAAAATATATGAAGTATAATAGGACTAATAAACTAAATAAGTTTATTATAGGCTAAAATGACCTTTAGTACCTCAAACTTTGCTGACTCGGATAAGCCCAGTTCCGAAACTATTTAAAGTAGGACGCTTTGGTTCTTTGACCTTACTTTTTGTCCATTGACCAAAACATAAAAAAGAAAGAATGCCATTATCAAAACCTAACTTCTTGATTTCTCTCTTCTGAACTCTATACTTTAACATCAACCGTCCAAGCCCTTGTCCTCAACTTGTCTCCCTCCCCCACCTTCACACTCTTTGTCGTCTACTGTTTCTTCCCCACAAGCCTCTAGCAACCTTGTGGCAGCACAACCCAGAAACTCAAATTCTAGCAACAAAGAATCATGCGAGTCCAACTCCACCTCCACTGAAGCGACCAAAGAAGAAGCCACATCGCTCCAAGCTGACAAATGGAAACTGAAATCAAAATCGTACAGAGAGGCAAGGAAGAGGCCGTGGGGGAAATTTGCCACGGAGATTCAAGTTTTGACCCAGAACGGGGTGCACATTCTCCTTCATTCTTGTAGGTGAATCGAGGCAATTCTTGTTGTTTCTCAGTTGTTGCAGTATGAGTATATGATTCAGTGTTTGGAAGCTTTGTGACTACAGCAAAAGTCGTCTCCGACAGCCTCCGAGCCTTTCCTGGGGTCGCATCTTGTGCGTAAAGGTTCCCTGCTTTCTTTACAAGTCATCCAGTCGGTGGTGAATCGAGGAAGCTCCTATTGATCCTCGATTGTCATAGCGGAAGGAGTATGATTTGGTGCTTGGAGAAGATGATGGATGTCATGAACCACTGCGAAAGCTGTAGATAAGAGATATGTGGCAGGTGCTCTGCTGGAGAACATGATGGGCATTTAAGCTTGATTAGCACTAAGTTCCTAAGGATTGGTGTTCTTGTAATTTAGGGCATAAAGATTTAAATTCTTACAAACTGAGTTAATTGCCCATAGTCTGAGTTAGTGAGTCAAAGGACCAAAGTGTCCAATTTTACATAGTTCAAGGACTGGTCTGATCCGAGACATAGTTTAGGCCCTAAAACGATCAAGTCAACAAAGTACTAAAGTGCATTTTATCCTTTATTATACATTGGAACGTTTTTTTTTTCGCATAATATTTATGTAGATATATATGGTAGAAGTTTTAATTTTTAAATTAAATTGGATATGTTAATAAATGATAAAGAAACGGCATAAAATATGTCTTTAGAATTCGTGGTTGTAGCTTAGGTAAAAACCAAAGGTCTCATGAGTTTTTTTCCTAAAGAAGTGTAGTTGTTGATGTTATTTTCCAAGTAAGGGTAGTATCAAACTTATTTTACTTATATGGAGTAATTTTGCCAGCTAAGCACCATCTCACCAGCGGTAGTTTCAATTTATTACATTGTTTTGCCTCTAAACCATAAAAGTAATACGAATACTCAAGTCAGTTGCAATAAAAACCTCCTAATTTTTTTTCAATTTTTCTCTTAATTCAATAGCTAGGTCCGGAATTCGTACTAAATAAACTTACATTACATGCAACTCAATTGGTATATAGATTAAAAAAAATAAATAGTTTATGACTTAATTGTGAGCAAAATAGTTAGAACAAATAAATAGAGTCACAAATTTAACAAATAAATAGCAATAAAAAATACGGCTAAAAACTTAAAGAGAACCTCTTCTTTCTTTTAAAATAAATAAAAACTAAAAATTGTTACCATTATATTTCTATCCTTTTAACTAAAAAAACATATATATAATATACACACACACGCCATCATCTCAAATAAGTCTTCCTTGTTTTTTTTTTTTTGTAAATTTACTGATGTTCTGCCACAAAAAATATCTGCTAAAAATTGTTAGCGTTATATTTCATCATTTTAACTAAAAAACATATACATTTTCTTATATACACCATCCATCTCAAAAAAATCTTCCTTGCTTTTTTTCTTTTTGATAGTTTACTGATGTTCTACCACAAAAATATATTAGATGTTCTTCTGGAATGGTATTAGAAGTATATTTTAAAAATGCAATTAATTAAAAAAAATTGATAATTAAAGACACAAATAATTTAAAATCTTCACTTTAATTAATTCTAGTATGAGTCTGAATACCAAATGCACAAGTAACATTTATAAACTTCATATAATGACGACATTGATACACTAACGAGGATATATAAGTATTAGTAATTATTATTCAGAGAGATTGACTAAATGACTTTTAGTGTTTCTTTGGTACTTTAATTCTTGACAGGTAAAATAATACAAAGTGATTTAATTCAAATTGTATTAAAGTTGAATATTGAAGTTCTAAAGAAAAAAACAATAGTGGTTCAGATGAAAATGTGCTTAAACTTTGGTGTCCAATTTTCTATTTTACCTGTGTACAACATGGGCACGTCAGATGCTGAGAAAATGCTTAGTTGGCAAAACCACCCCATATAAGTAAATAAGTCTGAAACCATCCTCATCTAGAAAATAAGATTTGCAGCTACATCTCTTGGGGAGAAAACTCAAAGGTCTTAGGTGGTTAAATATGAGTCAAAACAGGGAAGAAAATTGGATTAATATTTATGGAATTACATAGTAATTATGAGGGATAAAACTTTTTCATTTATAAAGTTAAGTATGAGGTGTCCTTCATTAGGCTATTATAATTGAACCAATTACTTAAATCTCATTTTATTATTTTTTTATAATTTATAATGGATGAGAAATAATCTCTTTTCACTTCGTGAGTAAAAGTGAAGATTTTTGAAATAGATGAGGCACAATGAACCTGCACCACGTGACACGTCACCACCCCCGGCTAGTGATCGACGCATTTGTCATGGTGCTGAATTGAACTGGTGTGGTCATATTCAAGGACAAAATGACCATAAGTCCAATTGGTGAGGTTGTTACGAAAATCAGTAGCATTTAATATTGTTTAATATTTTTTCTCAAAGTTTAATATTATTGTTTAACAAAAATATCTGCAACTTATCAGATATTTATTTATGCATACATTTATTGATTGGTTTCGACTTGATGAAACATTTGAGTTTGACAAGGAAAACAAAAAAGTGAAAAAATTCGTATGTTATTTTTATTTTTGTCTTCCAACTCTTACACATTAATAAAAAATAGGGAAAAAGTAAATACTAAAAAAGATAGTTTGAAAGTTTATAAAAAAAGTGAAAGTTAGAAATATAATGTGGTAAAGTAATTTATTAAATTTAAAAATGTAACAAAGATTAAATAACCCAAAATAATAAACACCGTAAAGAATATGAGGCAGAAAGAGCGGTATAACTTATTAGAGTTTCCTTTTTTCAGAAAAGGAGAATTTTATAGCAAGCTAAGGAGTATGATGAACAACGTAGGAGAATGCAATGTCAAAAGACAAGTCAGAGACTTATTAGATTGCAAGTTTTAGAACTTCCATAGAGATGTTTCAAAACTTTGGGACTTAAATGATAAAACGTACCTTCCTTTGGGACTTTTACAGTGATTGATCCTACATTTAGATAAGTGCGTGCTTAGTTACTTATCAGCGACTTCCGTGCGGGCCCTAGGTTTGAACATGGGGGTTCATCTTTGCATTTTTGCCTTTTTTTTTTCTTTTATTTCCCAAGAGAAAAAATACCAGTAAAAAAAAATCTAGCTCCAGTTTGGAATATACAGCTATTTGTTTCCCGGAATTTTCCAATACCATCAACCAACCTAACGCAAACCGAATTCCGTCTCGGGAATCTGTTTTTGCCATTCTGGAATCCGGTCATTGCTGGTTCTAATATCCCATCATTGTTCTACCCGTAATTTTCTTTCCGTCGATGCGCTGTGATCTGCCGTCCGACTCCCAGAGTTGATTCTTCGACAATCTCAATCGGTATTGCAATTGGGTCGCCTCCAATTCATCCGATTGCTCGTGATTCTGATGGATTTGGACCATTTCCGGACGATCCTCGAGACCGCCGGCGTGGACGTCTGGACATTCATCGACACGGCGTTGCTCGTTGCGTCGTTGGATTACGGCCAGGAGCTGAAGCAGCGGAGAGACGGAATTGTGGAGAGGCTTTACGGGTCTTCGACGGTTAGTGGGTGTAGCAGCTGTGATTGCGGGGAAAAAATCAATGGGAACGAAGTCAAAGTTGAGGCAAAGAGGGAGAGCGACGGAGTGATGGGTGGAAGGGGAGGCGGGTCGCCGCCGACGCCGCCATCTGCAGATAGAAACGACGATGACGAAGAAGTCGATCCGTTTGGAGGATTGTTTGATGAAGAACAAAAGAGTGTTCTTGAAATCAAGGAACGTCTTGAAGATCATGATCAGGTTTTGCTTACAATTTTTATCTGGATTTGATTCTGAGCTGAAAATTGAACACTTTGGTTCTCTTTTTGACATGGGTTTTTGTTTCTGGGCAGTCGGAAGATACTTTGGTTCATCTGCTACAAAGCTTGGCCGACATGGATATTACCTTTGAAGCTCTGCAGGTTGTGATTTTGTCACAGATTCTCTAAATTCTTACAGTTCCTCTATTTTTTTGTTTTCAAGTCTTGTTGTTTTTCTTCAGGAGACTGATATTGGAAGGCAAGTGAACCGATTACGGAAGCATTCCTCAAATGAAGTTAGGAGATTAGTGAAGCAACTTGTCAGGTCAAATTTCGCACTAAACAAAACTGATGAAACTGTTGTGTTTCTTTGGAATTCAGCCTGTGTGTTTTTTTTTTTATTTGGTGGTTTGTCTTGCAGGAAATGGAAAGAGATCGTGGACGAATGGGTGATGGTAAATCAAACCGGAGAAAAAGTATCTTCACCTGCTGGTAAAAACTTGTTGCTGTTTCAGTAGTAATTGAAGATAGAATCAAAATTTTGCTGTTGTAGTAGTAATTAATTTGTGTTTGGCAGACGATAGGGACTCACCACAGCAGAAATTTTTCCAGAATGGTGATCACCACCAGGTGCAAGGACATTCCTTTCCACCAAATTGATTCTTTCCCTAAGAGGAGTTGATCAAAATTCGGTCTTTTGTTCTCATTCTTAGATATATTCCGATTCTCTCCTTTTTGCTGCAGGTTCCTGATTTTGGTTACTCCCCAAATCTGAATAGTAAGTACAGCAGTAGATTCTCTGTGCGAATGTTCATTGTTGCGTTGCAGTTTAGCATGGTTATGCAAAAAAGGCTGAGCTTTGCCCTAAAAACTAATTTTTTTTCTGCTTCAATTTAAAGATGGTAGCAGCCCTGGGTCAGAGAAGAATAAGTCAGAGCCAGAAGAGAGATCTAAACCAATTCCCCCTCCTCCCAGAAAAGTTCCTCCAGCAGCAGCAAAAGCCTCCCTTTCACCTCCTTTACAGAATGTGAGGCAGAGGCAGGAAAAGGAAAGCTTTGACGCGGAAAAGCTTGCTTCAGCAAGAAAACGTCTTCAGGACAATTACAAAGAAGCGGAAAATGGTTCGATAAATATTTCACACTATTCCATTCCATTTCGTTTCATTTCATTTCTTTTCGCTCGTATGTTCTAATATTTTTCTTTTTGTTGTTATTTGGTAAAGCGAAAAAGCAAAGAACTATAAGGGTTATGGATATACACGAGCTACCGAAACCGAAGAAAACGTTTTTCCCGAAGGGCAAAACTGGTGGTGCTTCTCATGCAAGGCATTGGTGAATCAGGCATCACGAAAGGGGTGGCTCTTTTGTTTTTTGCCTTTTTGTCCCTTTTTTTTTTTGCTAGGGTTGCACAAGGAAAACCCTAACGGATAAATTTATACGTTTGTGTTTGTTTCTAAATACAATTACTGCCGCATTTTGTAGACATAATTAAATGAGCAAAAGTAATGTAAATGGGAAAGGATAGGAGATGATCAAGGATACGCCTCAAACGTAAAAGAATTTATAATTAACACTATTATTCTGACGATATAGTTAATCTAGACACTGGATTTAAAATGATACTCAACTATCTACTCCTTTTTCGACTGCGTATTGCTCTCACTTCAAGACCCAGAGCTTAAAAAATTAACTGATAATTCGACTTCAACTTCACTGACCTGTTTACCTTAGCATCTGCATGGTTGTCTCGCGACTTGGGCGAGTTTGAAGTTTCTCAAACAAGTTTTTCCCCGTGTTCATGAACTGGTTCTGCAAAAAGAAAAACCATTTCCCGGCATAATGCTTCCTTCCAAAGAAACAGCTAGCCCTCAATAGTTTACTTGGTAATTAGCCATCCTCTGTTTTCCATTGTCACCTTCATTCCGTTCAAACCATGAATCAGGCCCTGGCCCCAAAAGTGAGGCTTCCGGATGTGAAATTTCATCATCTGAGAGAGAGAAGGTTCAGAAGTCTTGTTAGCGTCATCACCTGCCACTTCCATTTCCTCAATCTTGTAACTTGTGCCACAAGCTGCGCTCAGCTCCACCTACATGGAAAGAAATATTACTAGTATTCTTCCGTCTCATGGATGATTCGCAGTCTGAGTTCCCTGTTGTGCAGCGCATCTCCTCTCCTTGAGAGTTCATTCTAGTAGTTTTCACGCTGAAAGTATCAGCACCTGCCATATTTGCAGGAAATAAATATCTGGATTGTACGTTTGTACTAGGCGATAATTTTAGCAGAGATACCAGTTTCTTGAACCCAAGCTTTTTGTAATCAAGAGGACAGCCATAAGTGTCAAGGAACAATTGTCCAAAGAACCGTATATTATACCCTTCCGGGTGCTGCTTTAATACACGTCTCACAAGCTTTTGAGAATCAGATAATATCTCAATTCTGGATCGACATGAGGATTTAGTATTTGAAATACTAGCAGGAACACCAGAATGGGGAAACTTTTTCGCTCCCATATGTTCCTTCTGCAAATTACCCTTCGATTGAGACTCCAAAAATATAGATCTGAGGGCATTGGTAGTAGAACTACCTGCACTGTAACTCTTCTCACCAATTCTTACCACTCTAAAGTGTGGCATTACTGAGGGGCATTCTTCAACCCACTTTTTACCTGATATTAATAACTCCACCAAGTGCATGACATAGGTTTTAATGAGAGATTTCAGAAACAAAGGACCTTCCTTCATTAGGTTTTCGGCCATCTCATCCCTGTAAATATATAGTGCCATCAGGACAAAGTTTTCACATAATATTACTTTTCAAACATGAAGGTCAAAATATCAATTTTAAAGCAAAAAAAAAAAAAAACTAACTAACAATAAAATTATTGGCATGATAAATCTAGAAATATTATTCTTACAACACACTTGCTATGTCATTTCATTTTTCATCCCCAGGAGTGGAAAATCCCTTAAGATTATACCTTCACAGTTTTCCTAACCTCTCATACTATAAAATTTACAAATGCTTTTTGATAGGTTGATGCTATGATGCTACGACATTTCACAAATGTCTTTTTCCACTAAGGGACCCATCGTGCAATACGAAGCAAATGAGGAGAAAACTGATAGGCAATTTCATGAGTCTTGTTATGCGTAAGACCAGTATGCATAATTATTCTACACTAATGGAACAAAAACTAAACAGAAATCTGGTTGAGAAACAAAAGAATCACTTTCAGAAGACAAAATCAAAAGCGGGAATTTCACAAACCTTGTTCTTGACTGTGAGACAAGGACTGATCCCCTGGATGAGTTGATGAAGGTCTTCACCTCATCCCAGAATGAATCCTTGGTAAAATCCTCATGATCTCGAGGATTACACTCTATCGGGTTTCGTCTTTCCCTGGTCACTACCCCTAAACCCAAACCAGTTTATGATCCATCTCAAGACACCTTCTCTCTTTCCTGATTTAGGATCTCCTTCAGAAGCACTTTTCGCATTCTTCACAGTTGAATTGCCACGGGCAGAAAATTCTGGAACTTCACCAACATGCTCACATAGCCAAAGGTTATGTGTTAACGTGGAACTATCAGATTTTTCCAGAGTGCTTGGACATCTGGTAGAGCAACTAACAGAGTTATCACTTTTCTCTGGAAAGTCTCGCCTTTTATTATCAGTACTGCCATCACTACAACCATAAAATATCTGCATAAATCTTCTGGAAAAACTTGTTTCAGGTGCAGAAACTGATTCTAGCCTTGAATGTTGACGAATCTCACATAAATTTTCACTTGCACTCTCAACATCCTTATGAATATCTGGAGACAAATCCAGTGGTTGCCTTGGAGGGGTCAAATGTGATTCTGCTTGTGTAGTGTCTTCAGTAACTTCAGAGCAAGGTTTACATGCCGGCTTTGAGTGGGCAACAATGTCTTCATCACTAATTCCAGCTGCTGCGCCCAAAATGGGCACATCACCACCACTTAACTTTGAGTAGGCAAGAATGTCTTCATCACCAATTATCCTATCATGTTCTGAAACAATAGATGCACTACATTTGGATGGTTCCAAAGGTCTCCTAATGACTCTACGTACATATATCTGACCATCAGCTCCATGTCGAAGCCTCAAAATCTGGCGCATTGATGCCACAAAGCAAGAGAACTTTCTATGGCCATAGAAGTTTTTGTCAATGCTCACATTGCACTTACTCAACTCAGAACGAAGATCTGTAATGGAAAGTCCCTTAGGGTTGGCACTCATGATTTTCTGAATCTGCTTGGTGATTGCCTCAGGAATTGGATGGGACTTTAAATTTAAACCAACCTTAGATGATTCTTCAGCCTTAAGACACACCGGTTGCTCAATTGAAAAGGGGTCCTCTAAAGCCACCATATCATGACCATACCAAGACCCATAAGGACCATCTGGAGGTTGATTAAAATGCTTTCCTTTTAGGTCCTCTCCATTAACTAGTGATTTCCATTGCCACATAATACTTGCAGCACTACACAGGGCAATGGAGGCATATCCCGGACTTGCAAGAAGTACATTATAGTTTTTCATTCTCAATTGATGCAATACTCCAGCAAAGTCCTTGTCACCAGATATTAAGAAAATATGTGCTGGTGGTGGATTTTGAGACACCCAGGACATAAGATTTATAATGATCGATGTATCAGCACTATTCTTTCCACCTGCATAAGTGAAAATGCAATGACTTGAAAATGCTTCAACCCAAAAACAGATTTCTACAGTTGCATACTGTCTGGTTTGACATGGGCTGCTCATTTTCACAAAAGAAACATTGATAGACAGACTATCCCTTTAATAATACTAAGTTCTTTCATGTGCTTAGAGTGTAGGGTAACACACTCTATGACTTTCTCCCATAGTCACCATATCTACACACGCACTCATTTCATCATCATATTCAAAGTCACCAAAAAGAGCATATCTAAACCCTCTTCAGAACTACAAGTGATACGTCCCACTTGATTCTTCAAGATAATCTCCAGGTACTCTGATCATGAAATTATAACATAACTCCTTTTATTCTCATCAAGTAGGCTCCAACAAGCGCACTTAAGGAACAGCTTCCCAAACTGCTCCCTTTATCCTTTATATGAATCCAAAATAAATGTTGTTCTTATTTCCAGAAGTGGAGAAAAATTAGAAATCTTAGACCCCCCTTTCCTGGGGAATATCAGACTCCAACTAACAGAACTAAACCTGTAACATCAGAAAAAAATAAAAAATAAAAAAGAAAGATCCCTCGAGCCTCAATCCAACTAGTTTGGTCGGCTACATGAGTACCGAGTCTCCATAATGCTGGTGAAGAAGAACGAATCACTAAATGATTAAAATCGTAAAACAACCCATTTCTTCAAGTCAAGAAACCAACCTTGAGGAACATGAGAAAGATCGATCCCAGTATGCGAGAAGGCCTCAAGTGTGTTTTTCGAAAGCCGGCAAACGTCCCCAAAAGCCATAATCTTTAGAGGGCCTCTGATACCGTTTGTCCTCACGGCGGCGGCGATCATGTTAGCGACCTTGACCACATTGACACCGACAGGCACGGCACAGTTCTCGAAGTCCCACCAAACGAAGACCTTCACGCTCCGGGACGCCTCCTCCTGGTGCCGCGAGGGGAATCGTGGGAGCGAAGCGCGGCTCTGAGACGTAGAGATATTGGAAACGAAGATGGTGAGTGGACATGGCGGCAAAGAATGTGGACAGAGGAGCCTTCTCAGAATCATCTTCAGACCTAGGAATTTGTCATTTTCGATTCTAATGGCAACCTTCTGAGGATTATACCCGCCTGCCGGTCAGGGTTTTAGGTTCCCTCTTCCCGCCCCCATCCAAGGGTTGTAGGGTTTTAAAAAGGTTTTAGATGAAGAAAAGAAATCGGTATTATTTTTAGTTTCTTCTCCCTCGTCCCCCCGGGGGGCCCTTGATAAGAGGGTATAAATATATATCTTGGGAAGGACAAATCTTTGATTTTTTGAAATCCAAAGGACACTAGCTGTATTTAACGACATTCTGTGCGGGAACGATTAAATGGGGATGTTAATTGGGTCGAGTTTTTGGAGGATAGAACCATTTTCAAATCCTGTCTGTAATAAAAAAGTTTTACCCAAACCCTTTCTACGATTCGTTGCAGGTAAGGTTTCTTCGTCCAAACCCTCCCCACACTAGGATGAGTATTATACCCGCAATATTTATATAAGTAATCATATAACAGAAAATTAAACCTAAAATAAAGTAGCCCAATGAATATGTATATATTTGGGTTGTATAGGATTATAATTGGTTATGTATATAATGTGTAATATTTTAGATACTTAAATACCATATCTAACATATGGGGGAGGGTCTAGGCGGTTTAAGGAGGATAGACCGCTAAACCCGTATTATTCTTATACCCGACAGGTACAAAAACTATACCTTACTGGGTAGGATAGGGTAGAGTATCCAAAGATCAGAGTACAAATTGACATCTCTAGTATCAAGTCCCAATTGGCATAGGGGCGGTGCCCCGCTCTCACCATTATGCTAGGTGGGCAGGGAGATCTTTTAAATGTTGATCATTATTTTTTCTCACCCCTTTCTGTGTGTGTGTGTGTGTGTGTAGAGAGAGAGAGAGAGAGAGAGAGAGAGAGAATATGAAGGTAATTATTGGTATCTTAAGGCTCAGAGGGTGTTGAGCTACATTTTTTTTTTTTAACATTTTACCCTATAACACAAGGTCACATCTTCATCTCAACCTGGACAATATTCGGCGTTGGCTAACCCTTTTAATTTGTTATGGAGTAAATTGCATAAATGGTCTATAACATTTAGTTATTGTTTCCTTTTAGTCCCTAACCTATTAAATATTTTGTTTTGGTCTTAAACCTATTAAAATTATTTTATTTTAGTCATCACTTTTTACAGTAAATAGATAATTTAAATTAGTAGTTTTTTCTTTTTGAATGAAATAAGTTTAATTTACAAAGAAAAAAAAAGGTAATTTGAATTTTTCATTAACTGTAAAAAATTATTATACAGATTAAATTTATTATAAGACAGCTACCAGATATTTTAAATTATGATATAAAAATTTATTATCAGACAAATACTTTGAGTTAATAAATTTTATCAAATTAGAACCAAAATGAAACATTTTCAATAAATTTTAGGACTAAATGAAACTTTTTTAATAAATTTGGGGCTAAAATAGAACATTCAATAGGTTAGGAATTAAAATGTAACAATGACAAAAGGTTAGAGACCATTCAAGAAATTACTCATTCATTATGCATCATCTTATTAATGCCGTCAAATACAAAAGCTAGAGCAGTTTTGCCATCCAAACTACCATGTGTGCATTCATTATTTAATTCTAAATTTGATTTAATGGTCCGTGCTAATAGCTAACTATGTGTGTTTTTAGCTAACTATGAGATAGTGACCAACACATTGTTACAGAGATGACCAATAAAGGGACTTTCTCTGTTTCACATTAATTAACTCTTTTATTCTTTTTAATTAAAGTTTGACTTAAACATATTTATATTAAAATGTATAAAAATGATATTTAAAATTTAAAGTTTGACTTAAACATATTAAAATGTATAAAAATGATATTTAAAATTTAAACATATTTATAAAAAATAAATAAAAAAAAATCTTAAAAATGATATTTAGAAATTATAATCTTTAAATTTTCATTTTCATATAAAATATTCATATTTTTATAATGAATTTTGATAGAAATAAAATTTTAAATTAATTACTATAAATAGTAAAAGGGTCAATTTTTGTAAAATAGATAGAATACAATTTTTTATGGCCATTATATCTATAGAAAAAAAATACTAAGAAAAGTTATGAATTTAAAAGCTAAAAAATTTAAATGATTAAAAGATGTTTTAGTAAATTTGATATATAGAAAATATACAACATAAGATCAACATAGCAAATCTGAGATTTGAAGAGAAATCCGAGCATTAAGTATCATTGATGAGTTGGGTGTAAAATACAATAGTCCAAAGTTTTGGACAAAGTGGTAAAATATCTACTGTCAAAGTTCGAGGACCAAAAGGTATCACCGCAAATAAATAGAAAACCAATTTCAAAATTTATCCTTTTTCAACCAACCCCCTCTCCTAAAAAAAAACTTAAGAACGTGGAAAAAGCCCCAAACACGAAAAAGAAAACCCAAAAAAGAAGCAATTTTAGGGGGAACAAAACACAGCCTAAATTCAAAATGCAGGAAAAAAAAACATCTCAAATGCAAAAATTAAAAAGAAAGGCCTGACAGACGGGCTACATATGAAGCACACATAGTATTGTAGCAAGACTGATAATGTTACTAATGTGCCATCAAGCGCTTAACGCTTTAGATAAAACAAGGTAATTGCGATAGAAATGTTCGTAACTTTAATGTTAAAATAAATTCTAATAATAAATAACATAAAAATAATTCACCCATAAGTCAACGGTAATAAATCAAATTTCTAATTTATTCTGGTTTTGAGTTTGATATTCTTCATATCATGTTCATAATTATTAAAGTAATTAGTTAAAAGAAAATATATGACAAAACATAAAACTGAGAATGGCTCCAAAGGCGAAAACTAATCTTTAATTTGCTTTCAAGCTTTGAAACATTTCAAATTTTGAGGATAATTGTGTAGTATTATCTAAAGATATAGGACCTTTTGAGCATTCAACTTTTTCAAATTGTGTCATCTCGATTCCGTATTGTAACTCATTGCCAATTCTGTAACTTTTAAAAGTTTAAGGGTGAAAATGAAGCATCATAAAAATATATAGGTCATATTTATTATTCAACCTTTTCTCATCTTTTATGGGTTAATTGCGTATGTGGCCTCTAACCTTTTATTATTGTTCTATTTTAGATCCTACCCTCAAAATATTGTATAAGAAGTTCTTAACCTCAATTTTTTTTGTTCCATTTTAAATCTTTGAAGGATAAAAAGTGTTAAAAATTAACAAAACTGGCCATGTGACATATCAGGTTGAGGTGATTTGCCACGGTGACATAATGAATCACCAACTATAGATAATGTAGAAAAGAAAAAAAAAATAACAAAAAATGGTATGAAAAATGAGGAAAAAAAAGAAAAAATCTTTTCATTACCTCTTCCTGGTGTTCCCTCCCACCATTTGCCCTCAATCAACGTTCACCCTCCCATCTTTCGCAATCTTCAATTTCTTCACCAACCTCCAATTTGCCCCATCTCCTTCATCGAATTTCACAATCGCCTCCACAATTCTCGATCATCGATTTCGCAATCCTTCACCAATTTCACAATCTCTTTCACTGTTTGCAATCAAAGATTTCGAGCAGACCTTCAATTTCGTCGAAACCTTCTAATTTTTTAGCACGCCTTCAATTTTGTTGAAACCTTCTATTTCCCTTACTTCAGATCAACTTCATAGCAGCAATAGAGCATCGATTCCATTGTCCTAGGCAATTGACACCAGCTCTTCCGTCAGAGACGACTGGCGACGATAGAAAAAGCGTTTGGCAAGGTTTTGGGGTTTCAATTATTATTATTATTATTTTTCATTTTTCACATCATTGCTAGGGCTCATTCATTGTGCCACGTGATCAATCGCCTCAAGCTGGCATGCCATATGATTAATTCCACTAATTGTAACACATTTCGTCGTTTATATGCCTAAAATGAAATAAAAAATTGAGATTGATAACTTCTTATGAGAGATTTTGAAGTTAAAATTTAAAATAAGATAATAATAAAAAGATATGAGCCATGAATGCAATTAACTTGGACTTTTATAGTCTTTGTGGGCAGAACAGACTGGCAAAATTATCCAAATAAAAAAAAAAAAAAGAAATACTGTAGCAACAATTTTACTAGTATTAGTGTCAAATCAAGCCTTATGGCTTTAGTTAATATATATATGTGTGTTTTTCAGGTGTTTGTGCACTCTAAATTTGTAAAATGTTATAGGACTTATTCATTGTTGTTACTTTTGTTATATAACATTTTTTTTTGTTTTTTGGAAAACGCTATCTAGCATGATCGTTTTATGCATCATTTGGTCAAGGACCAAATGGCACTGACATCCGAAGAATCAGGGGCCAGGAAAACGGCAAAACCCGACCCAAAATGAACAAAAAAAAAAATAAACACTTAATCCTTTGCCTTAGAGCATAATCGGAATATACAATCTTATATGAAAATACTACTCAAATCACAACTATATTCTAGTCTGCAATATATTTCTGATTTGGTCCATAATGTCTTCGATTCTAACACTTGTATGCTGGAAGTACCTTACTGTTCCGTTCAAGCCAGACACAATACAGCAGACAGCAGCAGCGATAGCACTTCTCCTCAAGCAAAGCTTTCAAACTCTTCCCCTTAGCAACTCCCAGCATCCATTCACACAATTGGTTCCAATTACTCGGCCAACCAGTGAGATGAATCATCGGCCCAAAATACCAGCAGAGACCTCACAAGAAAAAAGAGTAAGTGATCCCTAGTTTCCTCCTTGCAAGCAAGTGTCCAAGGCACATTTATGTACTCACTCTAGTTGGCAACCGATACAAAGCAGCAAACCAACAAATAATTTTAGGCACACGCTTAGGACCGCAAACAATGTTCTTCCAGGGTACACTACCAAATTCTCAACCATATGCATATAAGCTTCCTTCAAGACAAACTTACCAGAAGTTGCACACCCCAAATATCGGAAGTGCTAACCAAATCTCTGAATTTTCTCCTGCATTTTAACATTCTTTTGCATACAGAGGAAGAATCTACGGAGACATCCATAGTCCATCAATCTTGCCCCTGAATATAGTAGCTATGAATCCACTTTAACTGTTGACTTTTGTCATCATTACTGCAAAGTTTCTTACCAATGGTGGCAGTATTCCAAGCAACCAAACTGAATAAACCCAGTCCTCCTTGATTTTTTTGGAACGCAAGTTTGAGACCAAGAAACAGGGAACTTCTTGTAGTCAATACCACAAGAAGGGCCTAACTTACTTTCAATTGATTCCAAAACAGATTTAGGACATATGCAAAATACCAGACCAGTAAATATAACAGCTTTAATGAATTGTAATCTCTCAGCATATGATAAAAATTTAACTGACCAACAGTTCAACAAATTCAAAATTTTCTCTTCTAGAGGTTTATAATGCTCGATTTGTAGTCTTGCATCCATTAAAGGAACTCCCAAGTACTTCAGTTCAGTGGTCGCTCCCCTTTTGTCCTGCTCAACACATTCAGAATATCTGTTTCAAAATCATTTTCAACCCTCCAAAGAAAACACTGCTCTTTTGCTTATTGACACATAAGCCAATAGTATCTGAAAATGTTTGAAGACAAGAAGCAGCGTTACTTGCATCCTCTAGACTTGCTCTTGCAAATACCATAATATCAACAGCAAATAGCAGATGCGACAAGTAGACTCTATCACACTAAGGATAATGGCCTACATAGCATTCATCACATTCACCAATGTTCTAGACAGATAATCCATCACAATAACAAAAAGTGCAGTGGATCTCCCTGTCTCAGACCCCTTTTCCCTTTGAAATAACCATGCTATGAACCATTGGCAACTAGGGAAAACCAAGGAAAGCGAACACAAGTCATAGTCCAGGATACAAATTTCTCAGGGAACCCAAGTTTGATAAGAAAACTTTCTAGGAAAGGCCACTCAACCATATCATATGCCTTACGGGGATCAATCTTTAGGCACATTTGAGAAGAGACACTGCTTCTGTTATAACTACGAATAACTTCATAACATAATAGAGTACTATTTGCTATTTATCTCCCATTCACAAAAGCACCTTGGCTTTTATTGATGATACATGGTAACACAGGTTTCAATCTTGAGGCTAGCACCTTAGCAATAAACTTGTATAGCACAGAGCAACAAGAAACTGGTCTACAGTCATGTACAGTAGATGTATGAGAGTGCTATATAGCATGTTTCTTTAAATTACAAATCTTAAAACTTCATATAAAAACTTGGAACACAACCGACTTAGAGAATACTAAAAAAATGGAATTTGAACCATACGTCATGATAGGCCTTACCCACTTGCACTCAGATACAGCTCTTACTTGAGATAATTACAATAGTAATGTTCATTGCAAGAATGATGTTCATGAATTATTTATTGTTATTAGTACTATTTTTTGCTACACAAAATAATATTATAAGTAATCAAATGAGAAACACGTTGTATAGCAAGGGAGACTTTTGAAAACACCTCCAATAACTTTTGAACTTTTATTCTTGGACTTTCCCAAGCTACATGAATTTGGAGCTTCCCCACTAGGATGAAACCTCTAGTTAAAATTTCGCAAACATTGACCAAAATAAATTTAAAATTATAAAAAATTGGAACCACACTGGCTTGCAGCTTGCATCAAACTTAAGGGCTTGAAAGAACTTATGGAGGAACTGCAGCATCATTCAAGTCATTGCACAATAATTAGCTTCAAAAGAACTGCAATTCCTACAGAATACCCTCAACCAAACATGCCAGTTTTCAATGTTGTCTCTTTTCCTTGATGGTTATTCTTTTATGTACCTAGCTAATTCAGTTAGCAAGCTCGTGAAACCCCTTAATGGCAAGGGGTAGAGTGATTGCCCTTTCGATGTCAAAACAAGAGCCCTACAGAGAATAGGATGAGCCCAACCTGTTGTGACACACAAATGGCGAAATTGTCTAGAACAAGCATCCTAAAGCAAGCTCCAATATATCTCAATCAAACAATTCATAACGCAAATTACTGCAAACTAGAGCTTTCACTTTATTCAAGCCCTGACAGATATATTTAGCAGCAAGAACCAGCATCTTTCTTAGCTACAAGCGCTGCTCAATTCAGTATAAAAGATAGAAGCTATATGCTAACAAACAAGAGCAATGCACAGTGAAACTATAGATCAACAAGTTAATACTAAACCTATGAGCCAGATTTTTAGCAGCTCACTAAAGTTTCCATTTTGCGCAAATGGATTTAACCGGAGATCATGGTTCCAGCACCCTCATCTGTCATAATCTCGTGGAGCAGTGAGTGCTCCACGCGGCCGTCGATGATGCTAGCAGTTTTGACGCCTTGAGCAAGCGACCGAATGCAGCAATTCACCTTCGGAATCATCCCTCCGGCTATTTTGCCACCCTCAATCATCTTCTTCACCCCTTTAATGTTGATCTCCTTCACTAAGCTTCCTGGGTCAAGTCGGTCCGCCAGAATCCCCGCCACGTCCGTAAGCAGAATCAGCTTCTCCGCTGAAAGCGCCGCCGCCAGTTCCCCCGCCACGGTGTCGGCATTAATGTTGTAAGACTGCCCCGATTCATCCGCCGCCACCGATGCGATCACCGGAATGAGCCCAGTGTTTACTAGTGCCAAAATGATAGTGGGGTCCACCCGCGCCACCTCCCCGACGAAACCCAGCTGGGCGGCGTTCGGGCTGGGCCTGGCAGTTAATAGGCGACCGTCGATACCAGAGAGCCCGACACCGGTGGCGCCGGCATTGTTGATTCGAGAGACGAGGTCCTTGTTCACTTTCCCGACGAGGACCATGGAGACGACCTCCATAGTTCGGGCGTCAGTGACGCGAAGGCCGTCGCGGAACTCCACAGGGATGTTGAGCTGGTTAAGGACGACATTGATTTCGGGGCCACCTCCATGGACCAGAACCGGTCTGAGCCCGACGGAGGAAAGGAGAACGAGGTCCCTCAGGACGGAGGCCTTGAGCTCGTCCGATTTCATGGCGGCACCACCGTACTTGACCACAATCGTCTTTCCCCTGAATTTCTGGATGTACGGGAGGGATTCGGAGAGTATATTGACGCGGAGCTGATCTGGGCTGATAGAAGGGGCTGGCGAAGAAGGTGGACCATCAATGGCAATGGAAGTCGAAGCCCTGATGGTGAAGGGAGATAATTTTCTGTGGTTTGATTGGAATTTGAGATAAGGGTTTCGGCTGGATCTCAGAAATCGCGATTTTGAGGAGGAGATGGACAAGTGTTGTTGTGGAGAGGGAAGATCGAGACGCTGCAGTGAGGCAGCCGCCATTACCTTCTTCCACGTTTAGGATCCGAGCGCTCGAGGGTTTAAGCAGAAGAACCCTTTGTTTTTTTTTAACTCCTAAAATCAAAATTTTTTGGGGGTTTATGCGAACATATTGGGTAAATAGCACAATTAATCTCTAACCTGTAATTTACATTTCAATCGATCCTCAACCTCCATTTTATTTGAAATTGGTCTAAAACCTTTATACATCAGTCACTAACATAGGCAAATAGAGGTAAAAAATGATCAAACAGCTCGAGTTTGGTTTATTTAAAACTCATTTGAAAAATTATCAGGTCAAATCTAAACAAAATTTAAAGCTCGATATTTAATTCAAGCAAAACTTGATTTGCTTATTAGTGGGCTTAACTCAATTTGATTTTAGTTTTTTTTTTCCTAATTTAAGTGAACAACTTAAGTTCGATCGGATAAAAACTCGTTCATATCTCGTTCATATTGTTTTCAATCTAAACATGAACAAAATATCAAGTTCAATAAATTATTCAATCCGAATAAATATGATCAGCCTATTACTAGACTCGGCTCAGTTCATTTTTAGCCTTAGGCAAAATTGAGATGGTATAGAATTCATATTTAGAGGGAGAAAAAATAATTTAAATGGTTCACTAGAATTTAAAAAATTTATAATGAAGTTTGAATTTATATGAAAGTCAATTAATTCAAACTATTCAGTATCTATTATGTAATGAATTTAAATTGTTACAGACTAAAGTAGTTGGATTTAAGATTTCATCGTAATTTGGGGCTTTGACTTTAAGTTATCAAAGTTCAGGAGCAAAAAACTCACAAACCAAGAATTTAAGACGCCTTTAGATTTTGGGATAGAGTGATAAAAATGGCTGGCATACACGTTTAAGTACGAAATGGTTTTGTTACACACAAATCGAGTACCTATTTTACAATTCTCCATTTTTCAAATTATTGGCAGATTTCTTAGCCCAACAGAAGAAATAGGACTGAGGCCCAAGATTATCTGCACTGTAGTTAAGCAGCTGCTGTTTCGTAAGGGGGAGGGCCGTCTTCATCCCATAAAACATAGTAATATATTTTGCTGGGTATGAGGATTAAAATGTGTATGGTTTATTTTTTTTATTTTTTATTTTTTCTCTTAAATCTAAAATTAAAATAATTTTTTTAAGGTTTTGTGTATTGAGAATGTAAATGATGATTAAAAAAAATATTCATTTTGGGTTTTGTATAGTGAAAGTTTGAATGAAGGTTAAAACAAAAATAAATTTTTTTTTTGGGTTCTGTGTAGTGATAGTTTAAATGAATGTGGTAAAGTAAATTAAATGTTAAAAATTTTCTAAAACAGATAAACGCTTCAATTTTTTTTTTGAGATGACTAAAAAAATAGGTTTCATTGTTTTTGAAACGATGGAGTATAAAAAAGGCAATAGCTACAGTAGAGCCAAGTAACCGCCATATATGCATAATTTTTAAGCAAAGAATAAAAAATTAAATTACAAGTGTATTTGTTGTTGGTTTCTTGTAAAAATTGCATTCTTATCCTGAACATTTTGGGTATAATTAAACATTTAATTCCACTATACATTTCGGTACGTAATTGCTTTTCAATTAGTCCTAAATTATTACGTCCCGTGCAAGGCATAAACGAAGACTAGTATATACATAAGGTCCCATTTTGAATCTTAGTGCCACGGTGACCACTCAGTCTTGTATTATAGTTTTAGAATTGTGCTGTAGTTACATATATATTTAACAAACCGATAATCTAAAACTAAATCCCATAGAATGAAATTTATGAGGAAAATAGACTCTTTCAGTTTCAAACTAAAATAATCAGTTTTATTTTCAGTTTTATTCATTATTTATCTAGAACTAATACTTCAGAGCTTAGGATAATTTATGAACCGTGAAAGTTAAAGTTAAGATTGGCTAGTTTTTTCTCTTCTAATCTGTAACATTAATTATCAACATTGTTCTATTTGAGGAAGATAATTCACAGACTAGTGAAAAAAGGAAGCAAGAACATTCACAGTAAAGTTGAATTTATATATATACACACACACAGACATACACATACGTGTGCTTGTGTTGATCTGATAAAATAATGTTGGTGATCAATTTCTAATCCCGTTGGTTGTTCTGCTACGGCTACGATGTGAATAGATTTCCACTTCCATGATTTCCAATTTGCTAATCGAGTCCCGATCCCTACGTAGCGTTCCCGTAGAACTTTTGTCTTATAGGAATAGAAATGGAAACAATTTGCTGCTTCCTAACACTATACATAGCGCTGCAAATGAATTGCACAAATACAAATTGACCTTGTTTGTGTTCTTTATTTAATTTCAAATGAACATGAAGAATAAATGAATACATTTTTTTGGTTCATGTTCGTTAATTTAGCAATGAATGTGTGAGTGTTTGTTTATGTTGATTTATTAATAATAACATTGTTGTGAACCAAAAAATTTGAATAAACAATCACATTCATGAACTCCATTAAATGAATATATTCACCAACAATATGAATAAATGGGTTCTTAAACAATAATAACAAACATAAAAGAACAAACAAAAGCAAATATTAGGAATAAATGGATTTACAAAAAATAAATAAATGAGTAAATGAATAAAATAAATAAATAAACGACAAATAAACTAATGAACATAACAAAAAATAAACAAATGACAAATAAATGAATGAACATAAAAAAATATTAACTACACTGTTCCCGAACATAAATAAACAAATAATACTTTACTCGCTTTCATTTATTTAATCTAAATGAATATAAAATTTTGTTCATATTTATTTAATTACATAAACAAAAATAAAGGAATTTCCGTAGAAGAACTGTTTACAAATGGATCACCTTCTTTTCGTTTACAGCACTGGTGACCAGCATGTCTTTTGCTTGGTTTCCTTTTTTACTTTAATGATAGTAACAATACTGCTAGCTTTAGTTTCTTCCTAATTGGTCTGCTCAAAAGTGGATTAAAGATGCACTGTACCGACCCATATGTTATTTATGACATGCCAGACTTTTGACATTTTGCCGTGACATTAATAAAAAAACATCCATTGTGAATAAATTTAAAAACTAATATTTTGTGATGAGTACCTACTAGAATCCAAAATAAATAAAAAGCACTAATTAATACTAAAAATTTGCGACGGCTACATTATAAAAATCATGAGGAGGATCATTATTGAAATAAATGCATTTTCCAAATGTTTTTTTTTAAATGTAGTAAGCTGTTTGTAACAAAAATTAAAATTTATCAATGGTTACATGTTGGCAACCGGTTTGGGCAATCTAAGTGGTCTCAAGGTGGACCATTTACTAATTGTCGTAAATTTGTCATTTATTCAATCAATATAAATATAGTTTTTTAACATACTTTTCACATACACATTTTTTATCTATCTCTTATCTCGCCCTTTAACTTGTCTCTACCGGGTTCTGGCTTCGTGGTGTTTCTAAAGGTGACTTTCTGGCGACGGCACCACCATGTGAAAAAAAAAATTGCAGATTTTTTTTATTTTTTATTTTTACATTATTGGATTGTTTTGTTTTTCCCTTCAAGTCTCACTCAGTAAATTTCTTCAAAATCTCAACAGATTTTCATAGATCAAACTTGAAAGTTTAAATTAAACACTGTATCCTTCTCCTATGTGAGAGCTTGTTACTCCTTTTTTTTGTGAGAGCCTAACTGTCTTGGTTTCCCGTCCATTCACCATTGCCGTTGATAGCTTGTTTTGATGCTACTGCTCTACAATTAGATTGCTCCATCAGTGAATCTTTTTTACTTTAAGAGATTGGTGATGATTGTTCTGCTTTTGACTAGTATGTGTCTGATTCATTGTTCCTGGGTTTTTGTGTTCTGAACCAGTGAGATCGCTCCGTATAGTGAGATACTGTTTCTTGGGCTTTTTGTTAAGTCGGCCATTGTTATCTTTAATTTTTTTTCTTCTTTTTCCCCCCTCTTTGTATGGGTGTGCTCTTCAAGGGTATTCCTCCTAAAAACCTTTGATTTTTGGGGTCAAAGTCGATAAAAGGGATTTGTGCCTCAATATGTCTCATTTTTCTTGTTTCTTGAAATCTTACTTTGGTTGTTTGATTCTTGTGCTTTTTTCAGTCTGACTCAAGTATTTAAGGCATAATGGATGATAGAAATGGTTTCCCTCTTTTTGGCCTAACAGGGACTGATGAGTTTACTTTGGATATTGATCAGGAATTGGTGGCTGGTGATCGTCCGGCTGCATTGGTGTGTCATTTCTTGGATGATAATGGAATTGATATACTTTTGCTGGATGGGCCCTGGAATGTGATGGGATATAGTGTTTGTCTTTGCAAGTGGACGATTGAGTTTCCTAACCTAAATCTTAAAGAACTCCCCATGTGGATTAAGATCCATGGTTTACTGTTAAAATACATGAACATAACTAGTGTGTAGGCTATTGGGAATAGATTTGGCAAAGTCATGGATGTAGATTTGAATATCAATTGTTCTTTTTGCTTGCATGTAAAAGTTATGATCTAGATTGATGTGCCTCTCCTTGTTGGTTTTTGGCTACCTAAGACCTCTACTACCAAAGCATGGGTTGCCTTGAAATATGAGAGACTTGGGGAACTCTGCTATAGTTATGGAAGTTAAGCCATTTTGATCAGAATTGCAAAAGTAATGAAGGTCGTCTGTTGTTGGGTACTGGTCAAGCTAAGTATGGCTTTTGGCTTAAAGTTTTCCCACCTACAAGAATTGATGCAGAAAATGAAATTTTTGTAAAGAGGGGAAACCTTGAATTTTTTGCTGCAGGAACTATTGTTTCCAACACTTCATCTGCCCTTCTTGAATCTGTTAACCAACCAATAAAACAGAACTACTGTTTCTAACACTTCATCTGCCCCTTCTGTGTTTGTTAACCAACCCCTAAAACCAAACATTTCCATCCCTACTGAGATTTTTAATCAACCTACACAGCCAAATTATAGCATATCTAATTTGTATTTTTCCTATGTCTGAGATTTAATCTTTCATCTAGAAATTTACTATTTACTTGCATAATTAATCTTTTTCTTTGTATACTTCCCTACTTACCAACCTTCAAACTTCCCTAAAATTGTCTCAATCTCTTATTCCTTATTCCACTATTTCTTCAGAATCTTTTGAACTTAACCATTACAATGTTAAGTTACCCTCTAAACAAGATATTAATCTTCATAAGCAAGCTTAGTCTTTTAAGAAGAAGAGAAGATGCTTGCCTAAGAAAAAAGTTGATATGTGCTCTGTGAATGATCATGGTTTGTCTGCTGATTGTAGTGGGTTTCGTGGCTACCCTGTTGAAGCCATTAGGGGGTCATGATCTTCCTTAGTTGGAATTGTCAAGGGCTAGTGTCCCTCATGACAATTCAAAGTTTAAAGAGACTCAAAAGGAAGTTCAATCTTTATATTTGCTTTCTTATGTAAATGAAGCAAAAACAAGAGTTTATAAAGTTAAAAAAGAAGGAGAGTGGTTTTGATTCAAGCTCTGTTGTGGATCTGGTGGGCCTTTTAGGTGGTCTGGCTTTATGGTGGAATAGTCCTTTGAAGATTTAGGTCACACGAAAAACTGGGTATTGGATGGACACTGAGATTGTTGACGATCAGAGTGTTTAATGTGTTAAAGTTACTTGGGTTCTAAAATAATCTACAGCTGGTCTTCTCCACTCCAAGCCTCTTTTGGTGTCATATTTTGCACAAAAAATGTTGGACTTTTATTCAAAACATGAATGCTTCAATTTACTACTTTCGGCCAAAAAGTCTTTGGAGTTCTTCCTTTTGCCAACAAGCTTTATACCATGTTTAGAATGGTTCTGTTTTTCCTCTCTGATACACCATTTTGTTGTGGTGTATATGCAGTTGTAAGCTCTCTCTGAATGCCACAATCTACATAGAAAACTTCAAATTCTCTTGAGCAATATTTCCCACCACAATATATTCTAAGGGTCTTAATAGTCTGTCCTGCTTCATTTTCCACATGGGCTTTGAAGTTTTTGAATGCAGTGAGAGCTTCTGATTTTTCCTGTAAAAAATAAACTCAAGTTTTTCTGGAAAAATCATTAATGAAGGTAATTAAGTATCGTTTACCTCCATTAGAAGCTGGGTTTAACAGTCCACAAATGTCTGAATGCACCAACTCCAACACATTCTTTGCTCTCCATGGCTTCCCTTTTAGAAATTGAGACCGATGTTGTTTACTCATAACACATTCTTCATAGACTTGGGAAGGGGTAATGATTTAAGAGAGGATTGTCACCATGTTTTTTTATTAGAAGGTCTTCAGTCCACCAAAACTAAAGTGACCATATCGGAAATGCCATAACCATGAAGGATCTTTTATTTCAGCCACCAAACAAGATTGAATACTTTTAATCTTTAATGGAAACACTTTGTTTGAACTTATCTAAACAACAACAATAGCACCTTGAACAGAATCATAAATTTCACAAGTACCATTCTTAATAGTGATAATGTACCCTTTCTCTTGTAGCTGGCCAGCACTTAGTAAGTTACTTTTCAAGTTAGGAACATATAAAACATTAGAGATTGTTTCTATAAAACCATTATTGGTTCTTATCTTAATATCACCTTTTTCCATCGCTTTCACAGTAGAGCAATCACCAAAACTCACAGTAGAATGAAAGTTTTCATTTAGATAAGAGAAAGAATACTTACTTCCACTCATGTGGTCACTGCAGCTTGTGTTCACATACCAAACATCTGACTCAGGTTCCTTTTCCTCTTGAACAACCATCAACAAAGTTTCTATTTCTAGCTTTTTGACAAAATTTGAGTTGTCTTCTTTGCTTTGTCATTAGGCAGCTTGGTGTAACATTCGGATTGATAATGACCAAATTTATGGGATCTAAAGCACTCCACATTGGATTTGTCAAAATCCTGTCCCTTGCCTTTGCCTTGGTCATCCTTCAAATTCCTGTTGTTGTTTCTATTTCTTTGATCTCCCATTCCTTGACCTCGACCTCTACCTTTGCCTTTTCTTCTAGAATTGTTAAAACGGGTATCAATAGAAGCTTTTAATGGTTGCTCATTTATTGTTGAACTTCTGTTCATCTTATATTCATGGACTAATAAGGAGCTTTGCAATTCATCAAGAGAATGTCCATCTATGTCTTTTGACTCCTCAATTGAGCAAACAACATAATCAAACTTTGGTGTTAGGGAACGCAAAATCTTCTCCACGATATTAACATCATCCATTTTCTCGCCATGGCAGCACATCTTGTTGTTTATTTCCATTGTTCTAGCACAATAGCTAGTGATAGATTCTCCATCCTTCATTGTCAACGTCTTAAAATCTCCTCTCAAGGCTTGCAGTTGTGCACGCTTTACTCTGGTAGAGCCTTGATACTTTTTCTTCATAGAATCCAAAATATCCTTGGAAGTTTCTTTGCAAAGAATGATTTCCAGGATTGGATGATCAATAGCTTGAAATAGATAATTTGTTGCCTTCAGATCCTTCAGTTTTCTAGCTTTAAGGATTGCTTTCTCAAGTTCTGTCAGAACCATTCCTTCTGGTGGTTCTTGAATTCTAGATTCAATGATTAGCCAATACTCCTTTGACCATAGAAAATTCTCTATTAGCATACTCCAACGGTCATAGTGACCATCAAAGCGTGAAATGACTGTTTGCACAAAATTCTCAATTGTCATCGTTTGCTGTTGTAAAAGTAAAGAAGGTACTACTGCACCACTTTTATCTCATGTGCCACTTCTTTTAACGAGGCTCTGATACCACTGTTAAAGCCGCAATAAAAAGACAGAGGAACAAAATTCGTAGGGAAAGTAACACTTTATAGCTTTCCTTATTGTGTTACGTGATCAAAGTAATGCTATTTAAATAGAGATATCAACCAATGGTTAGGAGCATGAAACTAGGAAATTTAGGATAAATACAAATAGCAATTGAACTAATTTTCCTCCTAAAAACTAGCTAACATTATCTAGTGGAAACAAACTTGACAAGCAACTTTGACTTAGTCTATAGACTTTTGTATTTATGTAAAATTAGGTTGTATTATTATTGATATTGTTGCAACACATAAGCATGTGGGTTTTAACAATTTCAATTTTCTTAGCAGTCACAGTAATACTATATTCACTTTGGTGCTTTTTCCTCTTTTGTCAATCAAGCATTTCTTTGATTTTCTTTCAAAGCCTTGTATGATGTGTAAAAATTATAGATGACAAAATCCTAATATGTTCTTTTGTCTGAGGTTTGATAAAACACTTAACTATCATGTGATGCATGGCATTGGATAATTATAAATTTCACTGTGAAAGTTCAAAGGCATAGGCATTGGATAATTACAAATTTGATTGTGAAAGTTCAAAAGCATTATTTTTTGAAAATATCTTTATGGGCAAGTAGTACAAATTACTCATATTTTCAACTTTGTAGTTCTTAACATTAATTTTAAATAAACTGATTATTGATATGGTTTTAATAGCAATAATGGAAACCAATTTAGTGTGAAAATTTTGATGTTGTCTATAATTAAGGTTTCTTTAGGATGTGGTTTTCTTTCGGATGTTGTTAATTTCCATATACCAAGACGTTGTAATTACCCATATTTTCAATAGCAATAATGGAAACAATAGCCTTTGCATATGGAAACCAATACAAGTACAATGAGGGGTTGGTTACTAATATTTTCCTTACTGGATTATTAACACACACACACACCTACACATATTGATATGGATTTTCAAATGGAATAGGAAATCAGTACCTGAAGTTAAGGAAATTTGAAATGGTAGAACAACTTTTTAGTTTATTCACATACACTTATATGATTTGCTACTTGAAGATCTTATAGGCGGCCTAAGGAAGTATGCACTTGTTTGATATTTATGAGCTTTCCTAGCAAGTTTGTTTTAGTTTGGTTTTTGGTTTTTCATTTCACTAGCTGGGATGCATTTTTTCATTAGGAGCAATGCAGTCCATCTAAAAAATTGATAATTCATTGGTTAGATTCTTTGTTATGCATTCTTGTTCAATGGGCTTACAATTTTTTTTTTTGCATGTGTGTTACATTATTTGCATTTCAAGCCATTTGAAGTTCTTATCTTTCACTAGTTGCTCTATGCAATATTCTACTTGTTTCTATTCAGATTAAGAAGATCAACAAGCAAGGGAGATAGCTTGTTTGGCAAATTTATAATGGGAGCTTGTTGAATGCAACTTATGGCAATGCTACAAAGCTGGTCATTGGAATTTTTACTTTGACTAATCATAAAATAGATTTAGTCAAGTATTCTCTTATAAGGATGTGCTTTCAAACTTGTTCCTAGTTTTTAGAATCTCTTTCGTGGTGGAATGACCAACCTAGGAAAAGAACCAAAATATGTATATATAATTTTTTAGGTATGACTTAGTTGTTAAATAACATTATTGATGTACTTCGTATTTGTGGATATATATAATCTTCCTTTATTTTATAATTGTTAGAATTGTAAAAACAAGACAACATAGGATTAATAATAATAATAATAATAATAATAATAATAATAATAATAATAATAATAATAATAATAATAATAATAATAACAATAACCATTGATTAGTGAAAGTAAACAGTTACTAATTTAGTAAAGGTTGATCGTCACTAGAATTAGTGAAGGGTAGTCGTTGCTAGTTTAGTGATTTGTCTTTACTAATTCTAGTGACAGTCAATCGTCACTAACTTAGAAACGGTTGGCCTTCGCTAAATCTAGTGATGGTTAGCCTTTGTTAAATTAGCCATAGCTAACTTACCAACAAAGGACGGTGCCAAAAAATAAACGACCATCATTGTTGCGAAAGCTGGCTGCCACTAAGTAGCAACGGCTGCAATCATTAAATTATTAGTGGCGAGTGAATTAGTCGCAGTGTATTTAGCGAGAGCTAGCCGTTGCTAATAGCCTTCACTAAATCCATTTTTTTTAGTTGTGAATAACTACCAACTTTCTCTACAAACGATTTATAATGATTAAGTGTCTCGTTCAGAAGGTTGTTGGCCAAGGCCCAAAGGATTTGTCATTGGTCCACAAAGAACCCTAAATAATTGGGAAGTTTTGATATGTATAAAACTTGGACTTTTAGAGTTTAGAAAAGAGATGGTTAAATAGTATGAAAACATCATGCTTTTTTCTCTATTTTTCCTTTGAATTTTGGAGCTTCTTGGTTAAAGGTCGCACCTTTAAGCCTTAATGGGATGTTTTGTACTTATATCATGGTGAATATTTATTGTAAAGTTGTTTTCTTTCACTTCGTTTATGTTTTGATGGCACAATTTCTATCTTTCATCTTGTTCAAATGCTTGTTCATGAGTGAGTAAATGCCCAAATTAGCCAGGGTTTTGATTATTTGTTGAATGGATGAGTAATATTTGCTTCTAATCATGTCTATAACATGTCTAGTACTTATTTCCATGCTTAATCTCTGTGGATGGCTTATTTGAGTACTTTAAGCACACACTACAAAATGTGTTCATAAAAAAGTTTGAGCCTACCTTTCATGATTTTGACTATGGGAAATGGGTTGAGATGGTTTGATTAAGGTTGATGAACCATATGAGCCATCTTGGTGGATGAAGTTGGCACTTAGTGCCTTAGCAGTTGATGCAAGTCAAGAAATTTTCTTGCTCATGTGTTAAAAGGATGTCTGAGGCTTCAAGTAGTCTTAGATTGAATTAGTAGGAACTATCACCCTTAGTTGTTATATGCATGTTACTCATCTAGCGCATTCATGAGGCAAACTCCTAACTCTAGGTGGTTGCTTTTCATCAATCATTTTTTCTTGTGTTAGGAATATATGTTGCTTGATAGTTTACTTAGCTTTAGTTCAATTGCACTTAGTTTTTGCCTTGATTCCTTCTTGGTTGCTTGTTGATTTCTCATCTTGTTTATACTTTCTTGTCCACTATTTTAGTTTCAACTTAAGTGATTTAGCATTTAGTTGTTTAGGAGTAGTTAACAAACCTTAGAATTTGCACACATTAATTCTCATAGGAATAATCACCGACTCTCCCTTTCTCTCTCTCACACACACACTTTACTACAATGATCTGTACACTTGTAGTGTGAATTGATTTTTAACCTTGTTGTGAATTTATACACAACAATATACATAAAAGTTTTTATACTTGGTTCCCATTGTACAAAACTGAGTTGCTATTGTAATAAATTTTATGAAAACCAAGTTTCTATTGTAGGAAATTTAGATGATGCTGTATGAAATTTAATTCCTATTATTTGGATTTGAGAAGCTGATATAAAAAATTGAATTGCTATTACATAAATGTGGAGTTCTTATTGTACGAAACTACAATAATAATGTACAAAATTTGATTCTTATTGTATGTGGGTTGAGGTGCCACTATATGAAATTAAGGTTTGGTGTGTGAAACTACAATGCATGAAATTGAAATTTATTCTTATATATGAAATTGAGATGTTAATATACGAAATTGAGTTTTTGTTAAATGAAATTGAATTCCTATTACATGAAACTAGTCTCTTATTTTGAAAAATCAAACATTTCTTAGAAGATCTAGTAAAAACTCTCCCAGTATGATTGTTTGAAGTGAAAAAAATTAATAATATCATTTTTTATAATTAGCATATTTATTATTTTGATAATTTTCATATCAAAATCAATTTTGATAATTATTGTATTTGCTATTTTGATTATTATCATATGAAAATCAGTTTTGATATTAATTTACCATATGAACTTTTTTTAATAATAATCATATTTAATTTTTCCAAAAAAAAAATCATGCTAAATTATCTCAAAAAATTTTGACTTATCCTAATCCCAAGGAAGTAAAGATCAAGATTCAACCATGCACGGATTATTTTTTGTCTTTTGGAAATCAGATCATAAGATCATATCATAGGTTGTAAAATCATACTAAAAGCCCATAATTCCTCATCAAAGTAATATATATAATCCATATAGAAGGTCAATTATATTTAAAATCCAAGCAAAGATCAAGTGTCATAATAATGATATAATACAAGTTCAAGTCCAGATAATGTAAATCAACATAACCAATATAATAACCAACACAAGTATGCAAGAAATTCAAAAGCAAATATAAGTTTGATTTTTTTGAAGAAAATATAAACACATTATTAACAAAATATAAAAGTGTACAGAGCATCTGACTACCTTCTAAGCAGAAACAGCTAAGCTCAACACAAATTTGAGTAAAACAACAAAAAACAACCAGGTAGTTGGGAAAGATAAGCTTGTTTTCTTTGTTTTTGTGTTTTTTTCTTGGATAAAGCTTTATTTTATGTTTAATTCAAAAAAGTCAGCAAGGAAAGTTGGGCTACAAGGGCCTAATCGCTTAATTTGGGTAAAAATGTAAGTGTAATCCAACAAAAATCAATAATAAGTAGGGTTATTAGAATCTTTTGATCTTACTAATCCTAAGCAAGGTTCCATAAAACCAGGTCTTAGGATTGTTAGATCTAGCAATCCTACAATTTAGATCATTATCTTAACAACATTGTCCTATCATGTTAATTTCTTTTAATTTTCTCTAACTAAAGCTAGCAAACATTTAGCCAACATTTAACATGGAATATATATATACTCTACGTGGAACTCAGAATCGCCCTACATGCTGTACATATTCATTTTTGTGCATGTATGTTCCTCCTTCTTCTTCTTGCTTTTTCTTTCCCCATGTATAAGGCTAAGTTGGAGAGTTTGAAGTTGAATTTCGAATCTCAGAGAAGCACGCAACTTCGCAACTTCAAGTATATTAAGTAACTAATGATTGTTTTCCATGGGAGCAAACGGTGAGAAAATTTTGTAATATGCATTGTACCGAAAAGTTATGTTTAGGAATTTGGATATGTAGCATCAATTGAAGGTAGGAAATGAGTGAAAAATTGAAATCAAGAGAAAGCAAGTTACACAAAACACACTTTATTTATTTGGAATTTTTGGGGAACTACAAGGAACTAGGCAGAACCTACAATTTGACTTTTATTACTATGCTTTTCCGTTCAAAGAAGTGGAAGATTCGAAAAGGTACATACCCTCTTGGGGATCTTTTCAACTCAGATGGGTTGGTGTTCTGAGATCAATCCCCCGCTGATCCTTCAAGTTGGTTGGATGTATATGTTGTTCTATTGGTTTAGTTTCTTTATAGCGTGAGAGTTGCTTGTTGATTATAATTTCTTTCGTCCTAAATATATATTATGACCCATTTACTAGTATATACCGATTTAGACAAATTTTTTTTTTGCGGCTAACAATTTCAAACAGAAAAAGTTCTTTCATTTTGAGAATTGTGTGGAGTGTCTTTACTTCATAGGTTTCATTAATCCAATTTTAACAATGCCATCACATTAAATCATTAAATTTGTGATCACTTTCTCAAAGGTATTATTGGGAAGAATTTAGAATTTCTTTCTTTCTTTTTTTTTTTTTTAAAGAAGTGGTTCAATTAGTTTGAAATATTCACAAAAATTGGAATGGAGGTATGTGTGTGTGTGTGTGTATTGTGAATATTGAGAGAAATCTGCCAAAAAAAAAAAAACTATTGAGAGACAATATATATGAACCGATCTTTCATCTCTTAAATGCCGTACCTTATATTGGCGGGCTAGCCATCAATTTCTAAGAGAACTATGTGGAGGACCTGGAGGCTGCTCGGTTGCTTCACATTCATTAATTATAGAAAAAAAAATAATCACTTAAAAATGATTCACTATTTTCATTTTCATTATTTTTTTTGTCTAGAATTAATATCATTTAAAAGCTAATATCTATCTAGTTAATAATCATTTGAATAATTTTTTTAGAAACTAAGTAATTTTTTTTTATATTTTTCCGTATCCAACCAAAGAAAACAAATTAATAGAAAATACCTAAATTTTTCTAGAAAAAAGTTTTAAAAGTACTTTTAAACCCTTTAAAGTATAAATTTTCACTTAATATAAAAATTAAGCAACCAATCACTGTATATTAAAATAAATCATTAATAACTCATTTTTAAGAATCACTGTCAAACACATATTAGTACTAAATTAAAGCCTTGGATTCTATTAAAAAAAATAAGTATGTAGGCGGATTAGAAGAGCAGCAAGCAACGGATACATGTGCAGCGAAAGTTCCTCAATGCTTTCTCTATTCCATGCAAAACATGAGGCAAATGGGACATGTTTATTACAAGCATCTAATTTTGTTTTGGTTTCTTTTTGCATAAAATACTTTTTATATATCGAAGAGTTTTGATTCGTTTTCGGAACAACCAGTAGTTTGGTACACGTGTTATATTGGCTTTCTGTTGTCCCAGTGTTATGAAGGAAGGATGTCCAGCTTCTTCCCTGCTTTAATTTTGAACATCTTTCTTTAATCCTGAATATGAGAGGACGTACTATTCTTTTGAATCCATGCATGATCATACTTTCGGGATTCACCCGCCCCACTTCCAATCACTTTCGCACAAAAAATATACACACTCTTTGCTTCTCAAAATCACAAAATTTTATGATACGAACAAAGATCAGAAATTATTCTGGATTTAATTGGGACTTTATAAGCATGGGCGATCGAATGATCTAACCCTTTGAATTTATGGTTTGTCTCAGATCTAATTAGATCTAAAGTTTAAGACTTTAAGTCATATATCATACTAGAGACAAAAAGACCTGAAGTTTCTCTTAACTCAACTCTTTTGTACGTAACATATAATTACTTAATTTGTTATTGAAGTGCTATAGCAGAAGATGGGTTGGAAAATCCACACGTTTCTCCGTCAATCACTTTCCAGAATACTCTTTAATCAGCGTGTTAATTGCACAGGGAAAAAAAAAAAGGGCCCTAGCTACTTTAGAAACTCACGCTTATCCTTTGGAGTGGAGCCATAAATTAATTTTAATCATTAATTAGTTCCTAACTACTTTTTTTTTCTCTCTCAATGTCTCTCTCTATAAAAAGAAGCATTTTATAAGTATATATAGGGTAATAGACGTTGTAATATAGGAAAAGAGATTAGCTCCTTTACTTGATTTGCTTAAAAAAAATGAAGAATTGTTACTTTGTTTCTGTGTTTTTGTTGTAAAACAAGAGTCTTAATTTAAACTCTTAATTATATACTTATCCGGAAATGTACGATGTTAATTAATTAATTGTGTGTTTGTAGTAAATGAGAGATCAATCCTACAGAAATTGATTGTATGAAAAGTGTTGGAGTATCAAGTTTTGAGTTGAGTTTTGGCTAGGCAACAAACTTAATTAGAAAGCTAGCAAACCAAAATTGGAAATGTAGCGAAACTAAACTAAACTACAAACTAAATATGCAAAGGTTTAACTAAGAATACGTACAACTTTACTTCCTAGACGACTTGTATAGCTAATTTTTGTGCATGAAATGCACCTACAAAATGCAAAACACAGACTATGAGCCGACAAAAATGATAAATAACAACTAAGCACACAAAAAGGGTTATAAATCAAGCATTTATCAGTTTTATAACTAGTGGGATTGAAATATATATATATATATGTTACATTGCGTAATATAGTTTCATGAAATTTCACTCTTTAATACCTACTAATGAATTCGTGTCTATTGTATCTTATTAGCTCAATCGTCATGAACACCATCCATCACATTATGTAATTGGAATGATTTGAGTCTTAGTTTATATGAAGAATTTCTTCCCTTTGCAGTTACTAGATGAGTTTACATAGGGTCCAGAGTAGCTTAAATCATATAATCTCTTATATCAATTCTTTTGTAAACTTCTCAACAAAAAAAAAAAAAGTTAGTTTTAGTTTTAACAACATTTTAAGGATCTCAATAAAAAAAATGAGTAAATTGCATTAGATGGTCCCTAACTGTTAGTTATTATTTTCTTTTAGTACCTAACCTATTGAATGTTCTATTTTGGTCATAAACCAATTAGAATTGTTTCATTTTGGTGCATCACCAAATGAAATTTATTAACTTAGAATAACTATCTGACAAAAAATTTTGAAATTTTAATTTAAATATTCTGTAATTGTTTTATAGTAAATTTAAACAGTTTAATATCTTGTTACAGTAAATAGAAAATTTAAATTAATAGTTTTTTATTTTTGAACGAAATAAGTTCAATTTACAGAGAAAAAAAAGTGATTTAAATTTTTCATTAACTATAAAAAAATTATTATATAGATTAAATTTATTATAAAACAGCTACTGGATAGTTTAAATTATGATCTAAAAAGTTGTTATCAAACAAAAATTTTAACTTAACAAATTTCATCAAATTGGGACAAAAATGGAACATTTTTAATAAATATATGACTAAAATGAAATGTTTTAACAGGTTTAGGACTAAAACAGAATATTTAATAGGTTAGAGACTAAAGAAAAACAATGACTAACGGTTAGGAACTATTCATGAAATTTACTAAACAAAAAATTAACTTAGTTTTATTTTTAACAACAATTGCGGCTACATGCGCATGGTCGTGAATTTTGTTAGACCTAATTATCAGATTTATATTGCAAAACAACCATGGAATTAAATATCTTGGTATATCGTAGCGGTAAGCGATACATAGTACAAATATTTTTTATATTTTGTCATTTTTAGTACCAAACATTGTGGTATTTCACATACCGGTAACTTTTTATGTATATTTTATAAAAAAAAACAGTGATATATCATTAATACCACGAGGTACATACTGCGGTATTCTATTTTTTATGAACATATATGAGATATTTCTTAGCCATTTTACATCAAAATATCATATATAAATATATAAAATAGTAAAATATAATTAATACACATATTTTAACATAAATATTTTGCTTTTATTTTTTTGGTTACTTTTTCTTTTACTTTTGCTTTCTTTTTCTTTGGGTATTAGAAAATATATTATTATTATTAAAGTATTGCTTTTTTTTTCTCTTGTATCAATAAATTAAATTTTTTTGCTGAGTAATATTTATTTTTCTCTACATATAACAATTTTTTTATGTTTTTTGTATGAAAAATATCTTCTATCATATATAATTTATTTATATTTGATAAATTATGATGAGAAAAAATTAGAATCCATAAAAAAATGTGTAATTTCTTTTCAATTTATTTCATCTTAAAATAATATTCTAATATTTATTTTTTTTATGAAAATGATAATGATATGTGTTGCAATAAACTATGGAGTATACCTTAAAAATATGAGGTGTGGTATACCTAACAATAATGGTATTTAATACCTTAAAAACAACATAGACCGAAAACTTTTTGTCCGTTTTATACCTAACTAGTTAGAAATCTTATCTTATTTGTTGGATTGTTATAGCAGACACTTCAAAAGCATGCTCATCGATCCACGACCATTTTGACTCAAATGTCTTGCTTTTTCAATTTTACTTGCACATACATACATACATACATACATACATATATATATATATATATATATATATATATATATATATATATATATATATATATATATATATATATATATATATATATATATATATATATCATAAATGTAGAACACACTAAAAATTTTACTACTAAAAGCCTTCTCTTAGAAAATATTTTACATACGATGATTTAAATTGATGATTGGGAAGTTGAGGCATCATTTTTGTCTCAAATAATGTGTTAATGACTGGATTGAGTGAACTTAATCTAAAATAACTTTTTTTTTATTTTTACATTTTTTTCATGTAGAACTAATTTTATTTGAAAGTCAATATTATATAGGTATAATAATTCATTCAAAATGAAATTTGTATAATGTTATTAAATTTCTATGATTTTTTTAATGCCTAAAAAATGAAAATTTTTAAAAATTAATAATATCATAAAAATTTTACAATCAATAGATTATTTCACTAAAATAATATTGGTTCCGAGCTAAAAATATGTAAAAATAAAAATAAGTCATTTTGAATTAAGTTCGCTTATTTCAAAATGACTTATTTTTATTTTTGCATCTTTTTTTTGGCCTATAACTAATTTCATTTGAAAGTCTATATTATATAGGTGTAACAATTCATTTGAATTTTTTTTCAAGTTTTTAAATTTGTATGAATTTTTTTAATGTTTAAAAAATCATAAAAAATTAATGGTTTCATACAAATTTTACAATCAATGAATTATTTTACCTAAATAATATTAAATTTCAAATGAAATTGGTTTTGGGTAAAAAAAAATGTAAACATAAAAATAAGTAATTTTTCTTCTTAAACGTCAAACCAGAGTCTTTAAACATAATGATCAAAATTCACATCTCCGTTAAAACAAATGTTTCAGTTAATAAATTGTTGTTTTTAATAGTTTAACAAAAAGAACCCCTATAGATTGATGGATTCGGACCGTTCTAATTTTCAGACATGCATGCTGGTCGTTTATATTTACCCACGTTACCTAATACTCAGGTGAGCAGTAAAACGCGTTTGTTACAAAACTCACGTAGTTGTTAATTAATCAATTAATTAATTAAATATAATAACTTGGTCTATCTTTTTTTTTTTTCCAGAATTTTTAGCATGTGCTCTATATTTTCAGCAACCATTGTATATAAAAGGTTAATTGCATCCGTGGCCTCTAACCTTGTATCAGTCTACCATTTGGGACCCTAACCTTGATTTCTTGGAAAGAAAATTTCTAATATCATCTAAGTGTACCACTTTGGACCTTTTATAAATGAAAACTATTAGTATGAATGGGAAATACAATGTGACACAACAACGTAGATGATTTGCTACGGTGACACAATGAATCAACAACTATTGATGAGAAAGGAAAAATGAAAAAAAAAAAACCAAATTTGGCCAACATCTCTCAAACATTTCCTTGGCATACTCGAAATCCAACTTTGCTAGCACCTCTCACTGTCTCTAAAGTGCCAAAAAAGCGTCCCAAAACCCTAGCTTTTCAAATTCTTCTTATCCTTGCTCTTCTCCCCCTCCATGTCCCTCAAGCACTTGTTCAATTTCCATCTTGGTGTGACCCAATTGGAAGAACTTTGTTGGAATCAAAAGGTTATTGTGGAAGAAATTGAGGATTTTTTGCTGGTGCTTTAATTTGAACGATGTTCGTGTTTTTGCTGAGATTTTTGTTAATATGAGTATGAGGGAGGAGGTGGAGCACAAGAGTGATGCGGAGGATGTAAGCTGTGTCAGTTATGAATCCTGACACTCATCAACATGAACCTCCTCCATCAACAAATCCTTGGTCTCAATTTCTTTTAGCGACACCAATGATGGCAACAATCTTCCTTCATCAATCTTCTTGCACGATGCCAAAATTGCATGAATCCTGGGATGAACATGCTTGACTTCAATGACATGAAAGAGAGGGAACTCAAAATCTTGCAACAAAGGATTGGATTGGAGGTTATCATTGGCTATTGGAGTAGCCATTGAAGGGGGAGTATGTGATGAGAAGCAAAAAGATGAAGAAGAAAATGAAGAGGATTGACGTCAATGAAGGTTATTGAGGCAGAGAGAAAAGGAAAATGATCGGAGAGGGCAAGGACAAGATTTAGGAAGAAGCTTGAGATGGTGAGAGAAATGATCGCGTCTAAGGATTGGGTTGATGGAGTGGGAGAGGAGGTGGAAGGCTGCTAGCAATGAATTCTACTGGGAAGAGGAAGCTGATGATAGGTTGATTGCCTAATTCTTGGTTTCAAATAACTTTTTATTATTTTTTTCTTTCTTTTATACATCATCAATAGTTGTTGATCCATTGTGTCACCACGGCAAAATCGTTCATGTTGGCATGCCATGTGGCATTTTTTGTCCATACTAATGATTTTCATCCATAAAAGATCTAAAACGGAACATTTAAATAAGGTTAGAGATTTTCTGTACAAGAAATCAAGGTTAGGATCCAAAATAGTATGATAATAAAATATTAAGAGCCACAAATGCAATTAACACTTTATATATAAATGTAGTACTAATAAAGTGAAAAATTAGGATACTATAAATGTTAGGGCCGTGCTTTTTTATGTTTTAAGAATTTATATTTGTTTGATTGTAAAGTTCATCTTGACTATTAATTACTATAAAAAAGTTTAGAAAATTAAGATAAAATAAAATGATTTTGGAGCAGCATAAATTTTATATTTTTTAAAAGTCAATGCATATAAAGAGAAGGTAATTTTTTTATATACTAATGCATTTTATAAACAAGTGGTAAAAATGAGTTTTATTTGTGAAAAGTAAAAGTTGTAAGATGGATTATGATGTCGAAAAACATGGAAAAGAAAATATAGCTATTGAATCAATTGTAGGACTTGAGTTAATAAGTTTCTTTAATTAATTTTTTATCATATCATCTACTGATTATTAATTTATAAATTATTATAAAAGAGATAGAAGAGCTTTTTTTACAATATATTCACAATAGAATGGATGAAACCAGGTGGGGAAGAAGGAAATTGCCTCAACAGAAGTGAAATAGATGACATCTAATTAAAGTAAAAGCTATTACTAACATCAAAGTTATTATGTTGATAGACAAAATACAAATTTAGGGACTATTCTTAATTTGACTAAAATTAGCAAAAATTGTTAATAGTCAAGTTATTGGGTAAAATCTATTATGGGTCATCTAGCTTATTTTTTTGTCCTATTCGGGTATCTTATATTTATTTTATTTTAACGAGGTACCTTTCCTCCTATTGTGCATCCTCTTCAACTATTTTCCATCAAATTGATTGTGAACTTGGATGGAAAATGATGATGTGACATTAAATAATACTAAAATAAACTTAACATGATAACTTCAGTCCTCAAACTATTTCAATTACTAATTCTAACCCTTAAAATTTTACTTAAGCCAATTCTACCCCCAAAATCTTTTAATCCTCCATCTTTACTACAGTCACCTCATAAGCTGCCTACCCAGTCACTACCGTTGACCACCCTTGAGTCACCAGACACCAGACTAGTTGCCAACCACCTTCTAGCCGCCAACCCCGCAACCGGGTCGCACCAACACCTCAATTCAACCCGCCCGATTGCCCTCCCATCCCGTTCACCACCACCTCCCACACTCATTTCCCAGTCATTCTCTGATTTCTGATTTCAAACCTAGAAAATCAAGTATCGAATCAAATTCGAGCCACAATCAAATATAGGAAATCAAGCGTCGAATCAAACCCATAATTTTAAACTAAAAAAATGAAACGTCGAATTGAACCTAGAAAATTCAAGCATGGGAAATCAGGAATTGGGAGAGGATCTACGTGGGTGACGTTTGGGAAGATTGCCGGGCTCCGACAATAGGCTTGGGAAAGACGAGACCGATGAAGGAATTGGGGAAGGAGAAAATGAGGGATTTGGAGTCAACGTCCGATTCGAGGGAGATGGTCAGTGTTTGATTGAGTTAGTCTCGGGGAGAAGAGAGTTGGTCCTTAGGAGGGCAGTTGACGATGGGGTTGGCGGCTGGGTTGGCGGTTGAAGGGCAGTTTGCGGCGATTGGGGTGGAGGGTGATCAGCGATGGTTGAGGTGGATGCGGTAGGTGATGGTGGGTAGGAAATGAGCTTTTGAGGGCTAGGGTTCTGGGGTAGAATTAGTTTGGTGGAAGTCCAGGAGCTAGAATTAGTAATTGAAAAAAATTTGAGTATTGAAGTTATCATTTTTAATTTATTTTGATATTATTTAACGCCATGTCATCATTTTCCATCAAACTTAACCTTGAAATTAACATAAAGTACCTAAATAGGACACGTAATAAAAGGTAAGATATCTTGATAGGATAAAATAAAGATAAGGTACCCGAACAGGATAAAAAAAATAAGCTAGATGACCCCTGGTGGATTTTACCCTCAAATTATTTATAGTTGAAAAAAATAAAGTAAACATAAGATGTTTGAAGAAATGTAATTTATTATTTATCTAAATTTCTATTTGAGAAGAAAAAATCTCAAAAGGAAATTGTAGGTGAAGAAGTATTGTAAGAAGAAACAAAGTGCTTGACTCTTTTTAGATAGAAGGCTATAATGATGAATAACTTATATACTACTTTAGGAATTAGATAAATTGATTGAACAAAAGCAAAATTTTTATACTTTCACTATAAAATTTTATTGACCATCATGCATATGCATGCATTTAGGAATTTGTAAGTAGTATTTAAATTATTCATCTCATTATTCGTGTAATTGTGTGATAATCTTTATATTTTGATCTTTAGTTTTATTTATTCATTAAATATATATAGATATAAACATGTATCCTAGATTGCATTATTTTCATTCTCACCATACATACGTGGTGTGTGAGAATATAAAAAAAAACCATTCAATCCATAATGTATAAATAAAAAAATGCTAAAAATATTGTTTAAATAACATTGAAAAAATATAAATAAAAGGGTTTTTGCAGTTATCTTCTAAAGTTTAGGTGATATTACACTTACCATCTTGAGGTTTAAAAATCTACACCTACCCTCTGCATTTTTAATGATGTTAGTCAGCCGTTAGTCAAAATTACAGCCAACTACCTTGAACTTAGTTTGGTTTATAATTATACCAAAAACTTTAGAAATTTACAATTTTTTAAAATTGCCCTTTGCCTTCCTTGTTTCTCGACTTTGACCCATTTATCTTTGCCTCTTCTGACCCTTATATGACTTCTCCTTCTACTCCAATACCCTTTTCTCCAACCCCTTTACCGGCAATCCTTAGACTTTCAATAGCGACCATGGGTTGTTGCATTGGGACTTACCCAAACCAAGGCCACTAACTTGGGGGGTCCCTCATCTCCATTCTTTTCGCCAGTGCCACCTATGCAGTGACCGTGGGATGCTCTAAACATGTTGAGACTACAATAGTTACGGCTCCTCCCAACTTTTAGCCGCCAACAGTGAATTCAACTTCGATTCCTACAATGCCGCCGTGGAGAATGTCAATACAACGGCCAATGCCACCTGAAAATGCAAATATGAAGCCCAGAGGTCAACCTTGGTTGAGCTCAACTTTGTTTTTCTCAAGCTTTGTAATATTTGTATTGTTTCTGCTAAGTTTTTTTCAGTCTAAAAAATTTAAATTTACTTATTGACTAAGAGCTATATAAGTGATCTATGTAAGTCTTACTAGGAAAGAGATTTGTTCACATATAAAAGTAATAAAATAGATCTGTTCACATATAAAAGTAATAAAACAAACATGTAATAATGATATTGATATTAAAAAAATTATAAAGTTCATAAAATTTTCTAGAAGTTTGCAAAACACTCCCACCCATATTAGTAGAAAATACAATATGAGTCTCTAATTATTTGAATTTAATTATTAGAGATAAATTTTTATTTAATTTTTTATTTGTACCATCATATTCTAATTATTAACAATATAATATTTTGTTCCAACTATTTGCTTCCAATTTTGAATAGGATTTATGGAATCAAATATTTAATTTGATTCATTTTATTTGTCTCCAATGTATATTAATTAGTGACAAATATAATATATGCTTCTAAGTTTTTTGCTCAAATTTTGAATATAGGATTGGAGACAAATGTGCTATTTGCCCCATTACATTTGTCTCAAAAGCTAGTTCCTCATGTAGTTAATTCAAAATAAAATAAAATAAAATAAAATGAGAAATGGTGAAAACCAATTTAATTTGAAAATACAAGGTAAAACAACATTGCTACATGTTTGACAGTGATCTTAACAAATGAATTATTAATAATTATTTTGATATACAGAGATTATTCACTCAACTTGAATGATATCAATTGAAATTTTATATTTAAAAAGGTTGAAAATATTTTTTTAACTGTTTTTGGAAAATCTTGGTGTTTTATCTTGATTTTTCTTTTTTCTTAGATAGCTACAAAAAATTATATTCTAAAAACATTATTCAAGTGATTATTAATTACATATTTAAATGATATAGTTCTAGATAAAAAATCAATTGAAGCGGCTAAAGGCATTAAAGCGTTGACCTTCATCTTGTCTTATTCAATTTGCATCGATCTACAAAATGACAGATGAGGTGAATTTGGGTGAGTTTGAATGGGTCGAGACAAGGAGGACAAATGATTTTGGGTATGAGGCCAGGGAAGGAGGTGGTGGAGCAAGAAGGTGGGGTCAGATAAGGAGATGGGGAGGCGGCAGAGATAGATGGGGTCAAAGTGGCGGTAGCAAAGAATAGAAGTAAAAGTTGAAAAGAGGAAGGACATTCTTGAAAATTTGAAGAGTTCAAAAGTTTTGGGTATAATTATAAATCAAATTAAATTCAAGGTACCTGGCTGTCATTTTGACTGACGGCGTTAAAAAAGTAGGGGTAAGTATAGATTTTCAAACCTCAGTGGTGCAAGTGTAATATCACCTACAGTTTAGGGGGTAACTATAAAAAACCCTAATAAAATTATACTTAAAACATCATATACTTTATTTATCTTTAAAACTTAAATTAATAATTCTGGAAATTTAATTAATATTTATAAAATTATATGTGATTCAAGAAATAATCTTTAGGGAAGTAAAGGTTAGGATAAATATTTTGTGAAAGTATGATTTGTGAAGGGGCCAAAGTCAAACATTTTTAATGAATTTAAACTAGGGTAAATTGCACCAAATATCTCAAACTTTCAATGTTTGGGTTGCAAATCCAACATTAACATCTCACTTATTACTTAATGGTACCGAATCTTTTCTCTTCATTACAAGTTCATCCATGGCCCCATGCTAGACTGAGTTGATACTGAAAACAGATTTATAAAGAGGGAAAATAGGTGCCTTATATAATTAATTAACTATCTAAAAATTATGGCATACTTTGAATTAATGAGGGTAAAATTATCTAATATTTTAAATTAGAACTTAAAAGTTGATGTCAAATAGTTATGTGAGAGTTAATAAATTCGAATTATTTGGAAACATTTTCTAATAAATTAAAAATTATATTGTAATTTTTTTATTGTTAATAAACTATGTAAATTATCTGTTTTATTCTATCTATAAATCTAATTTTTTTTACTAACCTAGTCTAGTCTAGAGCCAGGAACATAGTTGCAATGGAGAGAAAAATGTTTGGGACCATTAAAAAACAACTAAGAGGTTATGGAGCCAAATTAAAGATTTGAGATTTTTTATACAATTTACGCATTTACAACAAAATAGAACGGTCAATAGATTAATGACTAAAATAGTTTGCTATTTGAGTTAAGGGATTGTTTATGAATTTTACTTGTTTAATATATATTGTTAAAATTTAAATTAATAAACCAAAAATTTAACTAACATTTATAGAATATAATATGTTATTACAGAAATGATAATTAGGAAAGTAAGAATGAGAAATGGGATTTTTAACATTTATATTATGTTATTCCATTTAATGATGAACTAAAGTGAAATGTTTTTAATAAGTTTAGGACAAAAACTAATCAGTTAATAAGTTATGGACTAAAACAAATAATACGATATTTAAAGTTAAGGGATTCACATAAAATTCAATCATCTAGTATATTTATTGCCACAACCCAACTTATATTATATATATATATATATACATTCCTGGACCAATTTCGACGCAGCCAATCCGTTTGTAAAGCTGTCGAGAATCAAATATATAGCCTAGCTCCTTGCCAGCTTAACATTTCGTAAATCAATTTAAAGACACAACATTAGGTAATTAATAGTCTTTTGCTTTTCGGTACCCTAGGTAATTAATAGTCTTACCTGTAATTAAATCTTATTATAATTTTTTTTTCAAACATAAATGATGCAGTAAACATTGTTTTTATAGAACGGCAATTCATTCAAATTATTGGTGAGCCAAATAACATCTTACAAACTAATAGCATAAGACATTAAAAAAGAAAATGGACATATAAACTGGTTAATAAAAAGCTACACATCATTGCAACATCAAATAGAGGGAAGACAATTGGATCAAACCGAAACCTTCCAAGTAAATTAGGATAATCCTAGATAAATAACTTATAAATAATTAAAAAAACCAGATAAATGAAAAAATCAATAAAAATAAGAGATGATTATCTTGATATATTATTTGTAAATAATTTCTAGATATTCAAATGAATTTTATAAACAGGTTTTTATTAACTGTATATTATATATGACATCTACTAAAAAGACATAATGCTGAACTCTATCGAAACAATAAGTTGAACTCATGTTGTTTATATCATTTCTACCAAATCATATCACACAAGAACTCAACTATGTTTAATTGCATTTTCTGTAGTAGATCCAGTTAACATAAAGATGCACCAGTACGGTAGCTCGAATATATGGTAGTTTGATATATCAAAAGTTGAAAAAAGAAGAAAAAAGAAGGAACCATGAATTGCCAGCTCTTTTTACCCTTTCGGTTACGGCACCAATAAATTAAGAAACGTAATAGTCGAAAGCAGAAAACACAAAACGTATTATTGGTGAAAAAAGCACAAGAATATATTATTTAAGTCTTAGTGATCTAGGGGCACCTGTAAAGAATCTCAAAGAGAGCATCTAAATATACAGGTTAAAACAGACCCCATTTCACCTGCAGAGATTCAAATGTTGGAAGATTTTGTGACAAATTGTCAAATTATTGCAAGTTAAATAAATCTTGCTAAAGCGAAAAAAAGAAAAATGAAAGATAGAAAAGGAAAAATAGCATGCACCCATACGTAGAAATTTTTGCGACGGCCAGAATGAATATTTGGATCTTGTAAGGTACGGAATTGGATTTTGTTTACATTAATATTTTCAGTGCATTATATTGTACATCAATTTTATATAAAGTTAATATTTATCTAAATTATCAATCAATCAAAACACTACACTTTAAAAAGTGTAAAAAAGTAACTTTAGCATCCTTTTTGTTTTTGTTGTAAAAAAGTAAGTATTGTAGCACTGTGAGGTGAATTCATTCTAACATTCGGTTAGTCGATCGGTGTATACTGACTGTTAAATTGGGAGATGCAGGTACTAGTGCAGTGTATGTATATTTGACAAGTTTTGGGAAAGAAAGCAATTACACATTAACAATGAGGGCGTAAGTGTTTTTTTTTGCCTTTTTTCTCCTTTTATTAGAGAAAAATGGAAAGGACAGAAGGTATCCTCCACGAAGATGCACACTACTAATAGCCAAGCCATCCATGAGGAAAAGTGAAAAGCGTACTTGATAATTTAGATAATATTTTTTTTGAATTTTGCTAAAATCCTAAAGTTATATTAAAATTTTTTATATAAAACTATATGTGACAGGAGTTGATTAGATAAAAAAAAAAATTGACAGATCTCAAATTTGTCTTTATTTTAAATTAAACCGTGTCACATAAAATTTTATAAAATTTTAGTATAAACCTTTTAGTACATATAGTATCACTCATCATTTTTTAACTTTATCTTAAAACATGAGCACAATTTTGCCAGGTTAACTAAAGTAGTACTACTACATATATGTGTGTTTATGCATGTATGTATAAGTGTAGAAACTTAAAACTGGCCGGTTATTAGACTCCGATGCTTCTTAATAAACCATGCAATTGTAATGTTTCCCAAATCAAGGTTATTAAATTGAGATCTTATCCATGATCATTTTTCACTGTGTGAGATCAAGATCATAAGATCGGATCATAGATTGTAAGATCTTACCAAAAGCACAAAATTTCTTATCTAAATAATATATTTATGTAAAAGACTAATTATATTAAAAACTCAAGTAAAGTTTAAGTATAATACATAATTATTGATATAATACAGGTAAAATTCAAGCTTTAATAGAGTATATATCAACATAATCAAGAAAATAATCAACATAAGTCTGAAAGAAATTCATAAAAAAATACATCATTAAAAAATAAAAGAGAGTACAATGTCCATAACTTTTCCTCAACCTATTGAATGTTCTGTTCTGGTCATAAACATATTAAAATTGTTTTGCTTGTCCTCAAAATATGAACTCCATTATTTCAAAGTAACTGTCTGACATAAGCTTTAAAAATTCTAATTTAAATATTCGATAATTAACTTTAGTAAATTTAGAATGTATAATAATTTTTTTTTACAGTCAATAGATAATTTAAATTAGTAGGTTCTTCTTCCTTAATGAAATAAGTTCAACTTGTAGAGAGAAAAACTGACAATTTAAATGTCCATTAATTGTTAAAAAGATTATAATACATATTAAATTTAATTGAAGATAGTCACCGAGTGATTTAAATTACATTTTAAAAAGTTGCTATAAGACAGTTACCTTAAGTTAATAAATTTCATTTAATTGAGGATCGGAATGAAATGTTTTTTTTAATAGATTTAGAACAAAAATATAACATTTTTAATAGATTAATGATTAAAACAAAACATTTAATAGATTAAGGATGAAAATAGAATGATAATTAAATATTAGGGATCATCTATGTAATTTTACCCCCAACAAAAATCAATATATAGTTAGGATTGGTGGGATTTTTCGATCCTATAATCTTACATCCTAGTCGTGATCTTATCATGATCTTACTATGCCTCGATTCTTCAATGTTTTGATAAACTTTTCTATATCAGGATCATAGAATCATGTAATCCTATGATCAGGATTACAGTTTTAACAACCTTAATCTATATGATTTGCAACAAGACGAGATTATATTGCTAATGAGTTGTTTATATGTATGGTGTACACGCACAAGAAACGTTGAACAGTTTCAAATAATTCTATTAAATAGTGTTACATGTATTAAAATATTTATATTAACATATTATAAAATCGTGCATTGAAAATTTAAAGGGGTTCCTACCATATAAGATTCCTTACTAATTTTTAATTAGTACACTTAACCAAATTCATTTATATATGTGCTATCAATACGTACGTCATGATTCAATGATTAAATAATTAGGTCTACGACCAAAGTATTGAGATATCATGTTGGTCAAGAAAATAAGGCACTAAAATATCATGTTAGTGGGCTTCTTATAGGATTAAGATAGTAACACGTCGTAGTAGAAAATTGAGTTTGTTAATGTAAATGGACATGTACACTTTTCCCTTCAATGGATATTGGGAGGATGGCAATCCTGTTGCTTACTTGGATATAATGACAGAACTTAAGAATTAAGCAAAAAGTTTGGGTGCTAGAGGGGTAAAATCTGCTTTTTTTTTTTTTGTTTTTTTAAGAGACAAACTAAACCCTTCTTGCTTCTTCCTTAAAATAAAATTTTTTGTCTAAGTTAACCATGGTTTCTTTTGTTTCTTGAATGACGTTCATTATCATAATTAGTATAATCTATTTTGTAATATTTGAGTCTACATAAATTCTTTTATGGGCTGTCTCTACTTTTCATTATTTTTTGTTAATAGTGCCAATTAAAGTTGTCAAAATCGAGGTTTCAACTAAAATTATTTTTTTTATTGTATGTGTTATAATCTAGTGCAATGCATACCCCAAGAGCGCGCGCACATATAAATATACATACGTACATACATATATGTGTATCTCTCTCTCTCCATAAATATATAAAAGAGAAACTTCTTCATTCCTCTAAATCACTTTTATTAGCATTAATTTCTTTTCATTCTCTTAATCATTTCTTACTAGCATTAATTTGATATTGTATTTGTAGTATTTTGGAGTTTTGTACATAGGTATTAATAATAATATAATTTAATGTCTAAGTAATAATTTTTTCAGACCCTTATGAGTCTTTTTTCATATCTCTCTAACTTTCATATTTTATACTCACGAGCCATAACTTTTATATAATGGAAAAAACCTTAATAATATTCTTGAGGTTTTTTACTTTTAGCACATTGGTAATTTTTCAAACTTATATCCCAAATGAATTAGGTCAATTAGTTTGTTACTCTTAATTTCTTATCTTGCTAATAATAGCATTACATTATAAAGGCTTAATTTATTTTTCTTTTCCAAATTTACCTCTTATTTTTTATTCCTTCAATACAATGACCTATGTTAATAAAATTGAAAGGAATAGATGGATCCAAATATTAACAAACAATGAAATCATTGTAGACCATGTATTTAATTATGACAAATTAATTCAAACTAATGTAACTTCCATTCCTCTAAGCTACTTCTATTAACATTAATTTTTCATCATTCTTCTTAATAAGTTCTTATTAACATTAATTAGATATTTCATTTGTAGTGTTTTAGAGTTTTGTACATAAGTATCAATAATAATACTCCCTCTGTCCCATAAATTTTGATACATTTGACTTTTTGTTGTATTTTGACTCAATTTTATTCATATTATTATTTATTAGAAAAAATCAAAAAAAATATATTTAGAAACTACATATCTTGAATTATCATTTATGTATAATTTTTTTTATTTATATATTAGAATGTTGAAAATAAAAAATCATAGATTAATTGTCAAAAACAAATGGAGCAAAACTTTTGGGACAGAGGGAGTATAATTTAATGGCTGAGTAATAATTTTTTCGGACCCCTATGTGTCTTATTTTATATCTTTCTAACTTTTATCTTTTATATACACGAGTCATAACCTTTTATATAAAAGAAAAACCTTAGCAATATTCTCGAGGATATTTACTTTCACCAAATTGGTAATTATTTAAAATTATATCTTGTAAAGTAGTTTGTTGCTTTAATTTTTATCTTGCTAATGATAGTATTACAGTATAAAGCCTTAATTTCTTTTTCTTTTCCAAATTTTCCGCTTATTTTCCATTCCTTCAACATAAGGACATATGTTAACAAACTTGAAAGGAATATAGATGGATTCAAATGTTAATAAATAGTGAAATCATTATAGGCCATGCATTTAATTTTTATAACTGATAAATTAATTCAAACTAATGTAACTTATAAACAAACAATAAGCTACACTAATGTAGCTTATTATAATATTTAACCATTTTAGTACCATATATCAATTAAAAATGGCATAACAAACAAATCAAATTATAATGCCAATTGTAACCTATAAGTTTAATTGCAATTCCAAATTACTTAATTACTTCCCTTTTCTTTGCTAATTCTTATTTAAGTTAAGTCATACCAAGACAACCAACCTTATTGACCCACCTCCCCAATTACTGCCCATAGTCCACAAGTCAACTTAGCAATACAAACATGTCCACCAATCTATTAGCTAAAATGTTGCAGCATCTTAATGTTGCTCAGATACCCCCGTTGCAGCTCATAATTTATAGGTCAAGTAAAAGGCGATAAGATGAGGCCTATACCAATTTCTCTCTCTTTAAGTGACAAACTACAGTAAGTTTGAGTGTGAAACAATGAAGCAACTGATGATAGTTACTGATACTCTAGAGCTCCAAGGTCAATAAATCAAAACATGATTTATCTGCTCTTGTCACAAAGAAAAGAAGATAGTTATGATCTATTTTGGGTCACAACCCCATTTTAGTCCTCTATTTTTTGTTATTATTGTTTTCGGTCACCCTCATTTTTTTATTTCTTTTTATTTGAAGTCTTTCTCCATATTTGTTTTATTGTTCTTTAGTATTGTTTTTGTGGTATTGTTTGAGAATTTTTTCATTATGTATTATATTTTTCTAATCAAGTGAAATTAAACATAATAACTAATCCAAATAGACATTTTTTTACCAAATTAATAAGTAGTAAAATAAAAAGGAACAAAAAATAAGGTAAAAGAATATGAATTTAAATGTAGGTGAATATAAAACTTAAAGAAGACCAAAAAGAACAATGAGCAGTATAGAATTTTTTTTTAAAAATAACACTAAACAACTCAAATAAACCAAAAATAAAAAAAAAAAAAAAATGTCATCCTATATGTTTATTTATTTATTGGTGATGTTTTATTTATTTGCATCACGTTGGCCAGTGCATTTGACATAAGGCACTATTTATTCCTCATTATCACTTGAATAATTTTATTTGAGAAATAATTTATTTCAAATAAATTTTTCATGCATTTTCCATGCAAAAAATATTATAAAATAAATTATATTTCAAAAAAATTATTTTTAAGCAGATTTCAATTGAATTTTCACAAGTTTTATAAAATACGTGTATCAAAATATGCACTTTTTTATTTAAAAATAATCTAGAAAAAATCTAACCTTTGTAACATTATTTTATGGTAACATTTTTATTTTCTGATAGTCCCAAAATCAATCTTACATTTTCTAAAATAAAAATATTTATCATAATTCATCTATGTTTTATGTTACAATTTTTGTTTTTTTTTTTTCCAAAATTCTTTTGTTTTGTTTAGTACATACTTATATGTTAGGTTGTATTTATTTTGATTTTGAAAGAGTTTCTTCAAAAGTTTGTAGATGTGGATACCGTTATCACAAAAACATTTTAACCGTGATAATAAGCTGATGTTAAACCCAATGTAACTTAACAAATTAGTGATATATTTAAACCTATGAAAGTGTTTATATTTTATCTATATAATTTTTTCATTTAAAAATCTCCACACACACATATGATGGCATGATGCTCATAGAAATTGTTTAATTAAAAACTTTTAAAAATTGAAAATTAGATACTAAAATAATTAGATAATTTGGTTGAGGATGAAGGAATACTTAAGTAATTACATATGAGGTTAACTTTAATTAAAAAATTTATATAAATGCAATTATACTTAAGAAGATTTAAATATTTTGAGTGTTAGATGTTTTTAAAAGCTATAAAAAATAATAACAACAAGCTCCATAACATGAACTAGCCATATAAGTTAAGTTTATAATTTTTCCAAGAGTTAATTAATTACACTTTCACTCTTGATGTTTAGTTTTAATTACTTTTTACACAATTTTAGGACCTATTATTCTTGCCTAAATTTATTTTAAATATAAATTTATTAAAATAGATAAATTATAAAATAAATTAATTATTAACCTGTCCATCGAGCCAAAAAAAAAAAACTAGTATAACATATAAATAATGGGGAAAAGGCAAAATTGGGGAAAAAAAAAAAGAGTGTCGCTGGTAAACTTTTGTGTGGTCCCTCACAATATGGCGCAAAATGAAACTTGTTACCATATTGATCGCCATACAGTCCAGATCCGGGATAAAGACCATGTGCAATTAATTAATTTCCCCCACTTTTCGAGTGCTATATATACCCACAAGTTTCCAGCAACATTTATCAGCCATTATTGCTAGCTCCTCTCCTCCCTTGTCCTTCATCAAGCGAGGAGAGGTAGACCGATCGAGTCACCAAGATTCGAGAGAATGGATCAAAAGAAGCCCTACCTGGCCGTACTTGTGATCCAGCTTATTTACACCGGCATGTTCTTGCTCTCAAAAGCTGCCTTCAACGTCGGCATGAACAACTTCATCTTCACCTTCTACAGACAGGCTGTTGCCACACTCTTCCTCGTCCCTCTTGCATTCGCGTTCGAATGGTCAGCACCAATATTTCAATTTTCTTTTACATGTCTGTATATTGATAATTGATAACCAGGCTAGTAGCTAGAGATCACCTAGAGTTAGACGACCTTTCTGATCTTAAGAGATATATATATATATATATATAACTAATCGGTCTTTCTCTTGATTTTGCAGGAAGAAAGCTCCTCCCTTGTCCTTCAGGACTTTCTGTAAAATTTTCCTGCTGTCTCTGGTCGGGTAATATTAAACTGCTGAAGTTATGTTTTATATATATGATGAAATATTTATATATATATATATATAAGCTAAAATGGCGTAGCCTTGGTTTATACCTCTGCCACTTTGGCTGCTTCCACCACTAATTGCCTTCCTGTCATCACCTTCTTCTTGGCTTTGCTACTTCGGTGAGTTCAATTTTATATCGTTTGCTGCTTTTTAATTTATTCCTGGCTTCGTATATTTACAACTTTGGCTTTTCTTAGTAAAAGTGATAACTTTCAGATAAATAAGTTTGTGAAGTTTTTTTCTTTTCCTCATCATAAAGGATCATGATTACAAATTATTCTAACGTAAAATTTGCCTGGATTTTTTCTTTTTGGTACCATAAATACATTACAAGCTGTCCAATTATAAAACTTTCTCCTTCAATATATAGTAGCAATCCACATAAATCCGATGTTTAACTTTTTATAATGTTGTTGATTATTTTACTATGTACCAGCTATTATTAGTTCATTGCATTCATAACGTATATATGATTTTTTTTATAAAAAATACTAATAAACTATGTAATGAATGATAATCGTGTCACTAATAAGAAATTCAGAAATATTCTATTCAATAATAATTTTAAGTTCTGACCTTATGGTCTACACATTTATCTTATGATGAAATTAAATTTAGTACTACCAATTTATAAAATGAAGAAATACTGTTTTGAGAATACAAATGAACTAGGTAGCTAGAAAGTATCTGGACGTTGAATAAATTGTGTGAGACAGAGAAGGCAAGAACTAGGAGAGCGTCGAGCTGTAGACATAGGAGTAGTCCAAAAACTTGTGGCGTTTAATTATTGATTGATTGATTTAAGCAAAATATAGGACTTCACATTGAATTTTTTTTGTCCAAAGCTTGTCAGGCATGCATGTGACCTCGATATATTTAGGTATCCTTTTGGGCAATCATTAATGGAAAGTGGGTCATACTAGTAATTTTCTTTAAATATTAGTGAAGATTCGATCGAAAGTAGGAAAAATAAAGAACAAAAAAATTAAACAACCTAAATATCATACTTACTTTTTCTTTTCGATTTTAGAATCAGTATAAAATTTTAATAATTAGGGATTATAGGATCTCATCTTCATATTTTTTTTATAGACAATATGACTTCTATTTTTGAGAAAGAAATATTAAAGCTTAATTATGCGCGTAGAAAACTCCCCTAGGAATAACAACTTTGCAACAAATCCAATCATACTCTACTGTACATTATTCTTTTAGTTAGTAACATCAAAATTTGAAAATTATTCAGTAAATATTTTCTAGTAAATCGTCTATAATTGGTATGACAATTTTTTTTTCCTGTTCAAATGTAAAATATTGATATTTTCCCCCTTTATTAGTGCTAACAATAATACAGCTTCAACAGCAGTGCATAGGTTTCGGAAATAGAAAGTGAAAAATTAAAATTTTTCTTTTACATAAACCTAACGAGTTTTTCTTTTTTTTTTTTCTTTTCAAAAATTACCCTAAAATATGTGTCCAAATTAGGTTCTTTTACTTTAGATGTGGCTCACTGGTGGCTTTCCATCTCCAATATCCAAACCGTAGCATTTAACGGCCCCATAGTGATTTAGGCACCCGAGAAAATTCCAGGCTGCAATAAAAAGAGAAGAGAGGGACATGACATCGACGGCATACCCAAAATTGAAATGGCCACTCCAATTAATACATGCATGGGCATGCTTCTCACACTTTTGTGTTGCCAACACGTGTATTTCAAAAGAAAATGAAATTCTGGTCTTTGTTCAATTGAGGATTTTTAGCCCAATCGTGGGTTTCAAGTTGGCCGGAGGCTAGGGATATTGGCCGATTCTGGGGAATTATGTGAAAATGAGGTTTCAACCCATGCTTTGACCTTGCCGCGCCTCCAGCGTGATTTACCCGACCTGGTCTGCCGCCTTTTTTTTTTTTTTTGAATTAACACGTTTTTTTCAATCTCATTTTTACGTGAGGGAGAGTATGATATGATCGATCAAGGGATTTGAATATTAAATTCTTCTTAATTAGCTAGCTCGGTTGCTACAAATATAACAATTTGTGTTGCCAACACGTGTATTTCAAAAGAAAATGAAATTCTGGTAACAAATGATTCCGTGAAATAAGTTTTGAATGATGTCTTAAACTTTTTAGTAGTATTATATATATATATATATATATATATATATATGTCCTGTAATAGTATCCTCATATGTTGATACTTTTCTCTTCCTAATTTGGATAAGACTTCAAAGTTTGTTTGGACTAGGAGCGGAGAAAGACAAGCTTCAATGTGAGACGAAAGTGACCGCTTTTCGGTTTACATTCGGTGGAAAAAAAAGAAACAATACTACGTTTGTACTGATGTCACATTTTAGCGCATGGGGCATAGATTATCTGTTGTTAGCAGCACTGCAAATTGACCCAAAAACGTTTTGGGCGACATATTTTACTACGAACATTAGTAGAAAAAGATAACCGCAAGTCACATTAACGTTACGCTAAGCTGGTCAGATGAAGACTTTAAGTACCCAAGTTCGTGTCATGTAATTTTGCTTTGTTGTATTTGTTGATTCTTTGGTCAGTGGAATTGATTTTGTGTCATGTACATCTTCATACTGACTGACTTGAGACTTGAAAATTTTACAGGATGGAGGTTTTGAGGCTCAAGACATTGGCAGGGGCTGCAAAGCTTGCAGGAATAGCAATTTGCTTGGGTGGGGCAGTCACTCTTGCCTTCTACAAAGGCCCCCATTTTGAACTGCCCTGCCATCCCAGCATATTGGGTCACCATCAGGCCCAATTACAGGCCCATACTTATCCAGCACATACTTGGATCAAGGGTGTCTTCCTCATGCTCATGTCCAATATATTTTGGGCCATGTGGATGGTCTTGCAGGCAAGATGCATGTCTTTTTTATGGTTCTAACTTTAACGTTCTTCTAGTACTCTGATTGGATCCATGGCTTACCACTGTTTTTTTTTTAAAAAAAAAAATTGGTGAATGAGACAGGGGTTTGCCTTGAAGAGTTACCCATCAAAGCTTCTATTCACGACTCTTTCCTGCTTCTTTAGCTCAATACAGACATTTGTTATTGCCATTGCCGTAGAAAGAGACCCTGAAGAGTGGAAGTTGGGCTGGAACATTAGACTAGCCTCAGTAGTTTACTGTGTAATTTCTATCAGCCAACACAGAATTCTTTATACTTTCCATACATGAACTGAGAAAACATATCAGATTAACATAAGAATAGGTCAATCTTTCATTTTTTTTTGCAGGGAATTCTGGTGACTGGCGTAGCCTTTTATTTGCAAGCATGGGTGATTGAGAGAAAAGGGCCAGTCTTCTTGGCCATCTCTACACCATTGAACTTGATCTTCACAATGTTGGTTTCTGTGTTCCTCCTGTGTGAGATGACCACTCTTGGAAGGTAACTTTGATACTTTTTTCCCCCCAGGTTTAATAGTTATATCTTTTGCACAATATCGAACAACCAAGACTGGATCAATTCGCTAACACTGGTTCTTGTTTTTGTTATTATTGTGGTTGTAGTATTTTAGGAGGGGTTTTGTTGATTGGAGGGCTTTATAGTGTTCTCTGGGGGAAGAACAGAGAAGAAAAAATGGCTGAGAAGATTAGTTGCTTGCCGGAACATCATGCTGACAAAATATGCCCAGAAGTGAAAGTGGTGGCCACCTGAAATATTCGGAGGCAAATTCTTCAATGAATAATTTGCAATTGTTCCTTCCAAGTAAAAGAGAGAGAGGGGGGGGGGGGGGGGGTCCTTCCAAGTAAAAGGAGGGGGGGGGGGTGTTTACAAATTTCTCTGATATTGAAGAAGAAATATAGGTATAGTCATAGAAATAGATGATGCAACTAGGCAATTGTGGTGGTGAAAATTCATTTTCCATATAGTATGGAATTTTGAATAATTCCTTTCACGCATCTTTATAAAATCAAACAGACATGCCAAACTGCGATTGATTTCAAAGAAACAAAAATGAAGCAAGAACGTAAAGATCATATTGTGAATATTGGACGCCTACATTACTCTTGCAAGACAAGCAATTTGATCTGTATTCATGTCTTCAATGTAACAGTACTCCAACATGTACCTGCGGACAAAGTAGCTTCCTTGCTCTTCTCTCTCTATATATATATGCACTGATGTTTTATTGCCTCTCTCACTCGGATGTTTCTATCTTCTTCTACGGTTGCTTCTTCTTTAGTGTGCAAACTTTTACATCGTTTTAGAAGATACTCGTTGCTAATTTCTAGTCAAATTTGGGGCTACTTTAGGGGGAGCTTATGAGAGCTTTGCATATGATACTTTTTGGAGACAATGACCGACCACTGCTAAGTTTCATGGAAATCTAAAGTCTGATCTTGGATAGCTTTTGTTAGTCTGTTATGGCTCTACTTGTATGTTAGCAAGTTAACGGGGGTGTTAGGAGAGAGAGGTAGCATAATCGGGAAGCTAGGAATCCTTCAATTAATTAAAATGCTCAGAATATTCACTTTTCGTTTAAAAAACGAAGAGAAAACCAATTCAGATTCAACATGGGAATAGGACCCACCATTTGTCCCATAAATGTGGCTCCCGATGCCTAATCAAATTTTGTGTCTTCACAAAGTTGGCTTCAATATTTCACTTGCTCGTGCGCACAAGCACGACTTAGAGCAATGGAGGTCGACAAAACGAGAATGCTTAGTGACGATATGGCAAAGCTAGAGACACTCGACAAAAGCGTTGCAGATTCTCAAGCCGCACCAAACTCTTCCTCTTCTTAACTCCGGAAGACCAGACTTCAATAATGATACTGACCTATTGGTCATCAAGGAACATATTGGCTCTGGTGATTTGCGTCTGGCTTCAAAAGCCGCTACAAGGGCCACCAAGTTGCAGGAATAGTTATATAAACATTAGAGCGAAAGAGGTGAAGAAGGGTGCAACATGTGTCCCTTTGTTGATGGGTTAATAACGATGTTGGTCCTCCGTCTTTTATAGCTATGGTAGAGTAAATGCTTGTTGTCTGGAGGTTTACATTTGGACTTGCAGTATAGTGAGGACACTTGTTCTTAGGAAGCTGGATTAATTTGTCAGGGGAACCTTCCATTTGTGCTGATTTTCCATTTAAGTCATTTATATTTCAATTGTTGCAATATTACTCCCATTAAAACTCACCACCTTTGGGGTTATTTTTTTCCGTCCCTCTCAGTGTTGGAGTTGTAGGGGGTTATTATTGTGGTATAGGAGAATAGGTTCATGGTTGCTTCTCTTTTATTGTATTACTGCTGTGTGATTTGGTATCGATGTTTTTGTAATGAAGAAAACTTTTGGGAATGATAAGATGACAGACACCCATTTATTAGAGTAATTTAGATCAAGGCTTTCATAAATTTATTTAATGTCAATTGAGGCTCTCAATGTGTGAATTATGCAGGATGAAGACCATCTACTATGTGTTTCGAGGAATAAAAGAGATTAGGTGGTAAATCCTTATTCCATGAAGCCATAATTATTAGGCTTGAGTCATCATTACGATAGATGCTCTTTTCTTATTCTCATTGTTTTTCTTAAGATATACATGTCGTGGATATGTTCCATCTTTAGGAATAAGATTTGTTTATGATAAGTACTAAAAAAATTATATTAAATTTATGTAATGTTTTATTTTATTGTTTATTTTTTTTTCTGATGTACTATTCCTCCCTCTTGACCAATATTTATTATTAAGCAACATCTGTAGCCATACTTTACATTGAAAGGAACACTAAGCAACATCCGTAATAAAGCATAGTCGTAGTATACCTATTAACTAAATCCGTTGTGAACATGGGGAGACAAACGTGGTTGGTCCTTCCATCCAAATTGGAGAAAACTCCCAACCTTGCGTTTGTGGAATTTTCTGAACATTTTGATTTGAAATTTTATTTTATTTTTTCAGAAGAAAAACTAGAGCCAATAAATACAGGGAGGAAAGTTCCATTCTTCTCCAATAGTTGAGTTAGAGCCCAAAGTTGTTGAAATCTTTCGGCCCCAAAATTCTGTGGTCCAATATTTTTCAGCCCATAATTCTAAAAGGTACGGTATACCCAGCGACCAGGAAAACAAGAACATGGACACCAGCTGGATCGTTTTCTTGCATTCGATCGGTTTCAAAGTCACCACGTTCCCTCTTTCCGCAGTAGCCGGATGTGTTGGTGCTTTTGATTCGGAAATCATAATCGGACATTGCAAGCGAAAAGTTGCTCTTTTTTGTCCCTCGATTAATCGACGATGCAACTACCCAGATGGCGAAAAGTGTTTTCACTCACGAATTCGTTGGTTCCAACTTTGTACCAATCGAACGCAAAAGCAAATTTCGTTGCTTTTCATTCCACGCCGGCAACTTGCGAGAAGTGGAAGAGCAAATGGAACTCGGTGAGTTTTTCCGGGTTTCTTGGTTTAATTGATTTTCTTTTTTGGTGCTCGCAAGTCGGATAATTTTGAGTTTTTATGTGCACTTGTGTCCCCTTGATATGTTGGATAGATAATAGAATGGAAGCCTTATTTTGGGCATTTGATTGACTTTTTTGATGTTGGAAACTTTTACGAATATGTTAGCTACAACTATTTCGTGTTGTCATATCCAGCGGAGGCCAAGTTAGGTGCTAATGTGTTGATAGACTAGCTTCATGAGGGAAAGGAGGTAATGGCAGGCAAACTTTTCTTGTGGAAATTGTGGAAAAAGATCTTGTTCTTTTAGATTTACGGTAGGAACATGCTTCCAACTCAGCAAAATGGATGCAGAAGATTCATGTAAATGACTCTGACAAGTTTCGTTACGCTAAGTGGATTGGTTGATTGATTCAGGAATCTTTGTTTTGGGACTGATTAAGGTCTCTTGACTCTCTTCAATGTAAAAGATTGAACTAAGAATTCAAAGCGTCTCTTTTCCTCTCAACAATTTGATTTTGAAAGAATGTTTAATCACCATTATGATTTTCAGGAAGTGAAAAGAACTCATCAACCGTCTAAGGTATGCAGTTGTCTAAAAGTGAATATCTTCGTTACTAAGAATTAGTCTTCATTTTTCATTACTATCATCTATTTGCTAAAAGATAAAGAGGAGTCATATGCTGAATTTGTTTCGGTGGGACAAACATATTCTGATTAAAATTACTGCACGTTTCTAGATTTCTGCTTCAGTTTATACCCAACCTTAAGCAAGCAAGTCAATGTGTTTCATCATTTCAAAATCAGAATCATGTCTAGAGACTCATGGAAACAATTGAAGTTAATATAACGTGCCAAAGATTAAAAAAATCTGGAGAAATCTGGTAACTAGCAGAACTTTGTCTAGCATGTCGCTCTTCACATTGACCGAGTGGTGAAGCTGTTCTTTTATATCTGTTTAGTGTGATCCTGCTTTCTCCTTTCTCTTCCTTCCTAGAACTTATTCGGGATGCCTTGTGTTTGTAAAAACCATTAAGATATGGATGGTTTTAGGTACATGTCTTCAAGGTTTCCTTATATTTCTGCACCTTGAAAACACTGAATGCCTTATGTGTGCCATTTGCTTTTCATACTCTTGTTTTGGATTATGTAAAATAAAATCTGATTGAAAATCTTGAAATCAGACTTACATAAAATATGCAACTCGTCAAAAGCGTGCTGACGCAAAGCGAGCTTTGAGAGATCTTCTTTTCAAAAGTGGGGCCCCAAAAAACTCATTTCAGGTAAACTTCTATATTGCTTATTTGCTTCATGTTTTACTGATATATTTGTATACCCTGATGCAAGACTCCGGTTATTTTAAACTTTATAGTTTTTTATTGTTTAGGTTATACAGCTTAGCAGATCTTTCTTAATTTTGTAATCCAGTGATGAGCTTGATGGTTTAGGTTATATAGCTTAGTAGATCTTTCTTAATTTTGTAATCCAGTGACGAGCTTCTAACACTATCATAAAAATTCTATGAACTGGGAACTGCAAGAATCTTATTTGTACTTTAGTAGGTAGCTTGATGTGAAAACTATTAATAGTTCGGTCCAACAGAAAACCTGAAATGTGGGAGCAACATTTCAGTGTACTTTGTGAGGGAGCATGTTTCTATGGTGTTTGCTGCAAGATTTGTCAAAAGTGACCGTTGTTCTGTTCTATAGGATTCTCCAGAATTTCTTAGCATTTAAACTGACTAAAAATATTACTTCATAAATGAACTTGTGGAAGTTAATCATCAAGTAATGGCTTTCATAAAAAATAATATGTTGAGATTTTAGTTGGAGGAATACACCAGGAAAGTGTTTCTGTTTGTAGACTTACTGGTGCATGAATGGTCAAAGGTCAATTTTTTTTGTCATACAATTAAATGTTATATAATTGGTTGTACTCCCCTAACATTTGGAATTATTCAGATAGATCCCAGGCATCAACTAAAGAGTTACTTTCGTTGCATCCCATTTTTTAGAAGAATTATTATGATTCAGTAGTGCAAACAGCACCATTTTTACAGTAAAATTCTGTTTAGTTGGTTCTGGTGTTCAAATGATGCTTGATGATGGTTTATTCCAATTGCATCTGGGAGTAAAGCACAGCTGCACAGTGCTAGAGTTCTATAGATTTGTTGCACATAAAATGCTGAATTTCATTTCTTCCAAGTAAATTCTTGTAGAAGATTACAAGGGATTAGTAAGGATTATGACAAGAAAGTTTAATGCTTTGATAGGCCTAGTTGAGCCTCTCAACTGTAGGTAGCCCTCTCTTCTTTTAACCCTCTCCTACCTACTGCAGTTGGGATTCATCCCAGGTTCTGGTCTCAACACATACCAGCTAGACTAGTCGCGAGTTTTATGCTTTCTTTAGCTTTTATACTTACAGTGTGAAATCTTACCTTTCTCAATTTCTAGGATGAAGACACAGTTTGGAGATTTGATGGGACAGAAAGCCAGGATTCTGATGGTTCTGATAAGAAACAAAAGTTGAAGTTTTCCTCTAGGCATGGTGGGAAATTTCACAATAAAAAGATGAAACGTGAGTTTTTCTCATTTGTATCAGGTTTTCCTGTTTCCTTTCAGTGTTGCCCTATTATTTTGCGACAATAACTTAAAGCAGACGAAGAGCAGTTTGAGCAATTTAGTGGATCTTTTGGTGATCCTGAACTTGAACCTTCACCATTCTTGTTTCACATATAAATAATGAGTCATGTTCATCACTTGGTTGATGTTTAGGTAATCATAGAAGGGAAAGATTCTCAGAGGAGTTTGATTTGCCAGGAGACGTTTTTCAAGCTACTTTTGGCAACAGATGGTATACTTGGTCATTCAGGGGTGATTCTTCCCAAAATTCAACATTTGGATTTGAGTGGAGAGAACATGTTGAAAAGGAATCCCAGAGAACCAAGAAATGGGAAACCGTGAGTGATGCTGAATCCGAGGATGAAGAATTTACCGTAGGGTCACATTATGACAGAACGATTCTTGGTCTGCCTCCAACAGGCCCTTTGAAGATGGAAGATGTTAAAAATGCGTAAGATCTTCATTTTATATAATTTTCAAACACATGTGATGCTGCAAACGATCTTCTAAATCATCCGAATGGTTTTTGCAGCTTCCGCTTATCAGCTTTAAAATGGCATCCGGATAAGCATCAAGGGCCTGCCCAGGTTTGTCATATGAACCCTTGATTTGTGAAACTAGCAACTGATTTTCAAAAAACTTTGAGAATTTTCATCATTGATTTCCCCATCAATTTGGTTAGAAGAGTTGATGTTTGTTACCGCACAGGCTGCCGCTGAAGAGAAATTCAAACTCTGTGTCAATGCATACAGATCATTATGTGCAGCATTGACCTGAAATCGTAAGCCTGGAATTATGTGCATTAGGTTCGTGAATCGTATCCATAACTGTTGTATCATTCATTGTTATCTTTGATCTCTTCTTGTACATTTCACAATAATGTGCCATTGCCCAGTTGGGTCTGATTCAGGCAAGGCAAGATATACTTGTGTAAATACATCACCTGTTGAGGTTAGATGACAAGTAGCGAAATTCTTGTGTACATTTGATTAATCCTAAACCAATATGCTTATTTCAATAATGTTATTATCGCGTTTTAAAATTAAGGTCATTTGTTTTTAAAGGAAAATTCAATGGTGACTGTTCCCATATACACCTCAGGTTCAGACAGAGGTGATGGATGTGTCCGTCACGGTGGCGCTGTCACAATCACCTTGATCATGTTTCTGTATCAAACAATCAATCAATTGGAATGTTAGGGGCAGTTCAGATAAAATTAATTAGATTAATTAGTCAACCGTTGGGGCTGGTCAAAATGGAGCAGGTGGGATGGGTATGAAAAAGAGGCTAGTTTTAGGGAAAATTACAGTCCTTTGCCACTAGTTAATAAGGAGTAAACACATGGTTCTCTCCCCTCATTCTTTCTTAGGCCGCCAGGACAGAGGAGCTTGGTTTTTGGCGTCCTCTCTATCTGCAGTCTATCGGAGCCCATTCTCTCTCTCCACTCGTTCTTTCTCAGGCAACACCTCGTTACTCGTCAGTCCTTTCCCTAAATCCACTGCCCACGAGGAGCCCATCAGAGCACCGTCTGCAGCTGATCATGTTGGATTTGTTAATTTGCCGCCATATCCAGCAGACGCACAAACCTAGGCTGAGCACGGTGTTCCGTGCTGTTTTAGTGCTCATCAGTGAATCCATTGGTGAATCGGTGGATCTAAAGCACGGGACGGCCAATGGGCCTCCAGTTGCCACTGATTGCTCAACGGCTAGAGGGAACAGAACAAGGAGTCTTGTGTTGTTCATATGCGAACAAGATAGATCAAAGAAACGGAGCATAGATGGTGTATTTGCTACGATGGCACATGGATGTAATTATGGCCAAAGTCAGGAGCTTTTTCGTAGTTATCTAACAAATTCTCCAAGACCCGCGAGGAACCTGACCCAACATTGATGCGCTCTCATTAATCTGATTTAGGGCCCGTTTAGCATCAGTGTTAGTAATTAGCGTTAAAATTTTAAAAAAATTATCCAATGGTAACTTTTAGCTTTTAACTTCAATATTTTTATCACAACTGTTAAATAAATTATCTAAAACTCTTAGTTTCGTATAAGAAAAGTGTCCGCGGATAACGAAGAGAGCTTGCTTTGACGGTTCGACTCGCAAACACACACGGTCCGTTAGCTTGCCGAAAGAAGCAAAGCTGACAAAAACATCCCAAGTAGTCATATCTTCCTCAAAAAACAATGCTTGGTCAGTGAACTAAACAGTGAACACGCAGGTTCTGTCCTCCTACGCTCCTTTCAAATTTCAAACTCAAAACCCACATCATTATTATCAGTCCCTAAGTTTCGTTACCCCATCGTTAACTTAAAACCCGTGCCCTTAAACATGATTAACTCACTAATACAGCTGTTAAACATACCTTCAAAAGTCAAAACAGGAAGAAAGATCAGATAAAAATCAGTGATCAAATTTCACTATTTGATTGATCGAGGCATCCAATCCAAATCCAAAGACTTGCTAAAATTAAAGTAGAACGAATAATTAAGCTCCTAATTAATTAACTAACTAGAAGCAGAGCAGGACAACACAAGAAGAGACCATGAAGCCATAAGTGAAGATCAAGAAGCCAAAATGCAGAGCCCAGGTCCTCTTAAACTTGGCGAAGTAGCTCTCTGGAGGCTCCTGGTAATGGATCTCCAGCTCCCCCTCCTCCTCCACGAACTCCCCGTTGTTGATCCGGAGCTTCATCTCCCGGAGCCTCTCGGTGGCCAGCCCCAGGGTCAGCTTGTGGCACCGCCGCTGGTACTTGAACCCGTTGATACAGCGGAGGGTCTGGGCCACGGAGACGTAGAAGATGAGGTGCGCCAGGGAGAGGAGGCAGATGGAGACCCAGCAGTGTCGGCACTGCAGCCGCGAGGGCTGCGCGTGGGCCAGGAACACCAGGGCCAGGAAGAGGAAGAAGAGGAGGAACAGCTTGTGGAGCTCCTTCTTCTGGAGGTCGATGGCGCGCTTCTTCTCCAGGGTCTTCTCGAAGTGGAGCTGGATTATGGTGTTGATGGCCTGGAGGGCGGTTTCTTTGGGGATTGCTTGGTGGTGCTGGTGGTAGTGGTGGGCCTGGTCGTAGTCCGCCATTGATGGCGGCGGAGAGAGCCTACCTGTTAGGGGCTTTGTTTGGTCCGTTGAAGTTGGAAAATGGGAGGTGAGGTGTGAACTTGGTGGGTGTTTGTGAAAATTTGGGATGTTGGAATCTCGAGGTAAATGTGAAGATTTTTGCTCTTCCAATATCTGACGGTTGGGTCTTCTTCTTTTGAAATTGCCCAACAAATTAAGAGTCAATTCGTTTTAATTTACGTCAACTGACTTATTTTTATTTTTATATTTTTTTTTACTTGAAATCAATTTTATTTGAAAGTCAATATTATGTATATGCAATAATCTATTTGAAAGTAAATTTTTATAACGTTATTACATTTTTATAAATTTTTATTTTTTTAAGACTTTAAACTAGAAATTTTCATAAAAAATTAGTAAAATTATAAAAATTATATTTTCAATGGATTATTGTAACTACATAATATTGGCTTTTAATTAAAATTAGTTCAGATTAAAAAAATACAAGACTAAAAATAAGCCATTTTATAGTCAATTGACTTAAGTTAAAACGAATTGGGTGTAACTTGGTCTCAGTTCACCACACCACACAAAACAAACTTAGAGAACTCAAGATAATAATTATTCAAGGTTATTCTAATTTAAGTTAAAAAATTGCTTATTTTTAAGTGTACTTTTCCAAAATTATCCTTCATAAGTTTTTTCAATCATAAGAGAAGGATCAAGTAGGATGATCCCTTGTCCTCCTACCTGTTTATTCTCTACGGTAAGGCTTTTTTACTCTTCTTGCTGATCAACAGGCTTTGGGAGTTTTAGCTAGCCTAAAGGCCAGTATATCGAGACCTAACACAAATCATCTTTTCTTTATAGATGATTGTTTCATCTTCTTTCGGCCAGATTTCAATGCTATATATTCCTTGAAAGATAGTCTTGAACTTTACTAGCTTGCAGTGGGATGAGAGATAAACTTTCAAAAGTCTGAATGGTGCTTTAGTAAGAATATTCTTTCTCAAATTATCATATTGTTTAGGAAGATCCTTCATTTCACAGTTAATAATGATATCTCCAAGTATCTTGGCATTCCTTTTGATTGTGATTTTAGCAAGACTTCTTCTTTTGATTTCCTGTGAAGTAAGTTTGATTCTTACTTAGCTTCATGGAAAGGCAAGTTGTTGAACCTTGTTGGCAGACTCACGTTTATCTAGTCTTCGCTTTCATTATTGCCTGTCTATATGATGTCTTGGTGCATGTTCTTGTCATGTTAAGCGATATGTTGTCTAGCTCAATGGTTCAGTTCCGGTGGAAGGTTTTAGAACAAGGTTAGGGCATTCATTTTAGGGATAAATTTCAACTTGCTTTACTCAAAGTTAGAACCTTCAATAAGGCATTGCTTGCTGAAACATTCTGGCGGCTAATGCATAAACATCCTGACTTTTTGGTTCTTTGAGTATTTAAGTCTAAGTACACCAAGAATGACTTTATCTGGAAGGCTGAAATTGTGAGCAACCCATCTGCTATTTGGAAAAGTTTGGTTATCAAACGTAAATTCCTAGAGCCAAAGTTATGTTGGACTATTGGTGATAACAAAACATTGATATACAACATGATTATTGGATTCTAGGCATTCATTTGAACAATCTTAGAGCAAAGATGTTAAATTGACTTGGGGTTTTGGCCCTTAAAGTGGTGGCTAGTCTCCTATATCAGGATTCCAATGATTGGAATTTTTATTCTCTTTTCCAATATTTTTCTAGATGAAGTTGTTTAAGCCATTATTACTAACACTCGGAGAAGTTGGTTCACCCAAGATTGGCCAACTTGGGAGGAGGCTAAGGATGGAGTTTACTATACTAAAAAAGGTTATGCTCGGGCCTAAGCTTGAAAACTTTGGGATGAGATTATCCTTTTTAAATTCAAAACCTTTTTGTGGAAGTGTTGCTCCCAGGCATTCCCTATTGTTATGGAATCGTTCAAGTGCAATTTGGTCCAATTACCTTTTTGTGAAAGATGTGGTAGTGCAGATGAGAATATTCCTCACCTTTTTTTTCATTGTCGGGACTCTATTGTTTTATGGAACCTAACCTTAGGTGTTCTTATTATGAATATAAAGTTTCTTTCATTCAGTGGTTACCAAAGCTCTGGAAGCTTAAGACCCAAATGGATATGAATCTGTTTGACTTGGCTATTTCTACACTTTGAAGTATTTGACTTAGTCGCAATTCAATGGTCTTTAATAAGATTGCCTGGCCAATTTTCCAAATTGTGATCACGAGGGATAGTTTACGGGAAGACTTCCATTAAGTAAGGGAGCTTCGTATTTAACTAGCAAGGTTTCATAGAGCTCAAATTTTCACCCTTTTTCAAAATATGGGGCTCCTCGACCCACCAAGAGATTAATGTCATCTTTATGACGGATGAGGCTTGGAATGGTAGATTATTAACTGGTGTTATGGTGTGGGTTTGCAAGATTTTAGACAGTAGATGTTGGCCTCACCAAACTCTGGTAGCTCCATGCTCCTCTACTTTACAAGCAGAACTTAGTGCCATTTGGGAAGCTTTGAAATTTGTTGTTGATCATGGCTTTCTTTATTGAACAGTGCTCACGGATTGCTTACAAGTATTTCACCAAGTAGTTGATTTCTCTCTCCTCTAACTTGACATTTGGCATCTGATTAGGGACATTCAAAGCATGATTCCTTTATTTCATTGCTTTCCCCTGATTAAAGTGCAACGTCAGGATGTCGACAAGGCTCATCAAGCTGCAACACATCACTTAGGATTTCTCACTCTTTAGTTCTGCTTTTTCCTTTCGAATACGAAAAAAATAAGTGTTTTCTTTTTGCATAAAATTCAAGAACTTAAAAGATATTAATATAATTGAAACAATATTTCCATCTTAATAATTTTGAGATAATCAATAAAGGAAAGTGGAACTGATATTCAATGAAGAGGTGTGAGCCACAGGAGATCACTACTATGGGTTGGATTTGAAATAAAGTCGAAGCTAATGGTAGAGTTGTGTACTATGATGCCTAATTCAATAATGACCTGATAAGAGTAAGAAATTCAATAAAGATAATAAACATACCAAACATTTTCCACAATGAGCCTATTATAGGCTAGATGACATGTTTGCTAAAGAATGAACTCCTACTTTCTCAAACTAGAATCCCGCAATTCAAGAGATTTTATTCCTTCTATGATTTAATCATCTAGAGCAATAATCAATATAGGGAGAATGCTTCTAGTGGGCTATATAGAAGGTAGGCCTAAGTCCAGTATAATATCAATAAGCCCCATCCCTATGGTAAGATAGAGGGAAGACGGTGCCTTGCGTTTCAAAACTGACCATGAAGTCATTAAAATGTGGGATGCATGTTGACTTAGAAGCAGTTAGGAGGTTGTCACTTGTTGCTCTTAAAGAAGGCTTTTAAAGCCCTTACTTTGTTCGAAGAACTTTTTGCTTATTCTTTCAACTTACCTAAGACTCTAGAGAACTGTCCTTCACTACTGCCATTGGTCTGTTGTGCCCAGTTTATCATTCTAAAAGATCTTTCTATGCATTCATCAATAAAAAAGGTATGTGATTAATATTACTTTCTCTATCGTAGTTGCTTGACATCAAATATCTTCGTGGTTGAGTGGGTCACTAACTATCTTTGGCTAGCAGTGGGGATTTCCTTTTCCTTCAAACTTTTTATTTTTCCCGTCATGCTCATAGATGTTAGGCACCAATGGTAATGAAATCATGCATTTCAATTTTAAGGATGTAGAAAACCTAGGGGCAATTTGAGCCCTCGGAATATTCAACACACTCTTGGAGGACACCTATGTTGCCTCTTTGTTGGATGTTGTCAACTCGATGGCCCCAAAGACACCAAGCCAACCTGGGAAAGACTAGCTTGCTGGTTGTATAGCTAATGGCGGGGCTTTGTTTCTCATTCATCCATTGATGTCCTAGCTCCACAAATCACTTTAAGATTGCCCCTTCTTAGTTTCCCCCCTAACTTTTTTCTTCATATTAACAAGTCTCTACTTGGCTATTTCATGATCAGAGTGGATTTCTTTTCCTCATATCCTTTTTCTTTTTCTTTATTTAGTTTCGTCAATGTTATCAATTTTGCTATAGAAAAACATCCTAGTTTGACTGGGCACTTTTTATGGTCGGAAGATTTGGCAAAGGAAAGATTGTTCCCAGTTAGGATGAGCTTTGCATACTAGATAAATACTTAAGTGGACTATATATGGAGAACCCCACAACTCAAAATTTTTATGCATGAAAGTATATGAGGTCAATTTGGATGCACTGTTGTTTGTGATTGAAATAATCCTATCCTGCCATCACTACAACAATCGAGGGTGGTTGTTTGGGAGGGCAAACTCATTGTTATCTCCAATTGATCATACTTTAGTACTACTTCAACACTTGAATATCCATTTGAGGTTCTTAATCTCATTGATAAAAGTTGGACCTCTCTATCATCTCTAATTGTTGCAACTAGGGCTAGCTTTCATAAGGTTTGGGAGCCTCCTTGTCATCTACTTTGTAAGACGGTGGGAGGTTTTCTATCTTGACATGGGAAACATGGAGTGGCATGAGCATGAAAAGGAAGAATAGAGTTCTCCTGTCCTCAGACCGCCGTTAAAAAAGAATGCTTCTCTCGTTGTCTTCCTATTTGCTCTATGCGTTGGTTCATTTTGTTAATGGTTTCTACATTGCTTTCACACTCTTCCTATGTGTGGCAATCATAGGCAACTAGGCTAAGTCCCTCTATGATACTTAGATGAATTTTAAGGTGACAGTACAATGGGCCTTTGGTCCAATTTGTTAGGTTGTCATGTTGGGATATTTTCTTCCATTTGGAGTTGTTGAGCCCAAGCTCTAATAGTTATATGGACTACCAAGTCTGGGCATAGTTTAGTTTAGTTTTTTTTTAATATAGACAAAGATTATGGAGGGCAAGTGTCATAATTTTGGAGAACATTCATTTGTTTTGTTTCTTTAATGGACACAACAATTATATTATTATTTATGTGCCCATAATTATTTTCATGAAAATTTTTGGGTGCCAAAATCACATTATAGCAAAGCATGTATACTAATTACATCGTGGTTTACCGTTAATCTTAATTTTCATGCTAGTATTGCAAATAATACTCTTTGATGAATCATGGCTTTCTAAAGTTATTCTTGGAGTCTACTAACCATATGATTCATCTTTTGTTTATATGCTTATATATATATTGAAAATTTTAAATATTTTTTTATTGATTTTTGTTTTTCTTGGATGGGCACTACAAAATTCATTAAAAAAATTAATTAGTTTTTAAAAATTAGATAGAGTATTTACTATTGATTTAAGATAAAGAATGAACAAAAATAAAAATAATGAATTTAATGAGAAAAGAACAGAGAATCAACAATAACACCTCTTACTAGTGTTACCTCTAGCTTTACCACTCATCACCAAATTAAGAAATGATCTTTCAAATAATCAACCATGAACTCAATATAACATTTGAGCATTTTAGCGTAAACAAAATGATGAGTTTGACTCATAAGATTAATAAAATTTGCACTCTATTTTGGTTTGTTTCAAGTTCAATTTTTTTGCATATCCAAGGGAAGAATATGTTGATTAATTTAGATATTGATGGCTTGTTAAAAGAAAAGTAAAATTTAAACCGATAGAGAAAAACTAATCTTAAGAAAAAAAAAAAGAGGCTTTAAGGTTTTTTTGTTTGATATGGATCAAAATGGTCTTCCCTCAAAATAAAGAAATTTATTTTATTCCATAGGCCAATCAATTGTCCCAGCATGTAGCTCATACCCCTTCTTTTTCCTCTCTAAAGTGATCATAATTATAGTGTTAAATACTGTGGTATACACGTGGTATACCATTTATCGTGGGTATGTGGTATAAATGTTTTTACATTTTATCATTTTACCGTGCAGTTTGTCGCGGTATGCAGAGGTATTTTGTGGTATACCATATACCATTCACTTTTTATATGTATTTTATCAAAAAACTACAGTATACCACAAATACTGCGTGGTATGTACAACAGTATTTTATTTTTAGTAGGTTTTTTTTATTTTACATAAAAAACATCATAAATATATAAAATATTAAAATATGAATAATACATTGTTGGATTTGTTCCAAGACAATATTTAATTTACATGATGACAAGTGTATTGTGTTATTGTGTTTAATCTCATTTTTTTGGGTCAAAATAGATTTGTTAAAGTTGTGCTTAAATTTCAAGTATTTTAAGTGTTATTTCAAAAAATATGTTTTAAGTTTGATGATAAAACTTTTTTTTAAAGAGAATATGATAGGTCATCAAAATATATTAATGTTTGAATCAAGTTTGTTTTACAAATGACAAGTGTTTCTAAGTTGCTTCCAAGTCTATGCTTTAATGCGTTAAACTGGCTTAATCCGTAGTCTGAAAATTCTGTAACTTTTAGAAATATCAGTTAACGTGTTAAACTCCGAGTTTAACATGTTATTTGCAAGTTTGAAAGTTTTCCCCAAAATCCTTCGAGTGGCGCGATTTCAGCCAGATTTTCAAATAGCACGCAGGCGAATTAGAGGACGCCACCTGGACACTATGACATGACTTTTTATGACCTGTCTCAAGCCATTTTTTACTGTTGGAGAACGAAATCGAGTTTAACCCGTTAAACTCGAAACTTAATGCGAAGTCTGGAACTTTTCCTCTTTTGCACAAAAGAAACAGAGCACATGGTCACTAGAATTTGTGGAACTTTTCCAAACTTCCCCAGCAAGGTTTCCAACGTATCTTTGGCTCCCAAATGAGTATAAAAACATGGAGAAACACTTTGAGAACTAACTTGGCAATAAGATCAAAGATTTATCATCCAATGCTCATCAAAGTGTTCATCATTTGAAAAAAGAGCCAAGTTTTGTACTTTCACTTGTATATCTAGCTTAAGTGCTATTGTGTGAACTTGTGAGTTTATAAACATTTAAAGTCTTAGAATCTCTTGAGTGTAGAGTGGTTTCTAGTGACCCTTGAAGAAAACTAGAGAGTGGTTTTTAGTGAGCCTTGAAGAAAACTAGAGAGTGGTTTAGAGAAAACTAGAGATTGGTTGGGTGTGAACCTTGAAGAAAACATCATTGTAATCTTGATCAAGAGATAGTGGAGGAAATCTCAAATGGGCAAGCTTGAGGAGAAGGACGTAGACTCCGGTTGGTGGAGTTGAACCTCTATAAATTCCGGTGCACTCTTTCCTTGTCTCTCTTTATATTTTGCTTTATATTTTCCTTATATTTGCTTAGTTTGTTCTTGATTTGTGGTTAAGTAAATTTAGCTGTAAATTTTGATTTTGCTAAAGTTTTTAATACAATCAATTCACCCCCTCTTGGTTGCACTTGGGCCAACATACATATATTATAAAATAAACATTTACTTTTATTTTTTTTGTTACTTTTCTTACTTAATATAAAAATTTAATGAATTGTAGCAGCTTGAAAGTTCCTTATGGCGTTGAACAATATCTCCAATTAAATTTTTGGTGCATGCTAATGCTATCCCAATTAAATATCTTCTATCATATATATTTTATTTATATTTGACAGATTATGATAAGAAAAATTAGAATACATATAAAATGTATACAAATAAATTATTAAATAAATTATGTCATCTTAAAATAATATTCTAACATTTATTTTTTTTTTATAAAAAGGGTAACGGTATGTGGTGCGATATATCATACAATATCCCTTAAAAGTTCGGGGCGTTGTATACTTGGCGATAACGGTATTTAATACTTTAATCATAACAAAACACTCCGTTGATGGGGTTGGGTTTAAATTATTTGTCAAAACAAAACGCAATTAAGGAAGCGACTTATGAAAGTCTTATATCAAATGCAAAAGCTTAAAATCCACTTGGGTAATATTCTCGACTACAATAAGAGATATAAATTCTGGGACCCCAACGCTTTGGCAATCCTTTAAGGTCTCATTCATATTCCATATCATCATCTGAAGCAGCTCTGACAAATCCTACTAGTGTTATTAGTCAGCTTTTCCATGAGAATCTTCATTTGATTGTGTGAGTACTATGTTCCAAAATCTCCTCCTTTTATTCGCTGCAATTTTATTGGTTTGAAAATGCAACTTAGTGGCATCATCCTCAGCTCCCATTCCCTTTATGTTTATTGTATGTATTACATTTATGGCTTTTCAACTCCTAGTCTCTTATCTCTTTCACCACAAATAGCTTTGACAGTTGCCTAAAACGTCTCAAATCCTTGGCCCCAATTCTAATATTCTCCTTTTCTAAAATGTAACCCTTGGACCCCGTCGGTGGTTTTTTTTTATTTATTAGTATTCACAAATATCAAAGATTAGTCTAGAAGCTGGTTGGGGAAGTAAGGGAATGAACAAGAGAAACACACTGTCGAGGAACAATTACCACCGAAGTTTGAGACAACTTCTCTAGACCTACCAAACTCTGTTTGAACAAGGAACTGTGAACTCAGGGGAACAACTTGTAGTTGTAGACCATGAACTGCTGACAGAACAAAGTTGGCAGTGAGTTGCACCAGGAACTACTAGCAATTCAGCTGCTAGGGTAGAGGAGCAATGGGGAATTTCATTACGAATAAATGCATTATGGTACAATCTTCTTGTAAGGACCACAGGTTAAGAAAAATAGCTGATTAGCAGCTGGACAAGATTGATGGTTTTTTGAGCTAAGAACTCTGGTCCATGTTTCTTTCCCAAATACTTTCCTCAAAGAACAAGGGAAAATAATCATTTCCATTCCCGTTAATAAACATTTACATGAGATGATAAAGTAAAAAGGATCTGACATTTTCAAACTGTGCAGAAGATTTACAGCAGACTCCACTACTCCTGAGTGGGGCACTGAGTTGTCCTCAAGATGAAGGCATTTCATTTTTTTCCAACCCTTGATGTGACAGTGCCCAACTTCAGGTAACTTATGATACAAGTAATAACTAGTAACTAGCTAGGTGAATCATAATCTAACAACCCAATTCACCTATAGTTTCTTACTAACCCTTCAGGTTCTAGTGGAGCTATGCTAAGAATGGTTTCTTGAACTGCTGCTGGAGGTTCCGATGAGCTAGCTTGGCTGCAGCCAACAATCTTCTGGCAAGTTTCTATGAGGCAGTGCCTGCAGGTGGGGCAGGATGAGTGTGAACCGAGCCACTTATCAATGCAGCGGACATGGAAGCCGTGGTTGCACTTGGGCAGCAGCCTCACCCTGTCACCGGTGTTGAACTCGGACAGACATATGACACAGTCCGAGGCCAAACCTGGCAGCTTGAGATCAGGAGAGTAGTTCACGGTTGGGAATGTCTTGAGGGCTTTTCGTCTGACACCCGTGTTGGCTAATCTGGCAGAGGAGTTGTCGGCAGAGGAATCTGAGGACACAAAGTTAGTCGAACATCTCAATGCACACCTGATGATTGAGTTCAACCCAAGGGAGCAAATCAAGGCACACAGGAGCACAGACAGAACCATAATAACATTTGCATCGAAGCTGTTGTTGTTCGCGTAAGGATCCGACGAATTGTGGCGATTTTGAGGGTTCGGTGGTGGTGCTGTGTGCTGCAGAAGCAGCCTTCTGGAGTGAAAGTCTGAGAGCAAGTGTTGGTAAAGTTGAGTGGATGCGGGGACAGACATTGCCAGGAGTGAGAAAGTCTGGGAGGAAGTGTCTGAATTTGTGAAGACCTCGTGAGGGTGGTTGGTTGGGAGTATTATATATATAGAGAGAGGAAAGCTAAAACAGAGTAGAGTTTAATTTTAATCAGAATCACAATAGTAGTTATTTTGAAATTATTGATTTTATATATAAAGTTAGAAAATGTAAACAAAAGCTTTGTCTTTATATAAAGGTATGAAATATTGGATCCTCCACTGAGATTTTCTATCAGGGGGAGGGTGTATCACTCTATTCCAACATCAGCTGCCCACATAGGCTCAACTCATATTCTGTAAATGCTCTGTTGGACCCATTTTGATGCAGGAAGGAGCCTTGAACCTTCCTCAATCTAAGATGGCCAGCCAGATAATGTAGTACCCGGTAGACTGGACAGAAGGGTTTCAGTGTTTTTGAGTCTCCTCCGCCTCCCCAAGCTGGGGTAAAAGAGGAAGGGTCTACAGTTAACCTGAAACCTGTCATATCAAAAAGTCACATCATTCAACAAAGCCTCTCATCCTATCTGTAACCCACTTGCTAATTGCAACCACACTTCTATCAACTTCCTTGGTTTGTCAGTTAAATGTAGGGAATCAAGGGTTAATCTCTTCTTTCCTATCACCAACTATTTGTTTACTTGATTGGCACCCACTTGAGAGAAAGAACTTGATTAGTATGCTTCTCCCGTCTCATCTCTGACCTTCTCTGCCTTGCAACTAGAGCTAGCTGCTACTATACTATTAATTTCAGATTGTTTATCAGATTGAATTGGTTTGGTATAGATTCACACCCAGTAAAGTACCCATCATTTCTCAATAATATATCCTATGTTTTACTATTCTTTAGTACTAAAACTGTGCAGCCTAGAAACTTTTTGATACGCATACATGTAAATAAAACCAAAATGAAAGAAAGGACTATCGAAGAGTCGTGTGTCATTGGTAAAGTGGCAAAAGATATGGAATAGAAAAAGGGTAGGTTCAAGGTTCTCCTTCATTTCCTCTCAAATGTTGTCATTTATACTAGTTTATGTGCCTTTGGGTTTCCAAACAAATATACATTTCCTTTCTTTCAAATATATAATTATTTTTTAAATGCTTATATCTAGTAGTAGCTGTTTCTTAATTATTACCAAAAAAAAAAAACCTACAGGAGGGAGACACGCCAAAAAAGCTCCTCAAACTTGAAAGTTGAAAGCCTCATAACTTAAAAGAAAGGGACACAAAAGCAATCATGCAACTTATATAAAATAAATTCCTAAACACAGGCCGGAATTTATACTTTAATCAATCATATAATATGATGATTCCCATGCTAAGGAGCCAACATCACATATATACATATTCATTGTACAAACATTGTGGAGGGCCTTATTGAAGGGAAACAAAAAACGGTGGAAGATCTCTTGGATATTGTGTCATCTAGATTGGATTTGGGTTTATCGAAATTAATTCCATCTCCATCTGTATTTGAAAACAAGGGGAGAAAAGATCTACTACTACCTTTTAGCAGTTGGAGGTCATTAAACAAATAAACGTGACCCATGAGCCACTCTATTATTAATTAGTGGCATTGGACTGCTCATGTCCATGAATTTTCAGCATTTCTTTTTAGATTATGATTATTGTCACGTTTAATAATTGTAAATTCATGTGTGAAGAACAGCAAGTGGAAGTTACAGTTAAAAAATGATGCTTTATTGCCAACACTTTACTTAAAAAATTTATTCAGTACCATAAACAGTAAGACCTTTTCACTAGTAATTGGAGTTCGACATGGAATCAAAGTCAACCCCTCCTTCTCTTCAGGAGAGTGGGAGTTGAGATTTTTTTATATAATAAAAAATATCTATATAAGAGTTAGAAGGAATTCACACATAAGAGAATATAAAAAATTTCAACTTTTTTGAGATCCAAAAAATACCTAAACCAAAATTAGGGTATTATATGGGAGAAAAGAAGGGCCATGTTCAAATATATAACCTCTTCCATATCCATATGGAGCCTTAGTTATTGAGCTAGAGTGGTATTGATGGGGCTAAGAATTAAGTACCCTGGGGAAGTGCCTATAAAAAGCAGCTGGTGAAATTGGCTCATAACTAGAAACGCAGCATAATTTGCACAGAATTTGGGTAGTTCACTTTTTGTTAAGAAAAAAACCAAAAGCTAACAAACAACAAGATTACAGATTTTATATATACAAAAAAAAAAGAAAAAAAGAAAAAAGAAAAAAACCCTATCAATTTTGAAAAGCTTTGGCCAAATCTAATCAAGAGATATGTCTTGACATGAAGTTGATAAGAAAAGAGAATATTCCAAGCCACAATTTTTTGTTTTTCGCGTTCAAAATATATATTTTGATGAGTGGGAAACGAAGTGCAGATGAGGGAAATGATATAACAACAGAAATAAAAGGCCAGACAGACACAAAGCATAAAAGGCTAAAAGATACCAATCACATGAATAATTTGAGGAATTAAGGCCCTCTTTCATCACCTTCCTTTGCATTGAAGACGTTCCTTTCAATTCGAACCAAAGAATTAAAAGGAAAAAAAAAATAGTATGATGGGTACCCATCCAATAATTATTTTAGAAAGTCGTCCATTTCCCTATAGAAAAAGTTGAACAATAATAATAATAATAATAATAATAATAATAATAATAATAATAAAAGACAGAAAATTAAGTGCCCTAATGTTGGCGGCTAAAAAACCTTTTAAATTTATTTTAAAGTGTGTTCCACATACACTAGTGCCTTAAACTTGCTCCCTCATTTGTTAATGGTTTAAGCAAATCAATTTCGTTTCCGTATGGTCATTTATCATCATAATTATAATGCTTAATTAATATTAAATCCTTCGTGGTAGCTTCATATGAGAGAGCGCAACTACTATTATTGGGACGATATTTATCATAATGTAATTCAATAATATAGTGGATCTCTAGTATATCATGTTTAAGTGTCGACCGTCGAGCGCAAAGTTAATTGATAATCGCTTTCGAACACATCGATCATTCACATAAAACATTATTAATTTACGTTTTAACTAGACTTTTTGGAATTTCACCTCAGTGAAATACTAAAGAATAGTTTTGAGTACTTGTTTGTTTGTGTGACACATGTCCTTAATTAGTGTAAAACAAAATAGGCTAGGTTGGGACTGTTACTTTATTGCTTTTTCTCCTAGATTTTCTTGGTGATAGAGGTTTCCTAATCAGTTGCTGCCTAAATTTGTCGAATTATACAACCGTGGTGGCTTTACTGCTGAATAAGTGATCTCTTTCACGTTTGTTCAGACTACTGGTTAACCTCCGAACAAATTAAACATGTTTGCTTGAGAGCTTGATTTTAAGCATCGGTATATACTCCATCCTTCTTAAATTCTTTACAACATTCACAAATTAGTAATTAATTTTTTATTTTTAATATTTTAACATATAAATGAAAAATCTTATATATGGATGATAAATCAAGAACTATAGTTTTTGAATATATATAATTTTTTTAATTTTTTTTAATAAATAATAATATAAATAAATTCAAGTCAAATTAACAAAAAAAGTTAAATGAAACAAAGAAAATGGGAAGACAGTATATGACAAGACATGTATTGCTAAACTACTAAACATCTTTCCGGTTCTTATTTCGGAGGAGAAACAAGAGATTTCGAAACAAGAAGTGCATTTCTTTTAGGTTTTGTTTCAATGTTCTCATCTACAAAAAAATAAAAATAAAAAATACATAAAAAATAACCAACTGCCTATATATCCTATGTCCCTTTTGGCTCTGGAATGGCATATTTGGATTCTATGAGTTATCCTGCACAGTTGCAGACTTTGAGCTTCTCCAACGAGGCAATTCCTACATGTGGGACACGAAGTGTGCGACGCAAGCCACTTATCGATGCAACGAGCGTGGAAATTAACCATGGTTGCATTTTGGCAGAGTCTTCACAAGCTCACCATTTGCAAAGTCAGACAAACGGATGACACAAGCTCTGTCGAGTCTTGGCACCCTCAAGTCCGGTGTGTACTTGGATGGGGGGAAAGCCTTGAAAGCTTTCTTATTAACCCGAGTTGGAGAGCTTAGCTGAACCAGGCTCAGAAGTTTCAGAACTCGAGCAACATAATGCACATCTTATGATGGAAAACAAACCTAGAAAGCAGATCACAGCACACAGGAGCACTGGAAGAACAATAACCACATTCGAGTCAAAGTTGGTACTGAGGGAAGGTGGAGGGATTGCTGGGCTTGTACTTGTGGTTTGTTAGGCAGGAGAAGCTTTCTTGAGTGAAAATCTGCTAAGGAGTAAGGGAACATAGAAGAAGCAGACATTTTTGTGGAGTTTAGATTTCTAAAGCAGTTTTGTTATTAAGAATTGATTTCTCAAGGGACTATTTTTACAAAAAGATGGAGCTCCAGTGTGGGTCCTACATATTATAGTATTATAGCATAAGACAATACTATAATCCCCCTAATACATATATACCAGAATAATTCCTAGGATTTTGGTTGCTTTTCATGTTTTTTAAGTTGATTCCTGGGCTTGAATCCTGAGTTCATCGTAGAGGGAAGGGTAACAGAAGGGAGATTATTATCTTCCATTGTGAGCTTAATTAGAGCACCAAATCAACCAAAGCAAAAAAGCCTGCTCCACTTTCCATTCACGATCAGGGATAGATAGGTGCCACTTGGCATTTGCCAACCATCTACAGTATTTTTTGGACCTTTCATGGATATTCCCAGATTCCACAATTGAAGTAACTGATGAAACTTCCTAGTATCCAAAAGCTAATTACATGGAAAGCAAACTGCACTTCCCTGGCTAGTAAGGTTGAGCTAAGATTAGCTGACGAGGTGTGTAAACAAATAAGTTTTCATGTGCAACAAGCACCAACGAAAGTATGTTTCATTAGCTTTTGGCTGCTGTAAATATACACAGAAACAACAGAGGTGATTGGGTTGTACAAGTGTTTCGTATGTATCTAAACTCTACTTACAAGTGTATCTAAAATAGAAGATAACTAAGATAATGACCACGTGATAAAACACATTTAACACTCCCCTTCAAGTTGGAGTATGGAGATCCGAGATACCCAACTTGCTTGTAAGAAATAAAAACTGGTCTCTGCTAAGAGCCTTTGTGAGTACATCAGCCAGTTGAAACTTGCTTCGAACGTGTCTTGTCACTATGTCTTTTGACAAGATTTTTTCACGAACAAAGTGGCAGTCAATCTCAATGTGTTTTGTACGTTCATGAAACACTGGATTGTTGGCTATGTGAAGTGCAGCTTGGTTGTCACAATGTAAGACCATTGGATGCCGTAGATCGACAGTTAGATCATGAAGAAGACTTTTGAGCCATACAATTTCACTTGCTGCAGCTGACATAGCTCTATATTCGGCCTCTGCAGAAGATCTAGCTACTGTCGTTTGTTTCTTGGACTTCCAAGAGATTGGAGCTTCTCCAAGTTTTGTTATATATCCTGTGGTTGACCTCCTGGTTTGAGGACAACTTGCCCAATCTGCATCACAGAATGCATTCAAAATAAAGTCTCCTTTGGAAGGAAAGAATATACCTCTCCCTGGTGTTCCCTTCAAAAAACGCAAGACATGCATGGCTGCTTGAAAATGGGCTACCTTCGGTTCTTTCACAAGTTGACTTAATAGATTGGTAGCATAGGTCACGTCTGGCCGTGTGATGGTGAGATAAATTAATCTTCCAATGAGCCTTCGGTATTGTTCAGGATACTTGAACACTTCACTATTTACTGAACCAAGCTGGTGTTGTTGCTGTATGGGAAACTTAGCTGGTTTGCAACCAAGCATTCCGGAGTCTTTCAAAATATCAATGCAATATTTCCTCTGTGACAAGAATATTCCCTTCTGCAATCTTGCAACTTCCAATCCTAGAAAGTACTTTAATTTTCCAAGATCCTTTATATAAAACATATCATGCAACTGTTGCTTCAGTTTCTGAATGTATGACTGATCATTGCCTGCAATGATGATATCATCCACATATACTAATATAGCTGTGTAACTTTGATCAGTTCTATGTGTGAACAGAGAGTAATCAGCCTTAGATTGGATAAAACCAAGCTGAAGTAAGGAAGTAGAAAAATTTTTAAACCACTGTCTTGGGGCTTGCTTGAGCCCATATAGTGATTTCTGCAATTTGCACACAAGATTGCTGTTTTCTCCAAAGAAGCCTGGTGGGGGCACCATGTATATTTCTTCATTGAGATCACCTTGAAGAAATGAGTTTCTAACGTCTAGTTGATGGAGTTCCCAATTTTTCATGGAAGCAACAGCTAGCAAGCAGCGCACTGTGGTTAGTTTCACCACAGGAGCAAATGTCTCATTGAAGTCAATTCCTTCTACTTGGTTGAAGCCCTTGGCAACCAATCTGGCTTTGTATCTTTCTATGCTTCCGTCAGATTTATGCTTGATTCGAAACACCAACTTTGAACCAATAGCTCTTTTGTTTGGAGGTAGTTTTACCATTGTCTAGGTTTTATTCATCTCAAGAGCATGTATTTCTTCTTTCCTGGCATCACGCCATCTTGGATCTTTCATGGCATCATGGAATGTTTTTCGTTCCTGTTGGACGTCAATAGCTTCAAGAAAAGCTGTGTGTTTGGAGGAAAAATGAGAGTAGGAAAGATGATGTGAAATACAGTGGAGGTTACCTGAGGAAGACAGATTCGTAGTGGGTTGCGATGATGTATTTACTCCAGGAAGCTCATAAATGTAGTCCTGCAAGTAGTTAGGAATATGACGTTGCCTAGAAGGTCGAGGGGGATGATTTTCTGTGACTTCATTTGTTTCGGCATTTTCAAGTTCTTCACAGTTTTCAGCCTCAAAGGTATTATTTTCAGCTGGGACTTCATCAAAGCAAATGTTAAGTTCAACAAGAGTTGGTGTCACATTTTCATGCATGTTCCTAGGCTGAAAAGGAAAAGTGGTCTTAAAGAATACGACATCGCGAGAGACAAAAAGTTTTTGAGACTTGAGATCGAAAACTTTGTAGCCTTTTTGGCTTGTTGGATAACCAACAAAAATACAAGCTTTGGACCAGTTATCAAATTTGTCTCGAACTCTTGGCCTGTTATGGACATAGCAAAGGCATCCAAAAACACGTAAGTGATTAAGTGAAGGGGCCTTAAAGAACAACTTTTCATATGGACTAATGCCATCGAGTTTTGGTGTACGAGTGTGATTTATCAAATATGCAGCGGTTAGAACACACTCCCCCCAGAACTTAATAGGAAAATTTGCTTGAAAGCGTAAAGCACGGGCTACTTCTAAAAGATGACGATGTTTCCTTTCAACAATACTGTTTTGTTGAGGAGTATTGATGCATGAGGTTTGAAGAATAATGCCATTTTGTTGAAGAAAAACAAGCATAGGCCCAGCAACGAATTCTTGTGCATTATCACTTCTCACAAGATGAATGATCTTGTTAAATTGATTCTTTACCATGGCGTGAAAGATGGCAAAATATGCTGCCACATCTGATTTTTGCTTAAGAAGGCACACCCACGTGTATCGACTATAATCATCCACAATTGTTGGAAAATAGTGAGCACCAGATAAAGAAGGGGTTTTGTAAGGTCCCCAAACATCAACATGCACAAGATCAAAAGAGGCTTTAGAACAATTGAAACTCAAGGAAAATGGCTTTCTTGTTTGCTTGGCTCGAAGGCAAGAATCACAACAATTGTTCTTATTTTTTAAAGACAAGTTTGACAATTGAGGAACAAAAGATAACTTATCAAAAGAAACATGTCCTAAACGCCAGTGCCAAAGAGTAGGAGACTGTTTAGATTTTACTACTGCTGCAGAATGTGGTTTGAGCTTTCTGAAGTAATATAGACCATCACATTGTTCACCCATGCCAATCAGCTTCCTCGACACTAGGTCCTGTAAAATGAAAAAGGTAGGGAAGAAGATTACTGCACAATTTAGATCATGGGCTATTTTGCTGACAGATAAAAGGTTGCAAGTGAATGAAGGAATATGTAAAAATTTTTTTAGTTTTAAGTTTGGGCTCATATCCACATTGCCAAATGAGTGAACTTTCATGTTCTCACCATTTGGAAGTTGAACATGTGACTGTGAGACTAGTTTTCGAACATTAGTCATATGCAAGGAATATGGTGTCATGTGTTCGGAAGCACCACTATCAATTATCCAGTTTGATATCTTAAGAGAAGTCTTACCAGAAAAATTCATTGAACTTTCCTGTTTCTGTATTGATAATAGTGACATTAACTGGTCATACTGCTCTTGAGTAAGATTGAAATTGGGTGTGGAAGCTGTCGAATGGTTGTGTTCAAGAGCTGCTAAGTTAGCTGCGATTTTTGATTGCTTCCAACCTGTATTTGGCTTGTTCTGTTTAGCTGCACTTTTATCCTTTTGTTGCCACCAATCAAGATAACCGATTATCTCAAAGCACTCTTCCACATAGTGGCCAAGTTTTCCACAGTGATTGCAGCGATTCTTACTTTTGTTTGAATCTTTACTTGTCTGCTGATTTTGAGTTTTTGCTGGTTTCACAGCAAAGGCGGCAGCATCAGTTGGAGAGGATCTTATTGTAGCAACGTTTTGTAGCTTTTCTTATTTGACAACAAAGGCATAAGCCTTGTTGATTGTTGGTAATGGCTCCATGTTGAGTATCTGAGATCTAATGACATTAAAATGATCAGTTAAACCCATAAGAAACTGATGTAGTTTCTCACCTTCTTTTTCTGACAGAAATTCTTTAGAGGCTCCACACGTGCATGCTGGAATATTGGTGTATGTCGCCAATTCATCCCACAAGGCCTTAAGCTTGGTATAATATTCAATCACAGCCATGTTGTTCTGTTGTAGAAGAGAGATTTCTCTCTTTAGTTCATGAATTCGAGGTGCATTACCTTGGGAGAATCTCTCCTGTAGGTCCAGCCACATATCTTTTGCTGAATCAACATATGCAACACTGCTGTGAAGTTCAGGAGCAATAGAATTGAAAATCCAAGCAATCACCATGGAGTTGACCTTCTGCTAAGTTTGGAGCCCTTGTGATTCATCTACTGGCTGTTCGATGGAGCCGTCAACAAATCCCACCTTGTTTTTAGCCCGGAGAGCATTGATCATTGCCCTATGCCAAGTGGGGTAGTTGTCTCCTTTAAGAAGACAGGTAACAAGGACAGCACCTGGATTGTCCGAGGCATTCAAGAAGAAGGGAAAAGAAAGATCGCTGCTGTTGATCGTTCTTAATCCAGAGCCACTTCTGCCGCCTCTTCTTATGTTATTATTTTCATCTCCCATTCTTAAAAGAGATTGTAAGCACAAGGATCAAAGATAGTGCTCTGATACCATGTAAACAAATAGGTTTTCGTGTGCAACAAGCACCAACGAAAGTATGTTTCATTAGCTTTTGGCTGCTGTAAATATACACAGAAACAACAGAGGTGATTGGGTTGTACAAGTGTTTCGTATGTATCTAAACTGTACTTACAAGTGTATCTAAAATAGAAGATAACTGAGATAATGACCACGTGATAAAACACGTTTAACAAGGTGTAATTCGTAAACCCCACTTCTTTAGCTTACTAGGCATAGTAAAAAATGTCCATTCTCTACTTGAGTGTACGAGGTTTATACATCTCACGCTTTACAGCTGTTCAATCTGCAGTATTATTTTACGTAAATATAATAAAATAATTATTAAATAATAAAATTTGGGGATGAAAAGAAAAAAAATTAAAATTCTAGCAATCTGAGTTTAACAATTGATAGAAAAGAATTCAATAAAAAAACTAAGATTTGGAGTTATATAAAAACATGGTCTAATGAGTCTAATCTCTTTACAATACATTTTTAGAGTTAATAGGATAAATAGTAGAATTTTTTAGCAATTAAAGTGATGTTTAGCTATTGACAGAAAAAAAAGGTACGAATTGGGGATTTAAACAAAAATTTTCAAGTAAAGTAATCCAATCTATAGCCAAAATTAGAAAAAAGGGCTAAATTTTTTCATAGAAAATAGAAATAACATTTCTATGAAAAGTGATGCTTATCTTTGGTAGAAAAAATGTCAAAAAGGACAAAAAGTGGAGATAGTCCTTATAGTTTTTTTTTTTGGCAAATACAGTTTTCAAAGTTGCAGATTTATCGACTTTGTTATTACCCTCATACTGTCTCTCAAAGTTTGATTGTCAGATTAAATAGTTTAGGAACCAAAAAGGAAGAAAGGAAATCTATATAGGGCTAGAAGGATATTAGACCATTACGTAAGGGAAAAAAAAAAACCTTGTTAGTGCTCTTATACTGTCACTCAAAGCCTAATCATTAGATGAAATAGTTTAAAAATCAAAATGGAAGAAAGGAAATCTATAGAGGGCTAGAGGAGGTTAGACCACTATTAAGGAAAAGCAAAAAAAAAAAGGCATTGTTCGTGAACAGTAACCTCAAGTCGCTAATTAATATATAGTTATAACAAGGTTTATGGTGCTTGTGCGTTGCGACGGTTCAATCCGTATCAACATTAAATATGAATATAAACAACAATGATAATTGACTAAAGAAAAAAAAATTCGTAAAATGAGAAAAGAAAAGCAAGAATCGGGATAAAAAATCAAGGTAAAATTTTACGACTAAGAGAGCAAAAAAAAAAAATTCTAAGTATCAAAAGATAAAGTATGGCGGTTAAAATTTTATTTTAAAAGAGTGAAATAATATAAATGAATTAATAATATAAGACAAAGAGTGTAATTTCAGTGAGAAAATGGGGGGGGTTTATATAAGAAAAAAATGGGGTTTAATGAATAATAAATAAAAAAATGGTCTTCGGGTTAAGAAAGCAAATGCAAAGATTTCAAAAATTAAAGTCTTAACCATTAACGTAATAAAGGAAAAAAAGAAAATAAATGAAAATATTGGCTAAAACGAATCAACTCGAACCATACAAAAAATTAGACAACTCATAGTTACTAAAGTTTTATTTTTAAAAAAATAATAAAAAAACCTACAAAAAAGGTAAATAAAATCATTATGGTTGATTAAAAAAGTAAAAAAAAAAAAAAACAAACCATGGTTACCAAGTTTTTGCTTTAAAGACAATAAATAAAAAAAATAGAGGTCAAGAGAACAAATTGAGAGGTTTGGTGACCCACATATCATAGCAGATATTTTTTGCAATAAGCTTTAATAATAAATAAGAATTTATCATTAATAAATTTATGATAATCAGTTAAAATTTCTATTCATTTCAAATTTAAGTTGGGCTCTCTTCATGTTATATTTATATCTTTAAAATGATTAGTTATGATTAAAACATAACATTGTAAAACAAAATACAGTATGTGCCTCGAAACAACGAATATTTTTTATGTTAACTAAAAAATAATTTACTGAAAATTTTCATCTTTTATTAACTCAAACTCAATATTTTAATATTGATAAATAAATTTATCTACAAAAATGTACCTGCAATTTTAATGATTATTGGCCAAATTACTTTATTAAACTATAGAGCTTGAAATAAATAATTGATGCTATAAAATGTAATTCATCAATAACGATAAAAAAAATGACCGAAACACAAAACTATGTTTAATATTTTAATCAATTAATAGTCTAACAATTAACTTAATAAAAATAAAAAAGAAAAGAAAGTTAAAAAATTGACTAAAGCCGAATTAACTAGAATCAGGCCAAAAGTAAACAAATTATAATGATTAAAGTTTCATATTAGAAGACAACAAAAAAAAATCAATAAAAAAAAGTTAGGATCAAGACAAAAAAAAAATGGTAAAACTTTAGGTATTAAGGATCTAACAATTGACTTGATAAAGATTAAAAATGGTTTAACTAATAAATAATGAAATTATGATCACTAATGTCTTACTTTAGAAGTCGTACTTTAGAAGATAGTATATAAAATAACAACAAGAAAAGGTTCGGGGATTAAGAGAGCAAATAGAAGATCTAATTAAATAATTATAAAATTCAGGGAACAAAATGTAACACGGATGTAACTCTTGGCCTAAAATGAAAAAATTAAAAAGTTGGGGACTGAAACCACATTTTTACCAAAATAAACATGAAATAGCTAAAACCGGGAAATTTGCAACATTGGCCCTCAAAAAAGCGATTGCCTTGAGAAAAGATAATCAAACTAAAAAAAGAGTAAATCATATAGAGAGACCTGACTATCATATAAAGTCATACTAAATTCTTTTACACCATGTGGGATGCAACGATGAAGAAGGTATCTCCAATTAAACAGAATGGAGGCATAGTTTTCATGTAACAAGCTGCTTTGTTTTTCATCTTATGTTTCTTGATTTAGCATCCATTATATATGAGGACAACCACTAGATTGTAATACCCCAAAACTTTAATAAACGACCTAAGTGTAATGGTAAAAGGAAGTTGGGTTTTAAGTGTATATGAAAATAAAGGATGGAGACAGGGTGTACCTTGGAATTAAGACTTCGAGGGGTGAGGGTGAAAATAAGGACCTAAATGAGTTGTTAATATATATAAATTTACAATTAACAATAGAAAATATCAAATAGTAATACATATAAACTCATGAAATTCAAAAGTCTACAATAATTGAGTTCAATTCAAGAGTTTATGACTCAAAATCTAACATGAAGCTCATTCAAATTCCTAAAGTCATCAAGTATTGAATCTAAACTGAAAGTTTCTGCAAGATCTTTTTCAATATACAAAAACAAATTATCAGCAAGAAAATCATTGTCCATCTTGTTTGTCAGTCTAACCTTCACAATTTTCATAGTTGAAAAAATATGTTCTGTAATAGCTTTTGTCACAGTAACAGCCAATAACAAATGGATCAATCCGTCAATCAAAAAGTAAAAACTTGACTTTCTGGTAGCTACTAAAACTTGTCATAACTCAGCTATTGATGACAATCATTCAAAGTTTGACAAATTTCTAACATCAGTATAAAAATGTCATAATTGAAATGACATCAAGTCACATTCATGTCTTGAAAAATCATGGGGATAATATTTCTACACAAAGCTGCAAATGGAATCAATATTAAATGACTTGAACTCAACTTTCAGATTTAAATATGAGCTTAACTTTAAAAGCTCTATAAGACACTCATTAAACCTGAAAGAAATCTCTCGTTATTGATAATCTATAGTTTTATTAAACATATTAAAATGATAATAATGCTTCACATCAACGTTATCATGTTGGTGACTACTACACCCCACAAAATGGGGAGCACTCAGATTTGGAATATTAATATCATGTTTTAAATAAAATGAGTAGACCTTTTGAATAAAAAAAATCTCATCCATCCTTCTTTAAGTCCCCGTAAGCACAGTGATGTAATTTCCACCAAGTTCATTGCATTTATACTGTCTTAACCATTTTGTTGTAATGCTTGATAAAAAACATCAATTATACAAAAAACCTCATACATCAAGTGAACAATGAAGATAAACTCAAATGAAAATATTTTTTTCAAAGCAATTGCAAGATCTCCTCTTAATTTATAATTAGCACTATCTTCCTTAACATTTTCAAGAACCTTATAAGCAGCATCAAACATGTTAAGAAAATTGTTAATTGATGCAAAGTAAGAATTTCAATAGATATCACCTGACCCCTACAAAGTATCAATTGGGAGCTCCTACCTCCAAAATTAGGGATCTAAAGAAAGTGAAACAAAGTCAATTTATTCTCAGAAATTTGAGATAAAAAACTAAATGAAAAATCAAAGGCAACTGTTGAATAGAGAGCAAAGAAACTAAAAAACCCTAGGTCCCTAGCCGCGTCTACATTTAATCTCTGTGAAACTGGCAAAGAAAAAAATCATATTGGAGTTAAAACATTAAAAAAAGTTAAAAGATATACAAGTCCCTTTTTAATTTTAAAACTTACACATAAGTACCTAATGTTAGTTTTTCAGCAATTATATCACATATTACCTACCCAATGAAATTTTTCAAAATTCTATAGGAGTAGCTACTACCCCCATCCCTACTAACATACACCCCTGAATGGAGACTATGTTAACTCCTTTTATTGTAGAAAGGCCACTAAACCTAATTTTTTTTTTTTATCTCTTGGCATGACTTGTGGTGCAGTAGTCATAGCAAGATAGAGGCAGAGCTTGGAAAAAAAGGAAAAAGAAGATGTAATTGTTTATGAGTTGTTTTTTGAGAATTGATGATTATGTAATACTTTCTTCCTCATGATTAAAAGGGATAAGATTGGGAGTAAATTAACAAAGAAAGAAAATTTTCGTACACCATTATGATTTGAGAAATTTCAACAGTAGACCAAGATATTTTAGTTGTTTATATACTAAAATATGACTGGACCCTAGGCTTATAATATATCATTGGAAAAGTCTATGATTTGACTTTTACATAGAAGAAATGAAATTTGATTTGGTGGCCTAAATAAGGAGTTATGTTAATTCTCGCAAGACATCGCCAAAATAACAGGTGTTGTACGAGTTCTGAGTACGGAGTAGGGAGTTATGTTTTTTTATTTAACATCCATTCTTTGTAAGGACACCATTGGACTACCATGTAAAATCACACTAGTGCATCAGGAGCAACAACTCAAACAACTGGTCATATGTAATAATTAATGCTGGTAGGATGGAGACAGCTAGCTAGCTGCCGATTTTAGTATCTCTTGCTAATTAAGTTATTGGCACAAGATATGAGACAGATTCCTAGAATCCTTGAAGATCAGGATATGTGGTTACTCTGTCATTGCCATATGCAAGTTGTTCTAAAAATTTCCTCCAAAAATGGCCAACAAACTAGAGCAGCTTCATCATCTTGTGGCTCCAAGTAAAGCAACGAGAGCGATCACAGCTATTTAAAAAGCCAAAAGGAAAACACCTGTTAATATAAAAAGGTCCAATGGGTTAGTTTGTGGAAGGCTGGAAGCTATGTATCCAGAGTTAATAGGCTCATCCAGATGCTGTCGTCCATCTGCTTAGTTATTTGCTTCAGACCAGATGTGAAGAACAATTCAATTACTTAGCGTTAAACAAAAGGATATTATAGATTTATGAACAAAAAGGTTTAAAGATATATAAAGCAATGCAAGTGGGTAATATATTTAAGTATTACAATTCTTATTGGTGCATTGTGTAATGGGGTCACATCTCGGGTACTACCTTTTCTTTTATGAATTATAGTTATCATTTTATCTCAATTAAATGAAACTGCACAAAGCCTAATATATCTATTTATTTATCTCGTCCATTCACTTGGATGTAACAAGTCCTCAATTCTATATAACCATTTTTTCCCGCAAGTATTTTGGAAAGGGATTAGATGTCTATCACTCCAGAAAGGAAGTATGTGTTGATTGTTTGTACCAGGGGTACCGCTAATTGGATCCTAATCTGGTTGGTTGGATGCCACAAAGCTGAGTCCTCAAGTGTCTGTTGAGACTAGAGATTATCTTTATTGCTTACAGGCAATTGAAAATTAATATGTGTGATTTCTTTCTAATTAATATAGTATCAGTGGTTGTTGTCTATTTGTATACTCAGTATTTTGCTCCAAAAGGTGGAGATGCTATATTAAAAGAAACCATGAGCTGGTTTTTTTTACCCTGTGCTGCAAGGGAATGAGTGTATGTACACGGAAGAGTAATTAGGAATAATATTGGGTTGATGGGCTAGGACGAGCCGCTTCAATTACTTAATCCTAAAAGTGAAAAATGAACAAACAACTTAAATTCGGCTCAATTCAAAAGTTTATTCATGACTCGTTTAAAAAGTTATCAAGTCAAACTTGGATAAAATTTAAAACTAGACATACAATTCAAGTAAAGCTCAATTTTGCTTACTACTCAGCTCGACTCGGTCTAATTTTAGATTTTTTTTCTTAATTTATGTGAACATCTCGAGCTTGACTTGAGTTCCATTGAATAAAAGCTCATCTATAACTTATTCATATTGTTTTCAATCCAAACATAAACAACATATCAAGCTCGATAAATTATTCAAGCTGAATATGATCAGCCTATTACTTGACTCGGTTTGACTCGTTTTCAGCTCTACTTATTCCTCATCTTCTTACTGCATACCTCATTGTCCTACTTTTATATTGTTCAACCAATGGGGGAGGGATTTCACACTAAGTTTCTAACTTTTGAAAAAATTACCAAATTCGTATATAATCTCTACATATTTTCAAAATTCATGAGGGATGGCAACATCCCCACCCTATATAGGTTCACTAATGTGTGTTCATGCACTTGTGTGCATGTGTTGTTCTCTTTAATTTTTCATTAAGATTCCAATATATATGAAAATTTGAGATAGAAAATTCTGAGAATCAATAGAGAAGTAATATGGCTTCAACATGTCAACAAAAATTTCAGATCGAGAGTTGTTTCATGAGAGGAAATTGGACTTAAAGTGTCATGTGTGTGTATCGGGAGCATGGTGTAAAAGGGCTTCTAGAACTAAGTGGTTTTTATTTTTGGTAAATTACCCGTATTTATATGTTGTCTACGCTCTTGAATTTTCTGAAAGTTTCTCAACAAAAGGCAAAAAAAAATGCAGACAAGTGTATTTATTCTTCATTTTACCACTTTATTGAATAATACTCTAAACAATTCGATCCTTCCACTCAGAATAAAAAAAGCCAGCCACCACTATTGTTTGTTGGGCTGCACTGGTTTGGACATCTTGCGAGCTTTGCACACTGAATTTTACAATTGAGGACTCCTGTTCTCCTTTTCTTGATTGTTGAGGACCTCTATTGTAATTATCAGCGCCTTCTAATGTCTGATTCTGTCATAGGTCCACCAGTGCTCAGTGATCTCTTGCAACATTCATCCGGATGAATTTGCACACCTTTTTTGCTTGATGCAGCAAAACTGACGGCAAAAAAGCTTAGATGTTCCCGTTCATGGTCAGTGTGATGGTGCGCTTACTAGCCAATAGCAACCAAAATTTCTCTGTTGAACCTTGATGATCAAAAGAATATATAGAGTCAGACTCAGCTGCTGCTCCTATAAACCAGAAGGATTGTTTCACGTTCTAGTGGCAGCAGACAGGGAGTGCTTCCTTGCGCAGGTCGAAAGCGTTGGGGTGAACTAGCTGCTTGACCAGAACCTTCAACAATCTTTTGACAGATGTTGATCAGGCAATGCCTGCACTTGGGGCAGGTGGAGTGCGACCCAAGCCACCTATCAATGCAAGCAACGTGGAATCCGTGGCTGCACTTTGGTAGAATGCGCAACTGCTCACCAGAGACAAACTCCGAGAGGCAGATGATACATTCTGTGTCATGTCCTGGAAGTTTAAGATCTGCAGAGTAGGTTACCACAGGAAAAGCTTCCAAGGCCTCCTGCTTGATCCCCCGCCTAGCCGATGCCGCGGAAGGGCTAGCTACAGGCTCTGTAGCTGCTGAGCTCAGGCACTTCAACGCACATTTGATGATGAAGTTCATGATAAACGAGAGAATGACACCACACATGATGATTGAGATGATGAAGAGAAAGTTTTTGTCTAGGTTTATGTTTTGTTGGGTTGGATTTGGGGCAGGAGATTCAGCTGTGACTTTAAGAGGATGCTGCCAAATACTAGTAGTAGTAGGGCTGTTTAATAGCAATTTTCTTGGGTACATGTTTGAAGACATTTGCAAGACTCTGTGAGGAGAGACCGTTGGCTGGGAAGTGTTGAAATTATGGGGGATCCTTTATATGGACAGAAAAGTAAAGTTGCAGGTTTTCTTAATTAGATTTTGTGATATCTGGATCCAATAAATCCATTTGCAAATCCTGTATTGGGACCCATCGAGTAAAGAGATATTAATTATAGGCATATCATTGGTAACATGTTGCACCAGCTTATAGTTTTAGCCCATTGGAAATGGATAAGCTTTGCTTTGCTTAGTTGCCTCCACTCTCTCTGTGTGTCCTAGTAATTATCCAGACAAAACAGTAGGCAAGTAGGCATGTTGGGCAAGTTCAAGATCAAGCAAAATTATAGTGCTATGTTGTGCAAATAGGAATTGGACATTCGTTGCTTCCATTTTCTTTATTCCTTTTATCCCTTTTCTTCTTCTTCTTCTTCTTCATAACCTAAATAAAAGTGTAGGCCATGTCATGAGTTAAGTTTAAGATTAGAGCTGTACCGAATGCATTAACAAATATCTTACACTAAAACTTCACAAAATCCTATTTGATACAGTTAAGTGGAGTCGGTTAACCTTTTGCAATGAATGATACACTGAATCTAGGATTTAGTATAAACTTTGTAAATTATTAGTTTTAGTTTTAGTGCGCTTTAGCATTATTCTTAAGATTATGTAAAAATCTAGTGCTATATAAACCAGTTTATCAATTATCACATGTTAAAGTAAGTCGATGGTCACAAACAGTTTTATTTAATATATATTTCTTTCAATTACGTCACAATTCAATGTCAGTAACTGTACAACTAAGTCATTTTATCATGCAGATAGTCAGCCAAATGTAATAGAGCAATTTACAGCTACCCCATAAATTTATGTTAACATTAAAGTTACATATATGAGCTTTGAAAATTTACATTTGCTTTTTGTTTTTTTTTTTACAGTGTCCAAAAGTAATTTCTAAACTTCTAATTTAAATTGTATGATAATTGTATGCTATTAATTTATATATATGTAAGGTAGGGGATTAAATATTTAATTTCCAAACATAAAAAATGTAAATATAATATCAACCAAAGTTCTGGAGTAAGCATAAAATATAAAAAAAAACAATGGTGACATGGATGATGCTCCCGACTTATTTGTTTCTGGCCTTCTGGTAACGAGTATTCAGTCTCTTTAGACTCTTTTTTTAACAGCACTTGTTAGACTCTGAATTTCGTGACTTTATAATTTCGGCGTGGGGTTTAAGAAGAGAAATAAGAAAAATTTTTAGATGTGTTTTTTTTGTGGGTGAAAAAGAGATAAGTCGGACACGTTTGAATGTTCTATAAGCATTTTTTGATGCTTTGCAGGGAAAAACATGGAAGGGTTATATATATAATTGAAAGTTCTGAAAGTTCAATTATTCAAGTGGATAAAAGATAAAAGAAGTGTAACCTAATTGAAAAGTGACAAAAATTTTAGGATAATTTATAATTACCAATTGAATTTAGGTTGATATTATAGTTACATCTCTAGTGTTTGAAAATCTACTCTATACCCCCCCCAGCTTTGTTTACACTCTCCAGCAGTAACTTCTTAGATTCCATTTTAAATTATCCAGTAATCATTTGCCAATAATTACAATCTATGTAATATTTTTTTACAGTTAATGAATGTTTTAATTAATCATTTTGTTCCTCAAATGTGTATCTTTAAATGTCAACTAGTTGTAAAAGATGTACCAAGCAATGAGCATAATTACTAGATAATTTAAATTAAGATTTTAGAAGTTATTGTTGAGTAGCATAAAAAAAACAAGGGGAAGTGTAGAATTTCAACCTCAAGAGTGTTGGCAAAAAAAAAAACCATCAAAAGTGTAATTGACTAATTGTAATACCAATCTAAGTTTAGGGGTAATTATAAATACCAATAAGTCAATTTCCATATTCATCAATCAATAGGTAATTATAGCACCAATGGTCACAAACCAATAATTCCCATTGCAAATTAATTAGTTCTTAACCCTTATTTCATTGCAAATTAATCTCAAATTTTTATAATTTATTTTATTCCTCAACCCTAGGGAGACACAAAAACTCGATTTATAGGAAAAAAAACTGATAGTTTAAATTGTTTATTAACTATGAAAAAATTATAATACAATTTGAGTTTATTATAAGACAACTACCGAGCATTCTGAATTTGTTAATTTTTACAAATTATCCGACATTAACTTTGTAAATTCTAATGTAAATTATTCAGTTACTTTTTTTTTCATAAATTCAAACTATGCCATAATATTTTAATAGATAATAAAATTTTAAATTATCAGTTTTTTTCTGTGTAAATTGAGTTTCTATACATACTTAGAGTTCGGGGTTAATATGCAATGAATTATAAAGATTTGGGATCAATTTGCAACCACATGAATGTTGGGGAATGATTTACAACAGGAATTAAAAGCTTGCTAGAAATGGTTCTTTTTATCCGTCAATTAACGTATGGATTAGTAATTACGAGAGACAAGTAATACAATACACAAAGAAGGCAGTAAAGGCAGTTAATCCAAAAATAGTGCTACAAAAACAGAGTTCTTGCATTATCTAATCAAAAGTTAAATCTATATATAAATCATGATTAATTAAAGAAAAATTAGTGAATTAATGTATACTATGGGTTACAACTGTCAGCAATTTGCACCAAGTTATGATATAATCGGCACGGTTATTAGAGTGATGTTACCATTAAGTACCACAAGAACAGGCAACTGGGATGTCTTTCTGCGGACTGGCACGTTGTAAACCATGCTACATTAGAACATCAAATTTTTACACTTTTAAAGCTCTATCTTAATGGCTACTGTAAGTGCATTGCCCTTGTTCAAAGGGTTAGATTCGAGCCTGTTTCAAGGTAAAAAGACCATTAGGTTATCCTCATTCTTCTACGTAATTTTTTATTTTTTATTTTTTATTTTTTTTATCCATGCTTAAAATCTTTTAACAATTTCATAAAATAAAAGAAAAGCGGACAAGTTGCTGTTTCCATTTTCACAATGCTTCTGAATTCTTCCAAACTAGATGTGATTATGGTTCCGGTTAGTTCAGTTTTATAGTGAAACTGAACTAACTTGAAATGGCCTCGGTTCCAAAATTTTTCTACCAAACCTAAGAACCAAATAGAACCAGAACCATGGTTCTAGGTTTTTTTGTTTATTCCATATTTCTATAACAACACTAAAATTCAATAAAATTGCATCCATAACCAGTTTATGAAATATTTAACATAATATATATACACTTAAAATTAACATTTAAATGTATATATTAGACACATTCAAAAAAGTTTAAAAATGATATTACTAAAATGGTTCAAAAGAGTTACTTGTGTGGTATCTTTCATCTCAACCAATTTACTTATCTTCAGTAATTCCAACATTGACACGACTTATAACATGGGAAGCTGAGTCTTTAAGATCATCTTTTTCATTATCAAAACTTGAAATATGTTAATATCATGAATTTCTAGTTTCATATAACTCAAATAAAAAAGGATGAAAATTATATCATAGAGAGTAGTCTGGAGTAAAGAGATCGAAAGCAAAACAACTCAGAAATAGTCGATTTAGGAAGGGAAGTGATTCAAGTGAATATGGAAAAATTTCATGAATGATTCTACAACTTTCATATTGTTTCAATTTGGAACATTAATTTAAGGGTTTAATATAAAAACACAAAATGACCACCCTAATTCTTAAAATGTGTGTGTGTGTAATGCTATAATTTTTATTATATAATTATATATATACCTCGGGTAGAACCAACAAAAAAACCATTGATTTTTCTAAATGTGAAAACCAACCTATGAATCATAGTTTATTTTTACCCAACTCAACTCAACCTAGTGAAGGTGGTATACGTTAGGTTTTAGGTTTACCAAATCCATGCTTGCCTCTGTCCCAAACGTTTCAATCCTTTTGCTCGGAATTAACAAAGCCAGCCCCTAATGATTGTGGGACTATGCCGCTTTGCACTCACACCTTGCAAATTTTACACTACAACCTATACTTGAGGGCCCCTAGTCTAATTAAGATCATCTTCTGATGTGCAATTCTGTCACTGATCCATCGATTCCTGGTGATCTTTTTGCAGCAATCTGGTAGGATTCGTACATCTTTTTGTGCATGAAAATGACAAATATCCACAAAATTCAGTAGCTCAAAAGCCAAAAGAAAATCCATATTCCAGATAAAAGAATGCTTTAGATGCTGAAGTTTATACAATCAACCGAAACAAAACAATCCGATGCATGGTCAGCTGTGTTACAAGCTATAGTAATCAGAAATTCTCAAGTTAGATTCAGCTGCTGCTTCTGTAAATCCGAATCATCGTTTCAGGTTCTAGTGGTAGCATACAGGGAGTGCTCCCTTGTGCAGGAAGAAAGGGTTCCGGTGAACCTGCTGCTTGGCCTGAACCTTCAACAATCTTTTCACAGATGTTGATCAAGCAGTGCCTGCACTTGGGGCAGGTGGAGTGTGACCCAAGCCACTTATCGATGCAAGCAACGTGGAATACATGGTTGCACTTTGGTAGAAAGCGCAGCTGCTCACCAGAGACAAACTCCGAGAGGCAGATGACACATTCTGTGTCCTGTCCTGGAAGTTTAACTTCTGCCGAGTATGTTGCAACTGGGAAAGCCTCCAACGCCTCCTGCTTGATCCCCCGGTTAGCCGGTTGCCCGGAAGAGCTAGCAGTAGGCTCTGAGGCGGCTGAGCTCAGGCAATTCAATGCATATTTGATGATGAAATTCATGATAAATGAAAGAATCACACCACACATGATGACTGAGATGATGAAGAGAATGTTTTTGTCTAAGTTGATGTTTTGTTGGGTGGGATTTGGGGCAGGAGCTTTAGCTATCACTTTAAGAGGATCCTGCCAAAAACTAGCAGGGCTTTGTTCTAGCACTTTTCTTGCATACATTTTCAGAGACATAGTAGTGTTTGTTGCTATGGGAGAGGTAGGTGTTCAAGTGATGGGCGATATTTATTCTGATCTAAAAGTAATTAAAATCTTGGGTTTTCTTTTTAAAAAATTAATAGATTCTGAGGTTAGGGGAAAAGTGTAATCTACCAAGTGCACTTGCAAATGCAATTTTGGGACCCGTTCCAGTCAAAGAAAGGTCTTCATATGTATACATCGTTGCCAACATGTTGCACACTTGCACTATCTTCTATTTAATTCACTGAATTATTTTGCTTACTTTTCACAGCTCTTCAATAGAAGTTGAAATTTCTCTTACATTTATCTATGGACGTAAACACCATCTATAACCAAAGATCTACATATATTTTGAATAGAAGGTCATTATTATTCAAATAGGAAAACAGAAAAACAAATAAAATCAACCAACAAAGTGGATATGCCGAGACACATATTTTCAACCAACCCACCGTAATCTAGACATAACACTTGAATGTTTTATAAAACAAAAACACCAATATGAAATAAAAATAAAACACAAAACACCTTATTCATTATCCAGTTTTTACTCATAATTGATTAACCGCGCGCAACAACTTCATATTGTTTTCTCGGGTTTATAGCCAAACCACCACAAATGAGATGACAAATTACAATTAGCCAAACCACCAGCAATTAGATCATTGCCAACCTAGCCATGGTGCTCCGTATTCTCGACAACAAGTTTGTTTTTAGAAGAAAAATAATAGTTAAAAGGGAGAAGTAAATATGAAGAAAAGATTTGATGAGGGTGAGTGGTGACATTAAATAAAAAATTGACCGATTGGTCTTGAATTGAGAGCCAAATCTGTGAAGAAGACGAAGGTTTGAGAGCCAAACCCGGCGCCAGATACACGGTGAAAGAAATACTAATATTCTTATGCTACTCCTACCAATTTTCATTTCACTGCTATCGTTCTAAGGAAATAATATTTTTCGTATTTTTAATTAGATTACGGCCGTCTGATGAGTTGTTTTTTCATTTTTGAAAAACTGAATATGTAAAGGGAAAAAATCAAAAAAAGACAAGACAAAAACAAAAAGAACCTTAAAGCTTTTCGGCTCTCTAAAGGCAATTAGTTTGGGCTCTGTTATTGCATAAAATAACCCCCTTAATTCTTGTGGCACCCAATAATTCAGATCCTTGTATAGATAGGCAGATCTCTTTGTGATAAACCAAATCAAGCAAACTAATCAGAACTTATCTATATAAATCAGGTTGAATTAAAGTAAGATTAGTTAATTAAGATACAGGGTTACAACTGTTAGCATGCGTTTAGCAACTTGGATCTTTATCTCGCTGCGCACTGACATATAACTATTTATGTGAGCAGGAAAATATTTATTTTAGCGGGATTAATTGGAAAGTCTTTCAAGTTGGCTTAACTTCTTAAGTAGAGAGGATTTTGGGCTTTATTATGCTTTACTGTATAATTAAATTGTAACTTAAATGATCTCATATGTAAATGTTACTATAAAGAAAAGATGTGTAGACAAATGTGTTTTCTTAATAAGAAATCCTTCTTTTTTTGAAAAAGACATGCTCACGAATATACCACAAGCAGCTGCCATCTGAAAATTGGAAGCAAAAGCTAAGGACCAATTAATTGGAATTGCCAGCCCCAGCTGATAAAACTTTGAGGCGGATTCTAAGAAATTTGGCACAAAATAATTGAAGCACAGTGGAAATCAAGTCATCCTGCAATACTATTTAACAATTTGTTCTTTTCTGATATCCTAATTAAAGAATTAATTTGTACACACTGATTTTAGGCAGGACCCAGTCCGAAGGTAGAAACAACGGCAGAAATTGGCAAAATGCCAATCAGAAGGACTCAATCGGTCAAACTTAAAGATTTCAGTCTTCAAATTGAAATCTAGGTAGGTTGGTTTGTCCCTTGAACAAGCTCATGTCATGTGCTAGAATTATTGAAAGCAATTATTACATTTCTTTTCATTTAAGAGTCTCACCCTTTAATTCTGGAGTAGTCGGAGTCAAATAATGTTATTGGATACCAGGAATTTAATTTGACCACAAAAAAAACCGTAGTACATTTTTCCGCTCTTTTTTAAGCTTTTTCTTTTCTTTCTCTTTTTAGAGAAGCTCGATTGTTCTTTTTAAGCTCAATGTGAAAATTAAATTCTATAAATTTTTATCCGATTCAATTCAATTCTCTTATCCCGAAGGGCAATATTTTCCTTCAAATATATAGGGTAAGAGGAAATTTCTCCTACTTCAGTATGCGGCACACTCAATTAAAAATTTTAAAAGGATTTAAATTTTCAAAATTTTCAAATCAAGTGGTTCAACTTCAGCATGCAAATAAATGGATATTCACCTTACCTGGCTTGGAGGAAAGTATTTTCCTTTTCAATGCTGAATTTTTTAATTATAAATAGAGTATTTTATAATATCAATCAAAAGAAAAGTTTAAAATAAACTGAAAAGGTGGCAGGTTCTTTTACCATAATTCTCTAAAATCTTCATAGAGGACGATTAGTTTTGTAATTTTTTTTTCCATGAATTTGAAAAGTCACAATAACTAAAATGAAAATTTAGCTTAGCTTCATCTCCCTCAGAACTAACTACAAGGTGGGGTTATCACTAGAAGTACTTATTCGTTTTTCCGGTTTTAATCAAAACCAAATAATTGAATTTATTTGGTTTTTGATCTTATATATTAATAACTGAATAGATTGAATTATAGGAGAAAATTGAAATAATTTAAAAAAACCATGGTTATTCAGTTTTTAATTAAAATAACCAAATTCTATGCATGTACATTCTAAACTTTAAACATTTATCACATATTTTAATCTAAATACATATTCCAATCACAAGACAAATATCTATAATTCATTTCAAATTTAAACATTACATACATATACATAACAAATATTCATCACATACATAATTATTTTTAAATCTCAAATATAAATACTAACAAAATAAAAATTTTGTTATTTTGGTTAATCAATTTTTAATTGAAAAAAACTGAAAATTGAACTGAATTTATATATCAGATTTTGGTTATAACCAAAACCAAAATTGGATCTAAAAATGATAACCGAAAACTAAAATTTTTTTTCACTTCATCGGTTATTTTGGATATTACCAAAATTTTGGTTATCCCAAGTTATCGCCTTGTTCTTGAACTATGATCAAGTGACTTGGGATACTGTTCACTCTCCAACCGTATTATGTAATGGTCTAATGCTCTTTCAGTCCTTGTAAATTTCTTTTCTTTTCTTTTGGCCCTGAAACTGTTCCATCAGACAGTCAGGCACTAAGAGAGAGACAGCATAGGGGGCAGTGGCAGAGTTGATAGATTTGCAAGTCAGGGGACTATAGCTGCCAAAGAGAAATGATATGGACATTCTTCTATTAAATTAATGTTAAACCCCTTACTACTTATATGTTTTCCATTTGCCCTATTGATCTCAAACTTTTACCTTGACTTTTGTGACAATGGTTAAACATCATTTTTTATAAAAATATTTTTATATTATAAAAAAAAAATTAGTCACTACGATTTGTCTGATTTTTGCCATAACTTAAACCATCTCCAAACTTTGCCTAGACTTTTTTAGTTTAAATCGCTAATTCATATAAATTTTTATTAATATTCATTGTTTTTAATGCCAATGATTAAACATCATTTTTAGTTGCTATGATCCCACTCTTTAGCCTATTAATCCCAAAACTTTATTGTATAGATATATATTAGGCCCTGACAATTTTAAGTCAACTCCAATCTTGGTTTTTGATTTTCATGAAAAAGTTTTTTACTTCAATGGTTGAACCCACTTTTGATTGGTACTCTCTTTATCCCAATACAATATCTAGGCAAACACTTGCTGTTGTTAGGTTTTTTTTCTTCTCAATAATTCACTCAATACTTTTTCCGATATGAAATTTAGGACGCAACTGGTTGTAGCATTTCTGATACCTTGTCAGTTCTCGACTAATACCAGATGTAGCAAATAAAAAACTATCGATATAAACTTGATTTTACTATAACGAATGTTGAATAAAAACCAGTTAATTAGCGCTTGAATAAAAGAATGCTTTAGATCGATGCTTAGTTTTATTAAATCAACTTCCGACCAAAGTAATGTTGGCCTATAACCACGTGAGACATTAAAGTTGTTGAATACTTGAAAAGTAATAAATAAATAAAAAAAAAAACAAATCTACGGAAACAAAAACAGTATGATACATGCGTGGGCAGTGGTGTTAATTACTAGACTACTAGTTATGGTAACCAGGAATTTTCTGTTTAACTTTGATGACCAAAAGAACAGAGTTAGATTCAGCTGCTGCTCCTGTAAATCTGAATCACTGTTTCGCGTTCTGGTGGCAGGGAACAGGGGGTGCTTCCTTCTGCAGGAAGAAAGAGTTCATGTGAACCTGTAGCCTGGCCAGAATGTTCACCAATCTTTTCACAGATCTTGATGAGGCAATGCCTGCACTTGGGGCAGGTTGAGTGCGACCCAAGCCACTGATCGATGCAAGCAACGTGGAATCCATGGTTGCACTTGGGTAGGATGCGTAGCTGGTCACCCGAGACAAAATCCGAGAGGCAGATGACACATTCTGTGTCCTGTCCTGGAAGTTTAACTTCTGCAGAATAGCTTACCACAGGAAAAGCTTCCAAGGCTTCCTGCTTGATCCCCCGGCTAGCAGATGAAGAGGATGAGCTAGCTGCTGGGTCTAAGGAGGCTGAGCTTAGGCGCTTCAATGCATATTCTATGACGAAATGCATGATAAATGAGAGAATCACACCACAGGCGATGATTGAGAGGATGAAGAGAAGATTTTTGTCTAAGTTAACGTTTTCTTGTGTGGAATTCGGAGCAGGAGCTTCAGCTGTGACTGTGACTGTGAGACGATCTTGCCAAAAGCTAGTGCTTTGTTCTAAGACTTTTCTTGTGTACATGTTCAGAGACATTTTAATGTTTTGTGATAAGTGCTTGTTGGGGGAAGCTGTTCAAATTATGGGGATTATATATATGTGGATGGAAAGGTGGATCAGTTGTTTTTAAATTATATTTTCAGATTAGGAAGAAAGCAGTATGATCCACTAAGAGCATTTGCAAATATTCCTGTTTTGGGTCCCATTCAGTCAAAGAAAGTTCTTCCTAGTTGATGTGCACCAGCTAAGTTGTAAGCACACAGGAATTGGATGAGGTTGCTTGCATATTTCTCGTATTATTTTAGACCACAATAGAAGTGAAACTTTGTTTGATTTCATTTTTGAGCTTAAATTCTTATTTTGTAATAGAACATTCTGATCGTGATTCTAATAGGTGATAGATATAGACTTTTTTAGAAATACGGCCCACACCATCACAAAATTAGATCAACTTTATCACCATTTGAGACAACCAAAGCCCAAAACTAATTCATGGAACACATGTTCATACAACATAGATTTTCTTTTGTGAAAAGGATAACTACTAAATAATCAAGTTTTAAACCTTGGAGTCATATACATATAAAAAATCACATAAACTTCTCATAAGAGATATGAGCTGACACAACTAACTGAATTCTTGTACTTCTTTGATTCCAGAAGTGAGATTCTTCTCTACATATTTATCCTGTAAATGTAAATCACATTCACATAGCATGCTCTCCTTTTGTTCCATTGTGACTGACACATTTTAAAATTGTTGCATCTTAGAATAATTGATTATTTTCATATCTAATTTATACAGTTTTTCCCCTCAATTACCCATATCACTATCTTCTTGGTGGCTTCAAAGACCTCAAATCTTACCTCTAGAGGAATGGGGGGATATGCTCTCATTGATGGGGTTATCCATCTACTTGACGGGGGAAGTCCCAAAGGTGGTCAAAGGTTATAAAAAAGAATCTCTCATTCCAATCTTTCTAGCTTTTGAAGGTAAGAGCAAAGAGGAAAGAAAGGTTGTGGCCAAAGAAATTGGGCTTTAGGTTGAAGAAGCACGACTTGGATTCCATGAGGGTAAGGGAGTACAAGAAAAAGAAAAGGGACTTTGGGTAAAAAGCAACCCCCAAAAGCTGGTGGGCTAGAGCCTAGAAGAAAGCATGACAGATAAAAAAAATCATAGGGGGCTAACTGAGATGGTGGAAAAATGAAATTGTTACAAAAGGAACCCCAAGTCCAACCATGTATTGATTGGCATACATAGTAAGTCCAACCCTGTATGATCGACATACAAATTAAGATGAAATGGTGGAAAACTGAAATGGTTGCAAAAGGAACCTAACCCTAGGCTCACATGCCCTATCTTGTGGCCCTAGGACTAGAGGTTTCAAGAATGGGGGATGAAGGTGTCCTCTCCAAGCTCTCAAGGGAATAGAGGGTGATAGTGCTTTTTAATGGGTGACATTAGACATAAAAAAGGCTCAAGGGTCTTTGAGTCTTGCCCTCGTGTAAAGTCTTAACGGCTGCCTTTCCCCCAACAGATCTAGACAACATGTCTGAATGCCAACAAACAACCATTGTTAGTTGGGGAAGGTAACTCTATCACCGGCGCCAGGTGTTGAAAACCCTATTTGGCATGACATAATTTACGTGATTTGAGCATGCATAAAACAGTAAACTGATGACAAGAGACAAAAGCCCATGTCTTTTTACGAGAATTAAGGGCCTGATCAATGGTCTAAGAGCATGACGAGCTAGTTTGGAGTGGTGGGGGCTTGGTAACTGTTTGAGGGCATTAGAACATGCTCTCCTTAGGAAACTGTGCCCTTGACGACTCAGGGGATGCCACTTGTCTGTCTTGTTGAAAATGCTAAACAGATGCCTATTCATGTTCAAGTTTGAAATAGAGCACACTATTTTAATTTTGGGGAGGGCATTGATACCATATTGGTCTATTGGGCTCAGGCCCATAGCTTCAGTGGCCTATTGAAGACATTATTGTGCACCTAGCCACCATGGACATCATAATTAATACGGATATTAACGATATAATTGAATGAGGAATGGAATCCCAAAGCTATGAGATTTTGATCCAATTTTATGAGAATCTCTTCCTTTAGCAAATGCATCTCCAAGCCTATAAGAGGCCATAGAAGAAATCATTCAACACATTCTGAATCCCTCTCTGAGCATTATATACTCTTTTTGTGCTTTTACTAACTTAAGTATCAAATGGTTTTCCTTAAACACATAACTCTGAGACCAATAATATTGTCATCGACTGCAAGTTCAGCTGTCTCTAAGGTCTTTCCCAGCCCACTTACCCTCATCGAGTATATATCAATAACATGATTACATCATGTTAAACTTTTTCTTTAAATATTCACATATAATATACATAAGTTAGGGAGAGGAGAATGGAGATACGATAGCCTTACCAGAGAGTAGGTTTTTTATATCAAGAGAAAATGGAACCTTTACCCTTAGGCCAATAACAATCATTATGCAATTGAAATTGTTATTAAATCATATACCTTCAACCAATATGGAGAGCGTGAAAAAGTTGGACGAGAGAGAGAGAGAGTAACTTAAAACTTTTCGGGCCAGAAAGGCAATTTATGTAGGCCCTTTTTCCAGATACACTGATCACTTTCAATTCTCTTCTACTTGCCAGTAAACCAATCAGCTGAGCTCTCTTTTTGCTTAAACTAACCCCTTAATTCTTGTGGCTAGCTCTGAATAATTAAGATCCTTGTATAGATGGGCAAATCTCGTTGCGATAAACCGAATCAAGCAAACAAATCAAAAGTTATCTATATCAAGCAGTTCAATTAAAGTAAGATTTGTTAATTAACTAAGATACAGGGTTACAACTGTTAGCATGCGTTAAGCAATTTGCTATATAACATGCATATAACAAGATCTGGATTATAGGAGTGATGATAATTAAATATCACAAGTACAAGCAACTTTGGACTTTGTCTCGCTGCACACTGACATCTAAGCAGCAGAATATTTTTAGGGAACTGGAAAGTTCTTCATGTTGGCTTAACTTTATAACTAAGTAAAAGATGGTGACTAGTTTGAATTAAATTCTTAGAGGAATAGATTTCCAAACTTGAGGATAATATTGAAATTAGTATCAAACCATATAGTAAAGAAGTGTAGTTCACGTAAAAAAGTGGATATATTTTTTTTCTTATTTTCATTGAAAACTGTTATATACTTAAAAAAAAAAAAAAAGACGCGCCATTGCTTTGCTTCATAAAAATAAAAAAACAAACAAAGTGACAACTAAATGAAGGGAGAAAGTGATTTTTTTTTCTTAATAAGAAATATAATCATATTAAATAGACATACAGTTTGTTTTTGTTTTCCGAAAAGGATATGCTCGAATACTATACGCAGCCGCCTTCTTAAAATGAAAAGCAACAGCTAGAAACCCGCTGGAATTTTTAGGCAAAGCCACTTGGTAAAACGTTGAGGTGGAGTCTTATAAGAAATTTGGCACAACAGGAGCACAGTGGAAGTCAAGTCACCCTGCAGCGCCATTTGACTACTAACTTATGTTATCTTATAAAAAGTACTGTTGAACGATTTTTTTTGCTCTTAAAGTTTAATGTGTTGTAATACTTTAAGCAAACTTATTATTGAAATTACACTATTTTAGAACAATGGCTAAATGATTTAAAACACATAAATCTTTTAGTTGTTTTTCATTTAAGATATCATATTTTAATCTATTATACTTTCCAATATAAGACCGTTGGAAAAGTTCATCCATACTATCCAAAGGCCCTATGCATTTGCCCATTGAAAAATTATTTTTTAGATGTTAGATACTAAAGGTTTAAAATTTTTCATTAAACTATCAAATTAAATCTTTATCCATCATTGAGATTTAAAATTTAATTTTGGAACAAACTTCTTCTTGATTTCATATTATCATTAAACAAGACCTTAAGCACATGGTATTATCAATTTCATTACCCTTTAACTTCAATGAGAATTAATGTTTAAATGTAACATTTACAGATAAATATTTTAATTGTCTTTTTAATTAGTGCCTATATTCAAAATGAAGCCGAAAATAAAATTAGATGTAAGGTGCTCCCATGAAAATTATCCCAAGTATAATCTTCAATTTTTTTATTTTTAACTTAGATAAAATATAATATTAAAATATGCAATCAAATTATTGAAAAAATTAATTTTCATCAATAGCTATGATTTATACGAGCTAAATTTAATCCTAAACTTTTGTTTGTTATCTTTCAATTCTAAAAAAAATAAAAATATTTTAATTTCTCCCAATAGGTTCAGTTTGTTAACCAAACCAAAAGTTGTCACATAATAAGTGTATATATTATACACAATAACTATTTCATATATGGAAAAATTGATAATGCAAGAGTTTATTTAATTGTAAAAAAAATTATTTCTCACCTTAAATTTCTATGAGAGAAATTATCAAATAATTTAAAATAATTTTAAAATGTTGATGTTATAGAAATATAGTTACTCAGAGTTTGTAGATTTCATCAAGTCGGGGACTAATATAAAATATTTTAAAAATAATTTTTAAAATAAAAAACTTATTTGAGGATTAAACTTTGGATCTACTTGCCTTGACATCCAAGATAGGGAAAATATTTGTAGGACCTTTACACTGTGTCCCAAGTACTGGGGACTTATTTCTTCTTCTTCTTTTTTTTTCTCTTTTTTTTTTTTTTTTGCTCTATAATTACTTTTTATTGAGTCCTAGAGGAAGTTGAGTTTTTTAGCAAACCCGTATACTTTTAAAAATTATTTTTCCAACTAAGTGTAGTTTTTAACATATTTCCTTATTGATTATAATTAAGCCATTCATCTATATTTTAGTTTAATTTTAAGTCACAAAACTATCTAAAAATAACATTTAACTTTTTGCTTTAGTAGTTTAATTTCCACTTTCAATAAATTACTGACAGCTCCAATGCTAATCGTAAAAATTATTTCCAAACAAGAACATGATAGCTAATATATTCAAGATAAAACAAAGGAAATATAAGGTTCCCCATGAAAATTACTCAAATATAACCTTCAATTTCTTTACTTTTTAACTTAGATAAAATATACTATTAAAATATGAAAGTAACACTGGAAAATTTAATCTCCTTGATCAATATCCTATGTAAGCTAAATGTTGTCCTAAACTTTTGATTGTCCTCTTTTCATTCTAAGAAAACTAAAAATATTTTAATTTGTTCCCATTAGGTGCAATTCGTTAACCCAACAAAAATTTGTTATACAATAACGGTATACATTATGCATAATAATTATTTCAAATATGGGAAAATTGGATAATGAAAATTTTTCTTTAATTGTATAAAAAGAACTATTTGTCAGTTTAAATTTCTTATAGAGCAATTATTAGATAGTTTAAAATAATCTAAAAAATTGATGTTACATAAACATAATTACTTTAAATTAATCGATTTCATCCAATTGGGGACTAATATATAATATTTTAAAAAATTTAGAACCAAAAGGTAGTACTTAATAGATTAAGAATGTCATGGAAGCATAAATTAAAGGCTATGGACTATCTATAAAATTTACCCTCTTTTTTATGTTACCAATTCTTCTAAACTTGGATAAACTATAATACTACTCTCTCCATCCCAAAATCTTTGCGCTATTTGTTTTCAGCAATTAATCTAGGATTTTTTGTTTTTAAAATTTTAATATATAAATTAAAAAATCTTTATATACAAGTGATAAATCAAAACATGTAGTTTCTAAACATATTTTTTTTAATTTTTTCTAAAAAAACAATAATATGAAAAAAAATTAAGTCAAAATACAACAAAAAGTCAAATATAGCAAAATTTTTGGGACGGATGGAGTATATATTTTATTCCAAATAAAGACTAAGGGTATCTTTTATGCCTATTGTGTTTTTTTCATAGACTTATTAAAAAATTATATTTTGAAATATATTATTAAATAAATTTGCACTAATTAGTTGTACTTTATTTATGTTTGAAAAGTTTTATCAATTTCATTACCCTTAAACTTCAATGAAATATTTTTATTAGCACTTAAAAGTGCATTCATGGATAAATATTTTATTTGTCTATTTAATTAGTGCCTACATTCAAGATAAAATCAAAAATAAAATTAGATGCAAGGTGCCCCTATGAGAATTACCCCAAATATAATGTTCAATTTGTTTGTTTTTTAACTTAGATAAAATATACTATTAAAATATGTAATCAAATTACTAAAAAAATTAATCTCCTTCAATATCTATGACTTATCTAAGCCAAATTTTATCCTCAACTTTTGCTTGTTATCTTTTCATTCTAAAATAAACAAAAACATTTTAATTTGTCCCAGAGGTTTGATTAGTTAACTTAACCAAAAGTTGTTACATAATAAGTGCATGTGTTGGATACAATAACTATTTTATATATAGAAAAAATTGATAATGAAAGATTTTATTTAATTGTAAAAAAAATTATTTCTCAATTAAAATTTGTAAAAGAGAAATTATCAGACAGATTAAAATAATTTCAAAAAATTGATATTAAATAGACACAGTTACTCTGAGTTAATAGATTTCATCTAATAAGGGACCCATATGAAATATTTTAAAATGTTTATAACAAAAAGAGAATAGTAATAGGTTAAGAATGAAAATGAAGACATAATTGAAGGTTAAGGGATTTCTAAAAAATTTACCCTATTCTTTATATTTGCAATTTTTTAAACTTGGGTAGAATATAGTACTATATATTTTTCTTTCAAATAAAAAATTATGGTATATTTAACATTAAGTTATATTTTTTTTATATGTATGGTGTCCATTTTTTATTTTTTTTCTGCTAGTGCCTATTGTGTTTTTTTTATCATTTTATTAAAAAATTTAAAAATTTGAAATATATTATTTCCTCCATCCCTAAATAGATGAAATGTTTCTTTGGACACAGAGAATAAGATGTATGTAATTTATGTCATTTTTTCCAATTTTACCCATGGAACTAAAATTAATTTTTTTTATTTTGTGTAGTGAGAGTTTAAATAATGATAAAAAAATAAAAGATTCTTTTTTAGGGTTTTGTGTAGTGAAAGTTTAAATGAGGGTAAGACGATAAATTGATTATTTAAAATTTTCTAAAAGATGAAACGTTTGAACTTTTTTTGGATATTCCAAAAAAAAAACACGTTTCATCTAAATTGAGACGGAGAAAGTATTATATATTATTTATTTCATTATTAAAAAGTGCAAAGATATAAAGTGACTAAACCTTAAATTATAATTTATTAGTTTTCCCTTTAGGTGCTAGGAATTTCTTCTATTTTAAGGATTCTATGAAAAATACATGCAAAAAAATTATGGTTAATAGTTAGTTGAAACATATGACTTGGCTTTTTATCATTATATTATAGGTCATTTTACTCTTCTTGTGAGAACTAAATTTGATTATTTTTTTTGTAGCCAAAAGGCTTTAGTGAGAATGTTAAGTGTGTATGTGAGTTACTAAATTCTTGAATGTTTTTCAAAACCTAAAAGATGTCAAATCATATTTGACATGTTTTTATGCTAGGTGAAGTTTTTGGAGATTTGAACTTGGGCCATACTAAGCCCAACGTTCCTTAAGGACAGTTAGCTCACTAGATTGGACTAAATTTATTATTCAACTAGAGTTATATTTATACTAGGATTCTAATGAAATATATTACTAAATCTTAAATTTGAATCACTCTTAGACCCCTTAGTTTTACTTTTATAGAAAGACTTTCTTAATTGTTTTTAAATAGTAAGTTATTTTACTCTTTTTTTTATAAAAGCTAAATTTGACATTGAATATTTAATTTTCATTAGTACCATAAAAATAAAATTTATACTTGAATTTCCTAAGTTTCTATCATCTTCAAATTTTATAACAAACATGCCTTAAATTTATATAGTTATCAAATAGGTCATTTATAGAAAGAATTTATCAAATTAATCTATAATAACCCTAGAAATTAAGGAAAAGAAAATTACCAAATTACCCTAAAGGCAAAAATTATCATTTTTCCCTCAAGGGTATTTTCATAATTTTACCTATCAATTTAGAAAATCAATATAAAACTAAGAATCTTGATCCTTAGATAATTCCTTTGGTGGTCATTAAATCAAATTCCAAGCCGGAAGCTCAAAATCATTTTTGTTATGCTAAGGGCATTTTTGTCCTTTTTCAATCAAGCATCAAACTAAAAATCCAAGAGCACCATTGGAATCCCCTTGTAAAAATAAGTTAAAAGAATTTTTTTTTTCACTCAATTCTGAATTCATTTGCTTTAGTTCCTAAAATTTAGCATACGCGATTGCGCGTTTTATATCCGGTTGGTGTTATTGTTGCATAAAATAATTTCCCAACTACCCCTAATCTCTAATTTCAATATATATATATATCCAGCTGCAATATCTTTTGGAATATTGGAAAAAGAAAATAATAATAATCTAATTATCTTCTTATCTCAATTTTCCTCAATTAATCACATTCACTATTACGTTACTATTATTCCTTTTCTTTCTATTTTATTTTTCCATGTTTCTATGTGACCAAGAGTCCAAATTGGTCTAGAAACTAAACCTAGGTGAGTTCATTCTTTTCTTGTCTTTTCACCCACCAACTGCCGCCGAAGCCACACAAAGAAAATTGGATTTTTTTTTTCTTTTTTTGCAAGAAAGCCATCCACAATCCTCAGGTCCTCTTCTCATGGGTTATTGTCTTCGCTTATTCCTCCATCAGACCGTGTAATTTTAGCCCTTCATGCTTTGATTCTCAGTTACTTTAAAGAATTAAAACATTAATTTAATTCCATATTTTTGCCTGAATTCATCAAATTGAAGAGAAACCCTAATGGGACACAAAAACGATCCTACGAGCACCTGTGATTCCGAATTCATTTTTGTGAGTCTAAACTATTCAGTATCACTCTTTTATTTTTTTTTCTAGCTCCAAAATACCATATATTTTTTTTATATTTCATTGTTAGGCTTTCCTTATTCAAAATTCTAGGCTTGTGCATTCGTTTCCGATGTGATCGAGCCCCTACTTACACTCGAGCCCCAGTAAGCCGTTCTAACCTTTTTGGAATTATTTTTGGTTGAAGATTTCGAACCTTATACCCCTATCAAGTCTATTATCTTTGCTGTCCAAGTTGTTATAGTCACGTTGGCCACCGTAATTTTAGGATCAATATCGAGAAGGCTCCCGATACGATCCCAAATAGGCACGAAGCCACTGGAGATACCCTGAAGCCCTTTTTGCCTACTAGGTAAAATTTCAGCCTAGATGTCAAGAATATAAACCTTCCAAATACCATTTAGGAAATTTTTCAAATTTTAGCATATTTTCTAATTTTCCACCTTACTAATATTTTATAGGACCGTTCTAGGAAATCGTCTCATTTTGCTGTGTTATTCAATACTAGGTAAGAGGAAAGAGCAGATTAATTCCCGTGAGCCTTCTTAGGCCCAAAATAAGCAACAACCCGAATAATAAATCTTAAGTAAAAAAAATTGGGCTAAACAAAAATTTTAAATGCGTGGACAACATGGGTAGAGTAATTAATTAATTCTTCTAAAATTTTATTTTGTTTTAGTTCTCTTCTATTGAGTTGTAATTTTGGTTGGTTCGTTGCATGGTTGTAATGATATGATATATAATATATGTTTGGCGCTAGTATTATACTAGGACCATTTGCAAAAAGTATTAAGTTAGAAGTATGTTATGACCATTTGAATTGACGTTTGAATAAACCCGCCAGTATCATGTTTTAGGGCTGACAAGCTCGCTAGCAGCATGATGAGGTTGAAAGTAATCGTTAGTGGTATGCTAGAGCCGTAATAAATTTTTATAAGCCAGTAGATAAAGGATTAGAAATGTAAATGCTAAATGATAAACTTAGAAAAAATTCACGATAGAGGAAATGAACATTTATCATAAATACACTTAAAAAATATCATTGATTGTCATGTCATCATGTAACACTAAGCTAAGATAACAAGATAAAAGAAATATATATGATACACTAGAATCATGGTACTTTACTAAAAAGAGCTAAAATAAAATGAGCTACGGTCATATATCAATTGGCTGTTGCACGTGATTGATGTTTTTCATATACAAGACTGTATTAAGTAAAAGATTTGAGAAATAAGGTAAAATATAAGGCATGCAAGGTTGGCGATGGACCATATCTGCATGATCTGACAAGGTGTAAATTTAGAAAAAAAGGTTCAGAACGGACAATTTAAACCCGAAAGATATGTTAAGGTGGCGGCGAACCATCCCTAGTCATGACCTGATATTGATATGGAGTATAGAGATATAATTTGTGCGCTACATAACCATAGCTGACAGGGGACCGTACTTATGGCTGATATTACAAGAGGCTCTAACTTGGCGTAAGTATCCTAAAAGGCTCTAACTCGGTGGCATCCTTAGTAACATTGTCTAAGAGTTATCCCGAGAGTGGGTGATGTACACACTCACCACCCCAGGTTTGTTTAACGGCATTCAAGTATTAGATTAAATGATTGATTACTAAGATATGATTTAATCGGTAAAAAAAATTATGCATATGTATATTAGTTCAAGCATGCTAGTAGGACTTTAATATTATTTTTATGATGTTGTGTGAAATTGTTCTTTAATAAAATTGCTATAACTTAAAGTTTATTATTCATTTGTTGTTCGTTGAAGGAATATTAGAACCTACGTGATGGGCCTGATACTTCCTCCTTACTGAGTAAGTGGTGCTCACTCTTTCTTCCAATATGTTTTATTAGGTGAGTACTATGAGGAGACAGAGTACACTAAACTGTTTGATAAGGTTTAGGATATGGAGCAGGCTAAGTAAAGGTATGTTATAGCCCCTAAAAAATAAAACTGGCTAGAACTATATTTCTATTTTGTGTTATTTTATTTCTAAAAGAAACATATGGTTTGTTTTAATTGACACATTATTTGTATGTTAGTTTTCCTGGAACTGTCACTTAATTACTCTAATTTCATTTAATACTCTTATTATTTTAAAAAATAGATTAAAAGAAAATTTTTTACCTTATATTTCTTAAATTATTTGTAATTAATTGTTTAATAACTCTGAAAAATTAAGATATTTTAAAAATTAAGATTTATAATCTTGAGGGTGTTACATAATCACTTTTAAATTTTGTTACTTTTTCCCTTAGAATATAAGTCTTGAAATTGTTGAATATAACTACCTACAATATTAAATTTTGTCACATATAACATTCAAATTCTTTTTGGACACACTTTAAAACTTGAGTTCTATGAAAATGAAATCTACCAAGAACCAATTATAGTTTTCAATAAATTGTAAAATAAATTTAAATCTAAATTGTATCAAATTGGAAGTAACTTTTATTTGAATATCATATTTTATGGTTGAGGCTTGCATTATGAAAGAAGTCTAAGAGGTGTTTAGAGAAAAGGTATTAATAAATTTATATTTTTTATTGTTATAATTTTTGAATAAATTAATAATTTTATAATTGTGGTAAAGATTTTGATTGTGTGGAGGCTTAAGTATAATAAAGGAAAATGTTTGGGGTTCTATAGGATGAAAAGTTATAGTCAAGTTACATATTTTACAAAATTAAACTCCTTCAATATTCAAAATTTATGTGGGATAAATTATGCAATCAATTGATAACATTTTCATTGTTATTTTGTCTTCATCTTGACCTTTTGACAACACTGTCTATTCATTCTAAAATTATTAAAAATATTTTGATTTGATTCCCACTAAAAGTAATTCCTTAACAAAAAAAAACTATTACATGAGTGCATACATGATACACAATTACTATTTCAAGAAAAAAATGATAATGTAAATTTTTATTAATTGTACAAGAGTATTACCCAATTCAAAATTTATTGGAAATGAATTACAAGAAAATTTAAAATAATTTCAAAAAACTGATATTACATAGTTACTCATAGTTAATAAATTTCATCTAGTTGAGGGCTATTGTAAAATATTTAAAAATTTTAGAATCAAAATAAAATATTTAATATGTTAAAGATGATAAGGAATCATGAATTAAAGGTTTGGTATTGTTCACAAATTTTGAGTATATCAAATATTCACAAAGTTTAGAAAAAAAATTTTCTTTTTAACTTGAATAAAATATATTCCTTTTGTCTCACCAATCATGCACCATTTTCCTTTTTGAGTTATCTCAAATCTTTGCACCATTTTAATATTAGTAACTTACTTTATGATGCTATCTTTCAAATAATCATTCTAATATTCAGTTTTTTTCAACTTTTTTTTATTTATGTGTTAAAAGTTAAGAGTAAAATTGAAAACGGGGTACAAACTTTTTCCACTTTTTATATCTCTGTGTGAAACAAAACAGAACAACATTGGTAGGACAAAGTGAGTATATACTATATCAACTAAAAACTAATGGCATACTTAACAGTAGTTTTGTGTGTTTTCTTTGACAAATTTATTGAAATTTTTTTTTGTAAATATTTTATTTGATATTTTATTTAATTAATTAAAATTTTAATATATTTATAATATTTCAAATGTACAAAAAAAAAATCCATGGCAATTACATGTACTTTATATATATATATAATATAAAAGTAAACTAATGTTAAACAACCTTTTTGCCCTTATATTATAATTTATTTATTTTTATTTGAATGAAACCCAATTTTAGCATTATATATTTAATTGGAGTTATGTATTAGCACTAGAACACTAAAACGGACGTTAACAATTGGTAAGACTAGACTTTCAAACATTAATGATGTGAGTATAATTTTTAAATTAATTGGTAAGCATTAATCACCTAAAAAGATAAAAAGTTGTACAAGACTTGATGTTGATCTTGGGAAAAATTATATTGTCTCAGCCATAAAATAAAGGATAAGTGTAGATTTGAAACCTTGGGTTGAGTATATTTTTTTTATTAAAAGTCAAGAGTTATGTAATTAAGATTTTTAAGTAATGTACAGTCATTTATAATTACATGTCTTTGGAAAAAATTAAGTTTACTTACCAAGTCTATACTTAGACATCATGACTCATATTTATGTTATACTTATCAAAGAAATTTACTTTTACTTGAATTTCTTATTAAATGTCTCACATGTGACTTAGCACATGCCTTTTTTTTTTTTTTTTGTATTCTAAGCATAACCTCAAAACATTTATTTGTTAAAAACTTAGCTTGTGTCTCTTTAAAAAGTTAAGTTATGTTATTACATTAATGGTAAATCTATTTAATTGTTTAAGCCAACTAATATAAGATTTTTAGTTTAAACATTAGCTTTTTGAATCTAAAGTATAAAAACTAAGAAAAAATTAATTAACTTAACTTTTTTTCTAAATACGTAATATCACTAAGTCAATTAAAATATTTTCATAACATTGAGAAGAATTTTTAACATCTTTGATAAGATGTTAAATGTACAAGGAGAAATTTTTACAAGTACTCTACCTTCACAAATAAAAAAATTTATCAGTTTTTTGAAACCAATATACATATAGCATATTCTATATTATTATTATTATTATTATTATTATTATAAACAAAAATTAAATACAATGAGCAATCTATTATAATGGATGGTGTAAATGAGGATAGTTATAATGAAATATTATAATAAAAAACTAATGAAACTAATAATTGCTGCTATTTAATTTGAACAAGATATATAATTGAAATATAATTATTTGAATAATAATGATGAATTAGATACATGGTTACAATTAACTTACCAGAGAAAGATATGCTATAGGATGGATGTGAAAAATTGACCAACGAATTGGTCATTAGTTAATTGACATTACATCTTTTTGTGATTGGCCGTCAATTGAATTGTTGGCACCAGCATCTGAGAAGCTGAATCAGTGATCGAATAGCAAACAAGTTAGTCACAAAAGACATATTGGCAACTGGTTAGTGACGATTTGGCAAGTTTGGCAACTGAACCTCTTTTGTAAGAATTTTAAAAATTTTTTTTTGTCCAAAATTCTAGATCTTTCATTTAAACCCACAACCAAAAGAATTAATATAAATAAACAGTCAAGTAAGAAAATAAAGATGATATAAAAGATTTATGTGATTTGGTAAAACCCTGCCTATGTTCATAGAGACGACCGACCGGTTCTTCACTATGCAAGATCAAACTCAACAAAAGACTAATACCACTTTGAAATAAATCTAACCTCAATGCCCTCGTAGCCTCTCCCAACCCTGGAGAATCTCTCTCTTACCCCCATATAAACTAGAGAAAAAACTATAAACTCCTAATGTGTTTCCCACATAAAACCACAATGGTATTTGCTATCTAATCTATAATGCAATCACTACTAAAAAAACCTGTTTTTCCAACTGCCTTATTTCCAACGGTGAAGCAGTTGGAAATTTCCAACTGCCAAAACCGTTGGAATTAAGAAAAAATATTTTCCAACTGCTATTGTGGAAATTATATATATATATAACTTTCAACGGCTAGAACCGTTGGAAAATGGGTCAAATAATAGATAAATTAATGGATTTTCCATGCAATTAGGATTTGTTTTAGTTCCAACGGCTTTACCCGTTGGAAGATGAAAAAATTATGTATATATATTACTTCCAACGGCTTATGCCGTTGGAAAATGGGTAAATTAATGCATTTGAAGTTATTATAGTTCCAACGGCTTCAGCCGTTGGAAAATTAAGAAATTATTTATATATATTACTTCCAACGGCTTATGCCGTTGGAAAATGTGTAAGTTAATGGATTTTTTCAGGGAAATTTGGATTTATCACAGTTCCAACGGCTTTAGCCGTTGGAAGTTGAGGAAATTATATATATATGACTTCCAACGGCTTATGACGTTGGAAAATGGGTAAATTAATAGATTTTCTGCAGAATTTGGATTTATTACACTTCCAACGGCTTAAGCCGTTGGAAAATAAAATGGTTTGTATTTCTTTCTTCCAACGGCTATAACAGTTGGAAAATTAAGTTATGCAATTTTTAGTTTGAATGTTTTCCAACGGCTGAGACCGTTGGAAATAGAAATGAATTTTTTTTGTGCGTTTAATGAAACGGTGCGTTTTAGTCTAGGATTTCCAACGGCTCTAGCCGTTGGAAAAAAAGTTTTTAAATCTCCCCCCCTGCGCGAGTCGTCTTCTCCAGCGAGCAAAAAATCGCGTCTCTCTCTCCTTGCTTCTCTCTTCATCACACAACACACACATTCACGTTTTGGTTCTGATTAAGCCGTGAAACAGCTTCGTCTAGCTCAGTTGTACGTGGATCTGGTGTCATTTGGGGAGATCTGAAGGTTAGTTTCGTTTTATTTCCAATTTCGTTGATTTTTTTTTCCCCGATTTTTGCCTCGTTTTACTGTTTTGGTTGATAATGGATTGAATATTTTGGGTTTTATTGCATGATTGCAGTTCTTTGCGGCCATTTGAAGGAAGATAGAGCGTGATTTGAGGTAAGTTTATTTATTTTATATTTTTTAAATTTTTATACCGATAAATACGGATAATCCGGATTTTTAGTTGTTTATTTGGTTTGAAATATATGCAATATTTGTGATTTTGTGTTGTTGATGGTTGGATGTGAATTTTTTAGGTTACCCATTGGAAATATATACAATTGGAAATTTATGTGTATTTTCTTACAATTTTTTTTTATTTTCGTGATGAATTATAAAATATGAAATTATTACTGTTAATTGAATTGTTTAGGTACTATATTTATGTGTGAAGTTAGTTAAGATAATTAAAATTAGTAAATTATTATTTATACGTAAATTGTTTAGGTACTAAATTAAGTTATGTATGAAATTAGTTATTATATTTCAAAATATGAAATAATTTTGATTTTAATAAAGTGTTTAGGCAGTATAATTATCTCTCATATTAGTTGGAATAATTAAAAATATAGAATAAATAGTTTAAAGTACATTGTTTAGGTAGTATATTTTACGTTTGAAATTAGTTTTTATGGGTTTGTTTAGGTAGTACTTTTATGTGTAAAAGTAGTTAGTACATTTACAAAAAAATTTTGTTTACTACGTAATTAAATATTTACAAATAGAAAATTCTTTGTGTTCTGTAAATGGTTTACGAAATATTTTTAAAAATATTTAAGTACTAAGTATTAGTATATTTCCAAGTAGAAAATAAAATTGTTTTCCGTAAATTGTTTACGTATTTTTTTTAAAAATTGTTTAGTTAGTATATTTATGTCTCAAGTTAGTTAGTATATTTAAAAATAATAATTAATTGGTGGGATGTAAATTATTTAGGTAGTATATTTATGTGTCGAACGTAGTTTGTATATTTAAGAACAGAAAATAATTAGTTGGATGCTAACTTTTTGTAATTAGTATATTTGTGTGTTAAATTATTTAGTATATTTCAAAAATACCAATGGATTTGGTTTGAAGTCAATTGTTTGGTTAATATATTTTTATGCCACGTACAATGGTTAATTGGAATTTTGAGCACAATGTTTTCATAACTGGCATTAATATAAATTTCTAGAGTATTTCTAGTGAGTTAATTTTATTTGATTAAGTTTGACCTTGACTAATAATATATGTCAATATTAATAATATTAGTAATCATTTGTAATACTTGTAAGAATAAATATGGGATTATGAATGTAGTAGTATTGTCATAGTACGTAAGAATAATATTAATAATATTAAGTATTGTTATTTCTGATCTACCAAATCATTTATGAGTAATATCAATTATAATAATATTAATAGGAATAATAATAATATAATTTCTAGTATTTGGAACAATAAATAACTTTTTCTAACATTAGTAGTAAAGTAATAGTAGTAATACTATTACTACTATTGTCAATCTGTATGCCAATAATAAATCCAATAAGACAAATAATAATTTTAACTACCATTAATCACAGAATAATAATAATAATAATAATAATAATAATAATAATAATAATAATAATAATAATAATAATAATAATAATTTATTATAATACGAATAAGAAGAATAATAATATTAAGAATATATTAATAATAATAATTGTATATTGAAATAGTACTAATAGTAATAGTAATAATAATAATAATAAGTATTATTATTATTATTATAATAAGCAATCCATTCAGAGTAATAATAATTAAAAAAAATACTAATAATATATAATTATTGAAACAATAATTTTTATGAGACGAGTTGTTGTAAAGTAATAGTAATAATAAGAGTACTCGCAAAAAGTAAATATATGGATAAAATATTTATATGTAAAAGTAAAAGCATTAACCCTACACGTTACATAAAATGTATTAAGTAACCCCTAAACCCATCAACGGGGTACCATTAACACTTATATGGATATCATATTATGAATTTCTTCCTATTACGTATTAACAGTAAACCTTAAATAAAATTCCAACTGCCTGGGCACCTTACGTAAACCGTAACTTAGTAATTACAGTTTCTGTGTTTTAAATGACATGGTTTAGATTAACTAAAAAAATAAATCTATTGGTAGGACTCCATGGAACAAGAACGTAGTTGGATGTATAATAGTCGTTATTTACCTGGTCGAGTTGGGTACAAAGAGGAGTGGGAGACAGGGGTTGAGCAGTTCATAACATTTGCCTGTAGTAACCCAGGTCATATGGATGGAAACAAAATACGTTGCCCGTGTAGGAGATGTAAAAATTTGAGGTTTAAGGATTGTGATGACGTTAGAGTTCATCTATACAAATGGGGTTTCATGCCTTATTACACCAACTGGACAGCTCATGGGGAGCCATTTAATGAGCCTCCGCATCAGCCGTTTGATAATTGTGATTGGTATGAGCATGCTGAGTACAGTTCAAATGTAAACCCATATGCTCGAATGATATTTGATGCAGTGGGACCAAGTATGCATCAGAATTTCACTGAAGTGGATGAACAACCTAATGAAGGTTTTAGACAATTTTCTGATTTACTGTACTCCGCTAGTACACCTCTTTGGGATGGATGTGAGAAGCATTCTGAGCTGTCTGCTGCAGTTCGTTTGTTAAACCTTAAAGCAGAATATCACATACCAAGAGGGTGTTATGATGGTATCGCCGCCTTGATGAAAGAGACACAGCCAAGTGACAGCAAGATGCCATCCAATTGGTATGAGACGAAGAAATTAGTTTCACAACTAGGTCTTGCCCATCTTAAAATTGATGCTTGTGTTAACGACTGCATGTTGTTTTGGAATAATGATGAAGATGGTTCACAATGCAAGTTTTGTGGTGAATCTCGGTTTAAGCCGAGAAAAGCTGGGCGGGGTAAGGATAGAGCAAGAAAGACTATGCACTATTTACCACTCACTCCTCGCCTTCAGCGACTATATGCTTCACTTTCAACTGCAGAGCACATGAGGTGGCACAGTGAGCATCGATCCGACCCAAATGTTTTAAAACATCCTTCAGATGGGGAAGCATGGAAACATTTTGATTCCACGTACCCGTGGTTTGCGGCGGATGCCCGAAATGTTCGCCTTGGAGTTTGTTCTGATGGCTTTGTGCCTTTTGGAAACTCTGGTAAACAATACTCATGTTGGCCTGTCATTGTTACTCCGTATAATTTGCCTCCGTGGATGTGTATGAAGAAACCATATATGTTTTTAACTGCATTGATACCTGGCCCTCGAAGTCCACGTCAGAATATTGATGTGTATTTACAACCTCTTATTCATGAATTGAAGCAGCTATGGGAGGATGGGGTCGAAACATGGGATGTTTCACTTAAACAAAATTTTCAGCTCCGAGCTTCGGTTTTGTGGACCATAAATGACTTCCCGGCTTATGGGATGTTGTCAGGATGGATGACTCATGGGAGGTTATCTTGCCCTATTTGCATGGATGCTAGTAAAGCCTTCCAACTTGAGCACGGGAGGAAGACTTCATTCTTTGATTGTCATCGGCAATTTCTCGAGTTGGATCACCCATATAGAAGAAACAGAGTCGCCTTTAAGAAAGGAAAAGTTGAGAAATCGTTGCCTCCTGAGCGTCTACCGCCTGAAACAATATTTGAACGTATCTCACATTTGCCTTCTGTAGTTCACAATGGACAGGTTGTAACCATACCAGGTTATGGCAGAACTCATAATTGGACAAAATGAAGTATTTTCTAGGAGTTGCCGTATTGGAAGAGTAATTTAATCCGCCATAATTTGGATGTTATGCATATAGAGAAGAATGTGTTTGACAATATATGGAATACAGTGATGGATGTGACCAATAAAACTAAGGACAACGTGAAGGCTCGTAAGGACCTTGAGATTCTGTGTAGTCGATCAGAGCTAAATTTAATTCCTCAAGGCGACGGCCGAGCATTTAAACCCAAAGCCACTTTTGCACTAAACAGACATCAGAGATCTGATGTGCTGAATTGGGTTAAAACACTTAGACTCCCAGACGGCTATGCATCGAACCTTGGGAGGTGTGTTGACAGTAATGTAAGTCAGATGTCTGGTATGAAAAGCCATGATTGTCATGTAATGATGCAGAGGCTCCTCCCAATTGCACTTGAAGCAATTCCTGAAAATATTTGGAAACCGTTGACCGAGTTAAGCCAATTCTTCCGAGATTTATGCTCTCCAGAGTTAGATGTGAATCACATGGTCGATTTGGAAGCCAATATTCCTGTCATACTTTGTAAGTTGGAAAGAATTTTTCCACCGGCTTTTTTCGATTCGATGGAACATTTGCCGGTTCACCTACCTTACGAAGCAAGGGTTGGAGGCCCCGTTCAATATAGGTGGATGTACAAATTTGAGCGTTGTATGCATGACCTCAAAATGAAAGTATCAAATAAGGCTCATGTTGAGGGTTCAATTTGTGAAGCATATCTAATTGAGGAGACCTCTACATTTTGCTCTCACTACTTTGAATCCCATATTCCACATATGGCAACTAGAGTACCTCGTAATGATGATGGCGGACAAGGACCATATGATGAATCGGTGTGGTCTATCTTTAGATACCCGGGTCGTCCATATGGTGTATCAAGATATCGATATCTTGATGACAATGAATTGAGGGTCGCTACTGCATATGTGTTACTGAATTGTAAGGAGGTGAAGCCGTACCTCGAGTAAGTGAAATAACACCTATTTTCTTTATAAACTCTATTAAATAATAATACTTTTCTTCTTTTATACTAAACTCATCAAGTTTATGCTCCATCGACCTCTTTCTATATCTTGTAGTTTGTTTGTTGATGAAGTGCGTATGCATGAACCCAATATACAGATGTCAGACCTGGATGTCTACATTGAGAATAACTTTGAGACATGGCTTAGAAACTATGTAAGTTATCTACACTTAAATTTTACCCATATTTTGCTTTTGAAGGGAAACACATATTCATATTATCACTATGTGTAACTAGGTGAATGATGTGCGTAACACTATCACGGACCGCTTCCTGTGGGATGTTGCATGCGGGCCATCCCGTCGTGTTGAGAGTTGGCCTGTTTACTTCATAAATGGGTACAAGTTCCACATTAGCGACTGGGGTCGCGACAAAGCAACATTTAACAGTGGAGTATGTATAAGGACTTCAGGATCAAGTGAGGTTGAATGTGATTTTTATGGGGTGTTAGAAGAAATCATTCAACTTGAATATCCTGGCTGGCCACACAAAAATGTTGTATTGTTTCGGTGTGCTTGGTTTGACCCTACTCCAGATCGTGGCACTCGGGTTCATAAACAATATGGTATAGTTGAGGTTCGTGATGGGCGCCGATATGGGAAATTTGACCCGTTCATTCTTGCATCCCAAGCTGATCAAGTTTACTACACCCCGTACCCAACAAAGTCACGTGAAAAAACGGGTTGGTTAGCGGTTTTGAAAATAAAACCTAGACGCATCGTTCATAATAATGTAAATGATGTCGAAGATGCATTTCAGGAAGAATTATTGGCCGGTGTGAACAGGTCTCCCATAATTATGGATGACCCAATCGACAATTTAGCTGAAACAGGAGTATGGGAAGCTGTAGAGGATGACATGGCAATCAGGGAAGAAACTTTGCAACATGACGATGAATCTGACAATGAGGAGTCCCTTGAAGGAAGTGATGAAGAAGATGAATTTGAATCTGGGGATACTGATAGTGGCGAATCAGAGACAGAAACTGAGGACGATGTAGTCCATTGACAATAATGTAAACGTGCAATTACTTATAAAATGTAATGTGAACGTGGAATAACTTTTAATATGTAAATACTAAGTCGTACTTCAAAGTGGTGGGTGCAATATCACATAGCCTTTCTAGTTTTTTCAATGGTGTATGTTAGTTTTGTAAACTTGTTGTATGGGTTTTTAAAATAATGTAGATGCCACCTAAAGGAGATGCGACGTATACACGTCGGCCAAGGAAAGGCCTATTTCAGCAGATGAAAGAAGTATTAGCAGAACCAATTGCTAGACATGAAAGGGCAGGCCCATCGCATTCCCGTCATTCAGATTCACAGCCCTCGACAGAACAAACACCTGTTCCACATCCTCACCCTCGCACAGGTGATATTCGCATTGCTCCAGTCGGCCGTAGTGCTAGTCGATCTACTCCGGCCCCTGTAGTTTCACCCGATAGTGGGAATTCCAATGGTCAGTCAGCGGTATCCCAAGCCCCAATTCAAGCACACTTACGGATAAGACCTCACGGAAACACGTAAGTAATGCACCCTTTTGAACCATAATAGTTTATTTAACATCAAGTATGTGAAGGCCCAGTAAAAAGACAGTAATTAATTTTTACCTAACCTGCACTTCAAGTAGCTTCATTCCATCAAGAGCAACACGGTTGGTGACTAGATGCTTTACCACACACTTCAAGGGACATAATGACTGGACGAGCGCAAGCCCAGCAGATATTCAAGCGTGGTGGCGCGTATTTGAGGTTTGCACTTTCTTATGACTATTTCGACTTTATCAACCATGTTGCGAACTATGCGAGAAACAATATTTTTTTTAACGTGTAGGGATTATGTGAGTGGGATCCAGCTGACCATAAATGAGGTCTATCGTGTTTGGCATATGATGGCGGCTAATCATTACCGATGCACACTGGGTGACATCCGCTGAGAGAAAAATCCGGACAAACGGCGAGCAAGGGCATTTTTTATTATCGACGCACAGTATGCAGAAATGGAGGAATGGTGGGTTACAACGGAGTTTAATGAGTGATCGAAAAGGGGTAAGACAATGTGAGCTTTTTCATTGCAGTCATCTAACTCCACAGGTGCGTGCAGTGCTACTTATGTAGGAGGTTCGGTTTCAATTACTGAACACCGAGAACGAATGATAAAATTATCATACTCTTTTACACAAAATTCAACTTACTTACGTTGTAATAAAATTAATGTTAGTACGTTTCCAATGTAGCGTGAGAAAGATCCGGAGAAGAGGGACCCTGGCTTGTTCAAGGTGATGCAGCAAACTCATAAGAAAAAGAGCGGGGAATACGTTAACAGGCGGAGTGAAGAAGTTGCGGTAATTATTTGAATACTCATTACAGAAAATATTTCTGATCTTGTTACTAATAAATTATCTTTACTTTTTATGAAGGCAATAATAATTGCTGAAATTGAGGAAGCAACGCAGCAAATGGATGACGAAGGTGGCGCACCTGACATAGATGAGGTTGCGATCATGAGTGTCGCTGCTGGGGGCAGGAAGAAAGGGCGTGTATTTGGCCTTGGATCAGAACAACATGTTGTGCCTGGACGACGACGACCAGGGCTTACTCATGCAGCAACCGTTGATGTCACGCAGACTCCGGAGTTCACTGAACAAGTACAGCGAGTCGTAGCGGAGCAAACTGCACAACAAGCATCACATTATGAGCGGAAGCTAGAGCGTCTGAAGAGGAGACAACGAGCTGAGCTCGAGTACATATGTAAGTCAATTGGCATTCCCCCGCCCGCGCCTCCTGCAGATGATGATGATGCCTCGGGATCGGATTAATAATAGATCAGGTATATCATGCTACTATGTGTGTTTATTAACAAACAAACACTTAGTTGGAGAATGAAACCATGTAATTTCTATTATAAATGTTTTTATGTGGATTTATAAGTACATTTATATCATGACTTAGTAATTTCAATTGTGTATGTTTTTATGTCATTTTATATATATTTTTATGTAATATTTTGTGAGTTAAAAATTTGACTACATACGATATAATTATCTGGACTATAACAGGTTAACGTTTAAACTAAACATTCAATTGGAAATGAACAGCACAGAACTGAATAATATAAATGAAAAAAAAATTTCCACGGCTAAAAATAAAATTGGAAAATTTTCCAATGCCTGGGTATTTTCAACTGTTGGAACTTGCCAACTGCCCAAGCAAAATTTTCCAACTGCTCCCAACACCAAAAAAATAAAATCTCTACAGCCGTTGGAAATTCTCCAACTGCTTATTTTCCAACGGCTGACAGTTGGAAATTCCAACTGCTCAAACTGGGCCGTTGGAAAAAACTTCCAACGAATGATTTTCCAACGGACTATTTTCCAACTGCCTGCCGTTGGAAACAGTCCATTTCCAACGGCTGGCAGTTGGAAATGGCAGTTGGAAAATCTAATTTTTTTAGTAGTGAATAGTGTTCACCCATCAATCAAATAAAAAGTACTGCCTTTGAAGCTTTAGGAATCTTGTTAACCAAGTTTCTTTTCACAGAGGAAACAATAAGTTTATTATGAAATAGAGCTAATACGACATAATCTGATCTAGCCGGGTCTTGGAGCAAAACATTGACCTGGTAGAGTAAATCCCTCACTCACCCCTGTTGGTACATCGATAAAAAACAAGACTAAAGAACTTTCCATCACCTATTACGACATTCCATTCTCCTCATAAAATTGTCGACTTGGACAGGAACCCAACAAGCCCAGCATTCTCTTTCCCATTTGGAGTCCAGCAGAAGTAGGTCCGAAAGAGTGTGAAAAATATGCCAAGGATCTAGATTTTTTTTTTTTTAATCTCCTTCAGGTAATTTAGGCTTTTTTTGCTTACGTGAATAAAAAAAATACAAATAAAATGAAATATGATCATGCTGAATGATTAACTCAAGTTAAATGTGTGAATTTTGCGAAAACCTTTACTGTGCCTGAAATCTTTGCAAAGACATTTACTTTGCTCAGCAGGCTCCAAAAATGAGGAAGCAACAAAGGCTGTAACAACATAGTCCATTATATGTCAGGAATCATACAATTGCTGGAGAGTTTGGTTAGTGTTAAGGTCCATGGCGGCAAGCAAACGGGAGCCACCAGTCACGACCTCTGGTTGTCTGCAGGTCTTCCAAGGCTGTAACAACTTGTTGCATCTCCGGCCGCATGTTGGGGTTGGGGTCCCAACATGTCTGCATCAGAAAAGCCAGCTCCTTGGGGCACCGGTTTGGGATTGGCGGCCTCACCTTCAAGTTCACTACCATTGATGTCATCTCCCATAAACTGATGCAGCTGGGATCGTATGGGAAATCGCAGCAATAAATTTCCCACAGACATATCCCGAAGCTGTAGACGTCACATTTCCTGTTATATGGCTCTGATTTTAGAACCTGCCAAAGGTAATCGAGTTAATTAGACTCTATATGCAAAATCGAATTTTTAACTTCAATATCTGAGATAATTTAATTACCTCGGGAGCCATGTACGCAAGAGTCCCAACTTTCTCGGTCATCTGAGAGGGGTCGGATGCTTCGACACAAGAGACACCAAAATCAGCAATCTTCAGCCTCCCATGAGCATCCAACAACAGATTATCTGGTTTTATATCTCTGTGCACGATCTTCTTTGAGTGAAGGTAGCTTAATCTACAAGCACAATATTCAATTAATCAACACAGTTGTTAACTATATATTTATAATCAGATGAATCTAGTCAATTGACCACATATATACATACCCTCTCGCAAGATCAAGTGCCATCCGCACAACAGTGGGGAGAGGGAGATCCCTCCCTCGGTTCTTCATGATGAGCGATTGCAAGGTGCCGCCGGGAAGAAACTCCGTCACGAGTCGTAGTTTGTCTTTTTGCGTGCCTTTTGTCACTGATTCTCCAATTGTTGCGCCAATAAACTGCATAGCATACAAGATACGGGTTAAAAATATATACGTAAACGAGCAAAGTTAAGATAACTTGTTGTGCAAGCTTTGTGGATGGGTCACGTACCTTGGTGACATTAGGATGGTCAAGTTTGCACCAAATGGAGACCTCCTGCAGAAAGATGTCTCTCTCCAGAATCTTCTTGCATCCTTCGCTCATGTTCTGACATTGATCTTCATAAATCTTGGCCACTTTCACTGAAAACAAAGGGGTAAAGATTGATTAAACTGCAAGAAAACAACAAAGAAATCAACCCGACGAACAATGGAAGGACGTACGGCTGGGCCCCGGGGCGGGGGGGGTGTTTAGTTAGTAGGTTCTGTATATTATACCTGCAACTTGGTGGCCCTTGTAGCGGCCTTTGAAGACAGAAGCGAAAGCACCGAAGCCGATCTGTTGCTTGATGAGGAGTCGGTCGGCATCGATGTTGAAGTCTGGTCTTCCGGCAAGAAGAAGAGGAAGAGTTTGATCCGGCTTCAGAATCTGCAACGCTTCGAGTTGGTCGAAAACCTGGTCGAGTACCTCCTGCTTCGCCGTGTCGTCGCAAAGCATTCTCGTTTTCTCGACCTCCATTGCTGTGACTCTGAGTTGTGCTTGTGCGCGAGCGAGTGAAATTGAAGGCCAACTTTGTGGAGACGCAAAATTTGATTAGGGGCCGGGAACCGTATTTATAGGACAAATGGTGTTTGAATCTGAATTGGTTTTCTCTTTTTTTGTTAATCGAAAAGTGAACATTCCGACTTCAATTAATGGAAGGAAATAGGAATCCTAGCTTCCCCATTACTCTACGTACTTCTCTCTCCCAACACCACCCTTACTCTTCTTCTTAATTCTTTGCTTCCCCTTCGATCGAATGGCCTAGCTGTTTCTTCAAAAATCTAATCTTTCATCAATATTCCGAACTCCTGATGTGATGGGACTAGTCTTTATTATACCATTGTGATTGCAAGACATGCAAAGCTCCTCCAAAACTAGCCCCAAATTTGAGTAGAAATTACCAACGTGTATCGTCTAAAACAAGGTAACAGTCTGCACACTAGCCAAGGGAGGAGTTACACTGGGGATTTTTTAAACCTTTGGTTACGTATGTATATATCTTCAGAAAATAGGTCCTTACCTGCTATATGACTTATATTTGCCCCCATAAATTCTTAGAACCTTTAAATATTAGTATGTATGAGTATGAGTAATAAATATATTAGTATAGTCCTTATCCTAGCATTTTTACTTTCACTTATTCATGAATAAGTAAAAATTTAAAGATTCACTTATAATTAATCAAAATTTACTCTTTTAGATGAAACAAACTTCACAAAAAAAGCAGATGCTTCAACTTTTGTCCGCTCCATCCAATTGAACAATTGTCATCTCTTGTGCTTTGAATTCTGAAATGACTAAGGCTCCAACATTTGTTCCCAATTCTCATTCACCATCCCATTGCCATCAATTGTACTCACCAATCATCAATTATTGATTCATCATCCCCAAATCAGCGATTCACCTGCCAAGTGCCAATTTTTCCAATTCTCCAATTTTGTTCTCTTGGCATGGATTTTGTTTTTTGTTAATATCTCCCTCACCCTTTCTATTTGGAATGGTTCCATGGTTTTCTTTTGTAATGATATATGTCCTTTATTTGTTTAATTAAGGGCTGAGAGTAAGAATTATAAATATCGACGATGATAGTGACTAGAGCTACGATTTTGTGTTTAAAGAAAGGGTAAGCTATAAACACGCAAAATATTAGTATCTTTTGTATTCAGTTTAGTAGTAATTTTACTGGATTTTTTTATGGCTTTAGCTATTTTTCCAAATAAGCCAAATAAAGGTGCTTATAAACGACAAGTTTCACAATGCGCTAAGGTGAGGTGCTTAGTTGGATGCTACTGTTTAAAGAGCTTTTTGTTGGCCTTGTGAATTAGTGAATTAGTTGATATTTAAACAATTTCCAACAATGACATTTCATCGTGAATAATTGTCATGGAAAAATGTTACTATTTGTTAGTCAATGTATTGTATTTCTTAATGATATATAAATTATGATTTTGATTTTGTCCCCATAGAAAAAAATTCCTGCATCCGCCACTCACACTAGCTATATATAGAAGAACCGACTGTAGAAGAAGATAGAAAAATCCAAACGAGAGAGCCAGAGGGAATAGAACATTAGTGCAGTTATAGAAGAGCAAGGAAGCAACATGTTCACTAAATTCTTCTTTACCTGCACGGCCCTCCAAACAAACAGATCATCTAAACACACCAGCAAGTTCTTGCCAAGCTTGGAACTCAATAATATTTTAACACTGAATTTGGCATCGGATCGAGCTAGCTGTGAGGTCAACCATATATATGTATCGAGTCCTTCTGCACTGAAGCAAGTAGTTGCATGCAAAGCTCATATATATTATATTCTCTCGTCCATCTTAGCATTCTTCTCCATTGCCAGTTCCATCCCCTCATATATACCCTCCGTCCTTACTAGTCTATCTACGATTTTTCCCTCTTGCCTCACGTCTGGTCTAAATAGCTAGCCCTGGAAATAATATTGTAATGGCACACTTGGAAGACAACAGGACAACTCAAAGCTTCTCCAAATGGTGGGATGTGTACCGGGCTATGGCAAAAAATTCAATGACAACTCAAAGCTTCTCCAAACCTGCCTGGTACGGCTAGAAAAAAAAAAAAGTACCATCTTACTTGCACCATTAAACTATGAAAACGAAATAATTTACCCCTTTAACTGGGACACTTCGCCCATTTGACCAAGCCAATGAGTCAAGATAATCAATTTTGACTCTTTGAACTACAGTTTCTGTAGGGATTGCAGGTGGTCGGGTTAAGTCCACGACCTACATATACTTGAGTTGCTGGTGTTAAAAGTTCACCCATCCAGCAAATATTAATTTTGGTTTTTCCCTGTGCATACACTCGTCACGCCCGCAACCCACCACAATTGTCGCAAGCTTTTCTTTGCACATTAATGTTAATGATGACTTAACTGTTACTTGTCAGAAGAACAAATAAAAAATGAAATGAATTTGCAACTCTGAGGATCAAAGCAAGAACTAACAAATAATATAATCCTGAATCCTAATATTTCCCATATTGCGGCCTCTGTCATCTCATCTTCTTTGCCTTCTTCAGTCTCCTCGGAACACTTCTTTGCCCTTTGCCTTCCTTTAGCCTCTTTCCCAACTCCCACTGCTGATCCCCCAATATCATCCATTTTGACCGACTTCCCTTCCTCTTCGGGTGCTTGAAACGCCACGGCCTCAAAGCTTGACCAACCGCTATGTCTACCTCGTCAAGCCATCACCTCTCACTCAAGGGTCGAGCAACACGTTTGCTACAATTGCGTTGTCAACTTAGCAGGTAATCCATGGGGAACCCTATTAAGTTTGATTCGGGTTGTAAGATGGGAAAATGTGAATACAAGTCAACCCAAACCCAATCTAGAGAAAGGTCAAACTTTGTGTTATAAATTAATACTAGATAATTATTTGTTATAAATAACAAAACCATATAGTTTTAAATCATAAAAGAAACAAAAAGTACAAAATTCTGTTATACATCAAGAAACTTCTATTATATAATTCATCAATTACACATCATGCTTATATATTTTATTTAAAATATTTCAAACTAATTAAAAATTAAGAAAATAAAGCACTTCTGTGGTCTACACTAAAATGCTTAAGATGGTTGAAATGGTCAAAATGCCCAGTACAACCTAATACACAATATAGGCAATCCTCTACTCATGCCATTTTCTTATTGGTACAAGATGAGATTCAAAACCATGATTTAAAAAAAAAATCTAACACACTAGCACATGTCCCTCGTGTGTCAATTCCTCTCCTCTCCCATACATTAGGCATCACAATTTCTCTCTCAATCACTAGCCTCTCAATTTTGATTTATATATAAGTTAAACCTCACTATACATACAAAAAATTACTTCTAATCATTTTTCAATAATCTCTGCTGATTGGGGAAAATACACTTTGAGTTCTAAAATTTTTTGCACCTCGCCAACTCAATCTTAAAACTTTTTGATTTACCAAACAAGTCCTAAAACTGATAACCATTGACTTGGTTAGTTCTAAACATTTTCATTTAGTCAAATCAGTCCTACGAATAAACATTATGTGAAATCTTAGGATTAATGGAGTTTAAAAAAGCATTAGAGATAATGATGTTAAGTACCACATTAGCATCTCCTATTGGAAACAACAAAATTTAGACTGATATGGCAAAATGTGAAATCTTAGGATTAATGGAGTTATCTTCATAAGTTGTAGGACTTAGTTGCCAAATCAAGGAGTTTTAAAACAAAATTCAAAAAAGTTCTTTTCCCATTAAAAATAAACATTATTTTCATTATTGTTGATTTTTTGTCTAGAACTAATGTCATTTGAAATCCAATATCGTGTCTAGTTAATTATCACTTGAATAATATTTTTGTAAAAACTACTTAATTAGATTGAATTGTTTGTCATATCCAACCAAGGAAAAGAAAATCAATATAAAATTCCTATTTTAAAAAAGATGTTTTAAACATACTTTTTGGAAAATTTCCAATCAAAAATTAAGGTTTTCATTCCTGCAAAAACCCCAAGTATGACAAAGAGGAAGTGGAGGATTAAAGAAAAAAGAAGGGAACTGAAGTTGATAGTCCTTTGCCATCCTAGGTTGATTGAGAAAGTCATCCTATTTGGCAATGAGAAACTGAACATGAAATGAGGTATGTTAAAAGATATGCTCATTTCAACCCACCCAGATGATCCATATGTTAAAATTAGGAAACATGGTTAGTAAGGAGGACAGATTCTAATTTGCTATTAAGATAGCAAGCCCAGCTTCAAAAAAACCATATGTCACTAAAAAAGGATGAGCAAAAAAAAAACCCAATATGTCCTGCATTCTTGAACACTCCCAAAACAATTGAAACATTGTCTCGAAGGAACCATGATAACAAGAGCATAGGGGATAGTTCGTCGAGTAGCAGTAGATCACGCACACCATTTGGCCTCGATAGCTCTTAGGTTATTTTTTGTTATTATTTCCCCTCTGACTACAAAAAAAAAATGAGTAAATTATCACTATATATCTATAAAATTACTAATAACTGATCTTAAAAGGTATTACTGCAAAATAAAAAATAAGACAAGCGCACCAAATATCAGGCCGTTGGTGTTTAGAATTTGGGCCAACTGCCCCATCTGGTCCAACAAATCAAACGTGAGCTATGTCCAAGTAGCATTTGCTAGCTATTTAACCTGCACCGGCTTTAAAGTAGAGGAAACGGATGATGTGGCCAGACTAAGCATGTCCGAGACCAGAGGCAGAGGTCCGTTTCTTATCAAAATTGAAACTTTTATAGAACTCGGAAATTTTGTTAACAACCAGATAAACCAATCAAAGGTCCCCTGATAGGAATTTAAATGCTCCAAATGCTTGTTCCTCTTCGTCCCTTGCATTCATCACTATATTAATTTGGCTTTTCCTTGAGTTTTTTGTGTACAAATATACATGTGAGAAAGTGACCTTGGGTTTTGTTGGGATTTTGCCGTCCTGCCTAACTTTGTTGCTTGCATCACAAGAGAAGCCTGGAGACCCTCGTCATATGTACCTATCGTTGTTGCTTGCATCACAAGAGAAGAAAACGCCAAACCCTAGCATGGTGATAATTCGATAAGCTCTAGTATGAATTTTGGTTTGCTTTGCTAAACACTACCCGGGAATTTTCATTTTGGTTAACAGGCTGGAAGAATTATCGGAGATTAAGAGGCTGGCACACAATGGTTTCTTCTCAGATTTCAAGCCTAAAAGTCCTCATCGCTGCTCCTCCTTCTCAGTCTTCTGAGGCGAATTGGTGAGTCTTCAGATATATGTTTCCTGAATCGTGCTCTTCCTGTATAGGACAACAATCTAACTAGCTTTCCTAGCCTCAATTATATATATACATGTTCTTAAGCTGCCTTCTCATTTCTTGTAATTGTTGATGAACAGAACCCTAGACAAAAACGATCAGTTGCCGTGAAGAATCATTTGTAGTTGTTGGAGAAAACCATAAGCAGATATGTTGATGAATTTTACTCTTTCTACAGGCTTCAAAGCTTTGGTACTTTTCATGTTAATCCTGCGTCTACTGAGCATATATGTAGGAGGTAAGCGGCGCGCGCTTCTAGCTACTCGATATGTTATATGTATCAGTTTTTTTACATGATTTGGATTTATATGTTTTGGTTCAAGCCAAGCACATGACAGCCACAGGGAGGCAAGCGGCAGAAAGTCCAGGCCGACCGACTAGATAGAGAGCACCAGTTCTGTCATTTACTGGTCGGCCGGTGATCAATTCAAAACAGCTATGTTATGTTGTTGTTGTATTTGTTGGGCTGGATTATGTGTGTTGGGGACTTTGATCTTTCTTCTCTTTTTGAACGAAAAACTAAAATTAACATTAATATTCATTTGGGATTCTCTATATATGATTTCTTCCAGCTGGTCACCGGAACAATTCACTTGCCTTATTTCTAACATACTTTGTTTTCTTTGAAATTAATGTTTACAGAAGCTACTAATGATGCTGATCGTTGGGCATTTTTAGACGCAGGTTGTTGATTGAGATGTGATATTGATTCACTTCCCTTGCATTGTTGGATGCTTAGTTTTAATCGGTAGAATACGTCGGGCCGGCACATAAGCTAGTAATTAATTGGCACTGGTGTTGAAGATACATTCTCTAAAGTGCAATTTCTGTCTTTTCTTTGGGTAATTCATCGTAGTTCCAAAATCAAACCCAGCTGGTATGAATGGTATTACGATCTAGTGTTGGCTGTAGCTACCTGGTCTGTCTAGACGTCTTTCTTTTATTCAAATTCATTGGTCTATTTAGGTTCATCTTTGGCTTCTGGTCTAGTGAATTTGTTGTATATGCAAGTCTAGAATCAGCCACCTGCTGATCTTCCCTGTCCTGGTGTACTGCTATTTGAAAAAATTAACAATAGAGCCCTTTTTTTAATTCACAATTTGGTTCATATATTTTTTGAAAATTTTGCAATTTGGTCCTCAAAGTTTGGGAAAAATTAGAAAATGAGCCATAAACTTTTAAAAAATTTTCAAATAAGTCATTAAAGTTTAAAAGTATCATTAGAGATGACAACATTAAGTGCCACATCACCATTTTCTATCAAAAACAGAAAATTTTTGAATGATTTGGTGAAATGTGAAATTTTAGGACTAATGAAGTTAATGTCATAAGATGTAGGACTTGGTTGCTAAATCAAGGAATTTTAAAATTGATTCGACAAAATCCAAAATGTTCTTTTCTCATTAAAAATAATCCATTGTTTTCAATATTGTTGATTTTTTTTTTGTCTAGAATTAATGTTATTGAAAGCAAATATTCTATCTACTTCATAATCACTTGAATAAATTTTTTTAAAGACTAGTTTATGTTTTTGAGTTTTTTGTCATATCCAACTAAGGAAAAGAAAATCAATATAAAATACATAACCTTTTAAAAAAATATTTTAATTTTTTTTAATTATTTAAGTATAAAGTCTCAATTGGTATAAAAATTGAGTAAATAATATTTTAAAAATATCTAATAATTCATTTTAAAAAATCACAGTAGAACACAGCCATAAGGCAACTGTGCCAGGCTAATGGTGTTTAGAATTTAGGCCAACTGCTCCATCTAGTCCAAAATATCAAACGTGGGCTAAGTCCAAGTAGCATTTACTAGCAGGGATGTCAACTTTAAAAATTTTTAATTCTAGACAAACCTGTATCAATTGTAAGTTTCACACTTTGACACTAGATCAAAACCAACCCACATGTAAAGCTGTTTCTGAACGACCGGGTTTCAACTTTCCCTATAAACAAAACATTCCATGTGTAAAACATATAAACAACATACTATAGCATTAAAATACAAATCCACCAAACAAAGCTAAAACCAAAATTTGAAAAAAAAATAAACTTCTTCATATGTTCATCTCATCTACCAAACAGACTACAAAATCAAAATATGAAACCATTAAAATTAAGGAACCAATGAAAAAGTTATAGTTGTTTGGTAGTTATATAACATGAAGAAATGAAGGATCTAAAGCAGGGTCATTGTTGATACTCAAATCCATAGAGTTAGCTAATAGTATTCAAACATAGAGTTCTTTGGCTTATGCACTTCAAGTTTGCATTGGATTTGTGCTTCGTTCTGGATTTATCATTGAGGAGAGTGAGTATGTCAAGAAAGATAAGTGGCGAGTCCAACAAAAAAGAGGTCAGAGTAAAGACGAGAGTAGCAGTTAGGCTTTAGGATTAGGAATTAGGCTAGTAAAAGTTGAGATCATGTCTTTTTTGGGCTCGAATATGATATGGCCTAAGCTAACTTACATTTAAATAAATAGAGTCAATTTGAGTTTACCAGATATCTATTTTACTATTCATTCAAACTATCCACATGTATATCATGCTTTTATTTTTACTATCAGATATGACCCAAACCCCCATAAAACTCAAATGACCATTGGATCGATTTGGTTTAAATTATTCAATTTTATGGATTGAGTAGTTTGGATGAACATCCTATTATTAGAGATAGAGGTATAAATGAATAAAGTGTTCAGTGAACTATTCATGAACTGTTCGACAAGAATTTATTTATGTTCGTTTGTCTAGTTAAACGAATAATTGTAAGTTTTGCTTCTCCTCACTCTATTCTCCATCCCTTGCATTGATCAATTTTCTCTGTTTGGCTCTTATAAATTGGGGTTTGCGTTTTCCTGATGTTTCTTAATTTAAGTCGGGTACTTTGGATTTTTTAGATTTCTATATATTTTTTAACAAGTTGGAGAAACTAAAGTTGTGCCCAATGGATAAAGATCTTAGAGCTTGAAATGAAGAGAGGAAAAAGTTGTTTTTGATTTTTGTGTATAAAAGAGCAAATGAGTCGGGAGTCTAGCATGAACTGTTTGTGTTTCACTTTTGAATTTGGTAATTGAGGCCGATGAGTTCATACGATCGATGATGATAAACCGTCATCGATCATCCTTGCTTAGTTTTTTCCTCCCTCTTTCTTGCTGGCCCTTCCTGTCCTCATCTACATCTTGGGGGACATAAATAAACCAAAATTAACAAATAGTATTAATTTGGCTTTTTTCTTCAAAAAAAAAAAATAATAATTGTTTTTTATTGTGCAAATATATATGTAAGAAAGTGACCTTGGGTCTTGGGCTGGGACGGTGCCTTCCTGCCGAGCGGCAAAATCAATTCGGCCAAAAGTTGTTGCTTGCATGCCACAAGAGAAGAAAACGCCAATCCACAACATGGTGGTCATTCGATAACCAGACCTATCATTTTGATCAGTTTGGCAATGAACCAGTCACCATTTCATCCGGGTTATTAGCACATTATGTTTTTAGTCAAAACTGAAAAAATTTGAGAAAATTACTTTAAGACTTGTAAAAATTCCAAAAAAAATAAAAAAGTAAAATTCAAAAATTTGAAGGGAGAAGGCTGACGGTCGTGAGAGTGAAACGGTAAGAGATCAAGCACAATATTTGTCGTCCGTTTCTAACTAGAGAAATGCACATTGCCAGAATGAGACTGAGAGTAGGATACTATGCCCTTTTTTCTATTTTTTCCCTTCTTTGTATTACATGGTAATGGATTTCCGACAAAAGAAAACAAATCAAGTGATCAAGGATTCTATGAAGAAAAAAAATGCAATTAAGCAAAAAAAGGAGAGAAAAAAAAAGAGGGAAATTTGGTGCAACTTGCGCTGAAGAGAGAAACAAGAGGGTTAGATACTCTTTATATCTCCCAAAACTTGTCCTTTTTAATATTCATAACAATTAATTCATATCTTTTCTCTTAAAATTTCTTATAAAAATATTTATGCACTTTTTTAATGAAAATAATACCTTAAAATATTCTAGTTTATAAATATAATTTAAAAAAAATTATAATACAAATTAATATGAATATATTTAAGTTAAATTTTAGTAGAAAAAATAAAATGGCTATGCAACGGAGGAAGTATAAGTTAAGCAAACTCCAAAGTCAATCCTTGTGCTTTATATGCTTTTAGTTTTTACTCCACTTCATTTTAAAATGAGCTTCAAAGCCCCTGCTTAATCCTAAGGCATGAACTAACAAAACCACCGAAAAGGTTGTGACCCGGTGGTTTATATAACCGGTTGAATCAACTGGACCATAACCCAGGTACTCCCACAGTTTTAATTGTTTTTAAAAACATTGCCCAAGAGCTGCCGTCTTGCTTAGTGCCGTTACAATTTATTTATAATTTTTATGGTGGAATGACCCGTAATTACTTGAGATTAATTAACAAGAAGGCACAGAATGGTTTCTAGTCAAATTTCAAGCTTCAACGTCTTCATCCTCATCACGCTGCTCTACTTAGTCTTCTGAGGCGAATTGGTGAGTCTTTATATATATTTCATTCAGTACGGCTTTCGCTAATTACATGAGTATTGGAAGAACAACGATCTAGCTTTCCAACCCTCAATTGTATATGTTCTTTTCCAACGAAAAACTAAAATTAACATTAATTCTCTATACATATATATAGATGATTTCTTTTCTTCCAGGTCATCACCGGAACAATATAAATGTGCGTTCGTACATATTTCTAACTTTTTCTTCCTCAAATTATTATATACTTACAGAAGCAAGTATTAATTTATATTGGAGATCCTGCATCGGTAAGAGACTGGGGATCACGAATAGAACTTGATCCTAAGGAAATGATATATTCTTGATGGAGATGGTAACACATATTTAGATGAATGTTAGCTACATGTGTCAGACATTATGTGCAGCTGCCAATGTGTATAGCCTAGACGACCCTGGTCAGTGTGTCATCTAGAATAATGGACTTCTAATTTGTTGCTGCATCCCTGTGTTTTGAGCTTACAAATCCAGGGGCCGGGCCGGCACAGAAGCAACTGGACTACTTAATTAATATAACTTTGGGATTTTGTCTAGAATGGAAATGTATTTGTGGGGTTGACTGCAAAATTTAGACTGTGTTCCCCTTCATATTCTGTAATAAATATGTTTTTTTTGGTACATTGAGTTCGTATTAATTTGAACATGCTTACTCAGGGAACGCTAGTCCTCTTAAGATAATACTGTTAGGTGCCACAATTTTTTTTTTAACTCAGCATTATTATGTAAAAAAAGGTTATAGAAAAATGAAAGGATTCTAGCTATTAATAATTAGTCTATTTTAGACCCTATCTAACAGGCCTAATTTAAGCCCATTTTTCAGTGGCATAGAAAAGAAACCTCTTACACAAGTTAAAATTTAAATGAATTTAATTAAATCCTAGCTGGCCATAAGAAATAGTGGATATCATATCATTTTTCACTTTACCAAGAGGCTATTGGCATTATATGCCACAATGGAAGATACAGACCCATGTTGGTAATGTATAAGTATAATAGATAATATAAACGGTCTGTGTCCCGGAAAAGGGGAGCACAGTATAGGTCCTTAATTTGTTTTTGCTTTCAAATATTTTAAATTTCTAAAAATTTAAAATAATCATTTTAAAATAATCATTATCCTATTAATTTTATTTTCAGTAGTTAGATTAATAATTAAAGGACCGAGTGCTTATTTTATTTGTATTTAAACCACTAATATTACTTGTACCGTATAACTCTGTTATCTATGTACCTTAAACTCAATACCTCATTGGCAACTATATATCCAAAAGTCTGTCCTTTTAGTGAAAAAGAATTTTCATCTTTTTCAACATCGTAATTTCTCAATTTTTCTAATAACAGGGTAAATTTCAAAAACCTAAAAGTCTACATAGGATAACTTATTTATATCAACTTTTCAAATCTTAATTTAAAACGTACGTACAATCAATAAATTTAAACCAATTAATAATAATTTGGTAGTTAATGAATAATTTAGATTATAAAAATTTTCCAGATTTTAGATGTAAAAAATTCCTCTTTTTCCACGTTTTTTATAATGGCGGTGTGTCCAAAACAGAAGAGGGTAAATATTATTTTCATACAAACTTCATGGGTTTTTAAATTTTGCCTTTTCAAATATAAAATATTTAATCCATTTCTCATATTTTTTCTGTTATAAAAATTATGACTTCTCTATATCTTCTAATATTATATGTTTTTACGAGTCTAGTTCGATTTCTGTGTTACAAATAACATCATTACAACTTCTTTAATTATATGTCCACGTAATTTATGATATAAAAATTTAGTGTTTATAATACTATTTTATATTACCATTCTTTTTTTTTTTAATGGAATGATACTTCATTCCAATTACTAATCAGTCAAATAACCTCTTACAAACTAATGACACAAGACATTAAAGAATAATAGAGACATATAAACTTATCAATAAAAAACTATGCATCCATGTAAAATCAAATGAAAAGAAGATAAATCTTCCAGATAAATCAGGATAATCTTGAAAAAATAACACCTAAATAACTAGGGGAAAAAAACCATAAAGGATAAGGTAAATAAAAAAATAGCATACGGTTATCCCAATTTATTATTTGTAAACGTCTCGTTATCCAAATCTTAGCCATTTTCTACACCCCATTTGATCTTCTCATAGCTACTAATTTTAAAAATAGGTCACCTAGATTTGTCAACCATAAAGCATTAAATGAGTTAAATGATACTTCTATCGATGATAGTGAATGAATTTTATGAAGGAGAAAGAACGGTAAAAGTAATCGAGGATAATTAGGTGGATTAATGATGAAAAATCAATCGGCTAAGCCTAGATTGTTATCTAAATCTAACTGAATACTAAGAGTCATTTCATTTTAACTTAAGTCAATTTAACCCACAATGACTTATTTTTATTTTTACATTTTTTTTATTTAGAACAAATTTTATTTGAAAATCAATATAAAGTAAATGTAGTAATCCATTCGAAAGTAAATTTGTATAATGTTATTAAATTTTTATAAATTTTTCTTTATTTGGACATTAAAAAGGAAACATTTATAAAAAAAATAATAAGATTATAAAAAACGTTTTTTAAATGGATTATTACACCAAGATAATATTAGTTTTCAAATAAATTTTTTTTGATACAAAAAAAAATATAAAAATAAATATAAGCCATTTTCTATCAATCAAATTCATTACGGTATAATATAATGCTCTCTTCATCTCACACGTGTAGAGCTAGTATTTCTTTTCTTTTTACAGCGTGCTGATCCAATTTTTATTTGACTAACCAAGTGTCTGAATAGGGTAGTCCTTTTCTTCTTTTCTTGTGAGTATAAAAAATGGCCAAACTATATATACATTTAGCTCCTAAACTTATCCAACTCACATGGGTTGGTCCACAACTTAATACCTTGTGAATATTAGTCTCTGAACTATAAAAAATTATGCGAGTTAGTCCATTACCCCAAAAATGTTTATGGAAAAATTATAATACCCCTTATTATTTCTTTTAATCTTTACAAAAAGCATTCTTAGTTTCAAATCATCCAAATCAGATATCTTCTCCATCATTAAAATGGAATTTAGAGTTAATGGGAATGAACACGAGGATTTGAGATTTCAGAGGAAGTATACAGATTGCATCATTTTGCCGCTTGTCTTTTCTATTGTTCTATATTGCCTCTTTCTAATTTATTATTTTTCATTCTAATTAAATACATTAGTAACTCCATTCATTTGGCATCTTGACTTAAATGTGGCACACAATCCAACCATGTTCATGGGTGATCTTCCCAAGGTTTAAAAGCACTTGACTCCCTTGTAATTTAGTGCTCCCTTCTTAATAATTGTTCAGTTGACAAGTATGTGACTTCAATTTAGCAATCAATAAACTCAGATGAAAAATGTTAATTATGCAAAAATCTTAGTAAAATTTTTACATAGTACTTAGTTAGATGATAAGTATGGATGTCACACTTGCTTATTCAGCTGCAATATAGCTATTGTTGGTGTTGTACCTAAAAGCTAATTATGAGATAATTGTATTTTGCATATTGAGTCATGATACTTTATTGAGACATTAATCTAGTAATTGTGTTTGTTGTATTATTTCTGTGTGACATAATCAAATGTAATTATAATATTAGAATAATATGTGACATAATCAAACGTAATTATAACACTAGAATAATAGTATTTTTAAACGTCCCTGGTTTAGTATTATTGTGGAGTGGGTTACAATAATACATAAAAACTAGCATATGTAGAGACTAATATGAGATATGTAATCTACATATGAGTATAAGTTATAGAACTTGTGTACTAGACCAATCCACCATGAGAACGCTACATGGATCATTATATAAGTGTCACAGGTTACTCTTATAGTGATCATGATATATGTAGTCTTTTGACCTGAGGTCATCAAAGTTTCCTATATGTGAGTCATATACTTTGATACTTTTTTTGTTGCTCATAACTGAGTGAACATGAATGATGTCATTAGGTATGTCACATATCATACGAAGGGTTTTATATGATCAAGATGAGATTTGTCTTTCTTATGTAACGAAAGTGATATCATTGAACCCCTTGATAGAATGAGACTAAAAAGAATACATGACTATGCTCGGATGAGTTGATATACGATATCAATGTCATCAGTTTAAGTTAGTCTACTCGGTAATCAAGAAACCATATATTGGGCTATGTAGGGATGTCGATGGGTCAGATTTTGGTAAGATGAGAGTAATATCACATCCTACCCGCTATGTTAGACGCTATACCCTTATTCTACCCATCACCCATCGGATAAATAATTTTAGCACCCATATCCTACCCATTTTTATGTAGGTAGGATCAGATAAAAACCTGTCCATCCACCACACTTCTACAATCATACACAAAAAAAAAAAATCAAACAAGAAGCTATGAATTACATCAACCAAAGACGTTAAAAATATTATTAATATGTGAAAAAAATAGAAGAGACACCACAAGGGAGAACTACACATAAATTCACACTTCAAATATACCAACACACTACAAAAAAATGAACTCCAAAATCAGTACATCACAAACATAGCGAAAAATAATACAATAAGCCAACAAGGGAAGACACCTAAAAGTCTATGCCTTATATATAAGTTTAACACCTTGGTAAATATGTAGTAACATACACATATATGGGTAGGATATGGGGCGGGTGAACCCCAAACCCGCATCCTACCCGTATTTAACAGGTGAAAAAAAACTCATATTTACCCCAAATCCGTTTAATTATAAAAAAAAAAAAACTAACCCGTTAAGTAGGATATAACAGGATCCTCGTCGGCTAGGTTATCCATTAACATCCTTAAGATTATGCAAGAGTGACACATTCCATGTTTCATGTCTGGTTTTAATATCTTGGACAAAGGAACAATGACATATACGGATAATGATCATAGAGATTTAGTTGAATCACCGACTATCTTGTCACTTAGGTAGAAATGATGTGTTGCTAGACATTGTTCATTGTTTATAATCATAAATGTGATTTATGATCATTGTCAATGTGATATGAGCCTATTAGGTAGCACACATAGAGCCAATTGGATTATTGAAGTGCGTTGGCCAAATTGTTTAGGTTTTGGTTTCATAATAATTTCAGACTAATAATTGGCCCAAAGATTAAGTCATTAACGAAGCCCAAAATTAAACCTAATTGGATTAAGGTTTTGAAATCCACTGAGCTTGGGAGTTAAGTCTCACTATATATACATCATATAATAAGAATTTCGTAACTCTTGCCCTAGCCTCCATATGGATGAAATCAGAAGAGTTCTGAAAATTCCAGTCACACTCTTCTCTTGCCATTCCTTTGAGGACACAAGTTAACACTGCGGACACAAGAGGAACGCATCTACCAGGATATAGTGGAGGCACGGTGATCCCGAGAGGCTCATATGGATACTGTAGAGAGCTTGAATACATCAACTGTTCAAATTTTGTGATTTGACTCAACAGTTAGGTGAAAGATTTCAACCGACTAGGTATAAAATTTTCGAACACCCGATTTACCCCATTTTACTTGGATCCTAGAAGGTTTCGGTTATCTTTCGTTGCGCTTGTTTTGCTCCTAAAACCCTATAATTATGACATGGATGCTTTGTAGGGCTTTTTATCTTTAATTCAGTAAACAATAAATGAAGCAAAATTAAATTTTCCTTGGCCTCGTGGAAATGTCAGGTCAACCTGACCTTAACCTGATCAAGTTAAGGTCAGGTTGACCCAACATTTCCAATAGAGCAAGGGAAAGTTTAATCACACTTAAATTGGGTTAGGGTTAGTTCGGGTTATAACTAAAATATGGTCGGGTTAAGGCTATGGTTATTTAGGTTAAGGACATGTTGTAAAAATTGGGTTTCAACCCAAACCATACCCTACAGCCCCAACTTTCACCCCTATGTGGGGGGGTCGTTTATTTGAATGATTTTATACTAAGAGTACTTCTTGACTAGAATAAAAAATATCTAAGGGGGTTTTTCAATTTTCCCATCAACATGCCTGAGCTAATAGACTGACTTGCATAGTTTTTCAAAGTTTTTAGACTTATATTTACTGAGTTATGAGTTGTAGACCAACTTGTGCGAGTTGGGTAAATTCAGGGGCCAAATGTATAGTTTGGCCTAAAAAATAGAGTAATAGATTAATGACGGCAAAAATAACGAATGAACCACTAACATTTTTGTGTTAGCCCGATTCACATTTTAATTTTTCTTTTTTCTGCCAAATAAACCATGGACGTTTCTGAGTCAACTCAAATTGACCACTCTCGTAACTTTTACCAATAAATTTAATGAAATTTTAGCATAAAATACCAAGTTTAGCCCTTACATTTTATACTTCTGCTCATAACACCTCTCAAGTTTATTAATCTAACATTTGAATCACCTTCTTGAAGCTGAGATTGATCTTCAGACTTCATTTGTGGGTAATGTTGTTGATTTTAATCTCTAACCCGCAAGTGCACGGTGGACGTGTAGATATAGTGAGTGAGTATCGTTTTCATGAAGATTGATTGATTTACTTGTCAAGTACCACTACTTTAAGCTAACTCTAGCTAAACAATCAACGTTTGATGAAAATGTAGATAAATTAAACAAGTGACTAAACTTAACTAAATGGAAACCTATTTACCTAGAATGAAAGAATATAATGTAAAATTGTAGTTTTTACCAAATTATGAAAGAACACTTTCTATGGGTCTACTAATTGTCTTAATTAGTTAGTGAGCTCAAGTGAGAGAGTTAGTCTCCAATGCATGTTGGTAAAGTTACTCAATTGAATTCTTAATTTTTCAAGTGAAAAAATTAATCTCTCTAACCTAAACTTAATAAGGATTTCTATCTGATTATAAGCTTAGAAAAAAACATTACAGCTCAATTTACCTTTACCTAATGACTTAGACTAGTTTTCCAACAACCCCATAGTCATTAAATTCTTCTCCTACGTCTAATAGCTTCTAATCTTTTCTAAGAGTTTAAAGGCAATTTATAGTGCAACTAATTGTGGCCATCAACTAGCTAACACAACAATAAGCTCAAAAGAATAATAAACAAACATTTGATAGAAAGTTAACATCACATAACCATAAATTCATCCAACATAATCAATCCAAGTAACTACATCCATAGAAAGTGCTAATGAAGACTACTTCATAACAAAATTAAACATAACCATGAAAATAAACATCATAACATCCATGAGAAACTACAAGGAAGATGAAAGAATAAACCCAAGATGGCTAGAAGAGCTTGACTCCAAAATCTCCAAGCAAGTCCCCTTGAGCACTCCAAGTAATCTCCAAGCTAGCTCCAATGGTGACCAAGAAAGAAAATAAAAAACTAACAGTGGTGGATATGAAAACATAGTTCTAGGATGAAAATATGAAGATGAAGAAAGAGTTCTTTTGCTAGGTTCCAGGATTTTCTACTCTTGGAGATGTCCTTTTCACCCCACCAACCCATTTGGATAGAAACTTTTGGGCAATAGCAAGCTTGGGTTCAAAATTGAGGTGGGGGACCACTTTCATGGGTACAAGAGCACCTAGGCTTCAGGAATGGGTGTTTTGGCACCTAGGCCTCTTGAGTGCAAGTTTTAGGTAGCATCTTCTTAAACTGTAGCACCTAGGCCTCACAGTTATAAATTCACTTTGACTTCCACATACTCGTTTTTCATTCCGCCCGTTCCAATGCTATTCCAATGCTACAGCCTGCCTCTCCAACCTATAACATGAATGATCAAAGCAAGAATCGGCCAAAATTGTTGAGTGGTAAGATATAAAATGGTGGTCAAAATTGGTAAAAATTTAACATGTTTAACCATAAAATTAACATCTATGAGGTAATCATTGAGATTCTCTTAAACTTAATGATAGTAGCCATGATATTCATCCTCTTACTCTATCTCATATTATACCATAATCTTGAGTTAAGCACTAATATGAGCGAGATATTATTCGGGAGTGGCATTGTGAGGTCAGAGGCATCTCATCTTGGACAATGAAGATGGTATACTTTGAATGAGCTAAAAGTAGCAATGAATAAACTATTCCTGAAAAATGTAATTATTAAAAGTGATTATGAAATTTTATAAATGGTGAAAGTAGCCTATTTGAATTGTTTTAAACCAAATGGAGCTATTTTATTAATTTTAAAAAGTTAATGATGGATTTTTGTAATATTTCAAGAATCGAGTGGGTAAATTGGTCTATTTGAATAACATTGGTGGTTTATTTAGTTATTTTGAATAACCTTAGTAGTTTATTCACCCGGAAAAAAAAAACATTAGTGGCCAATTCGAGCCGGATCCAAAACATTAGTGGTTTATTCGTTATTTTTGTTGATAAAAATTGTACCCATACTACCACAAATGAAACATGTTATTGCTACACCAACAAGAAACAAAATTGATATTTAGTTTACCTTGAGTTAATTTCATCAATCCATAAAAATGTCATCATGAATAATTGTTAAAATAATTACTTCTGTTATTTATTAGTGAACTTTTTGGACTTCCTATATATATAAAGTAAGATAAATCTAAGGGTGATTTTGAATTTTTTCTTAATTAAATGGATTTTGAAACTGACACGTGGCATACTTTTTCTTTTTTAGTAAATTAACTGCAATTTTTGCACATAATCTACCAAATATACCCATGTACTATAAAGCAATAGGATAGTGACACATGACAATCAAATACATAATATTTGACTTATCTAAAAAATTTGAATTACAATCTTAAAAATAGGATTAAATTTAAATTAATTTATAATAAAAATATGTTGTAATCTCATCTAAACTAATTTCATCTCATAAAGAGACAATAAAAATATTATCCAATAATTTATTTTTCTAAGAACTAGTAATTAAGTAGCCTATATAAACCCAAAATGTAAAAATTTTAAATTCATTGTAGTACTAAACAAAACTGATGGATGACTTCGATGTCCTTCCCCTTTTTTGTCTCCTCATCCACTTATGTCTTCCGATGATCATCCCCCAAATTTGAATGTGGATTTGCCTTAATTTTGGGTCAAAACAAAAAAAAATGGGCTTATTTTGTTTTCAATTTTTCTTATATGGTCAATCTTTGTTATTTTATATTTTTCATGAATAGAACCAAAATCCAATTTTCTTTATTTGGCTTGGAAACCAATTTTGGTGTTTTTTATTCAATTAAAAAAAATGACTCTATTGTTAATTATTTACGGCTATTTTGGGCTAATTTCATTTTAATTTTTTTTATAGAATTTTAGAATTTTTTGTCATCCTAAAGCTTTTTTTTTTTGTAAAATTTTTATTTTTTATATTAAATGGTTATTATTTTATGCCAAATTGGGTAACTACATTACACATTTTTTTAATGTATCCCAAAATTTTTTGTTAAAATATATATTTTTAATTTTAATATATTTATTATTTGGGCCAATTTGGCCATCTTCCTTTAAGAATTTTTTTGTGGAGTCCTAAAACTTTTTCTTTTCAATCATATTTGATTTTAAAATTAACATGTCTATTATTTGGGCAAATTTGGGCAAGCTTTCTTTTACAATGTTTCCATGTGGCCATGTCACCCAAAAATTTTCTTTTAATTATTTATTTTAAAAAATAATAGGTTTATTATAAGGGCAAACTTGGGTGAACCCTCTTTTATAATTTTTTTCATGTAGCCCAAAATTTTTTAAAAAATATTTTACTTTTGACATGTACATGAATCATTGTTATTTATAACAAATATATTTCATATTAATGGATAGATATGCTAAAGGAACTCAATGTGATGACATAATATTTTTAATGTTTGTTGGTTTAATAATAATATTGATTATAATGTATTTATATCTTGTTTAGATATTTTTTTTAAACTAAAAAAAATTAAATCCAGAGACAATAACGGGTATATAAACTACTAATAATATATTAAGGTAAAAATATCAAATTTTGCCATTGATATTTTTGAGTTGGGAGTGGATATGTCATTATAGTTTTTTTTTCCAATCTCTCACTAATGTTTTAAAATGGGCCGGATATGCCACTGAAGTTTCAAATTAAGAATAAATATACCATTGGGCGTTAAAAATATAATAAAAAAATGTTAAAAATCTAAAAAAATATTAAAAATAATAAGTTTTAAAATTTTAGGGTGATAATGTAAGTTTTAACAAATTTTAAAGACTTTTTATAATTAGACTCTCTCTCTCTCTCTCTCTCTCTCTCTCTCTCTCTCTCTCTCTCTCTCTCTCTCTCTCTCTAATATTGATGATGAGATTAGACAGTAGAGATAGAGGGAATGCGGCAATAAGGCTGGAGCACTGGTGACGAAGACAGCGACAAGGCCAAAGCACTAATAGCAAAGATTAAACTCTCTTTTGACAAAAATATCAAAAGTCCTGATATGTTTTGAAAGATGCATAATAACCCCAAGTTTTCAAAACCTACTATTTTTATCATTTTTTGTTATTTTCTAACCGACAATGACATATTTGGTCCATTTTAAAACAATAGTGGAAGATTAGGGAAAAAAATAAACTATAGCGGCATATTCACTTCCTACCCAAACCATTAGTGGCAAATTTGATATTTCTGCCATATATGGATGATAATATTGAATCAGACAACATAATCTAAGACTGAACAATCATAACTCTAAATTGGACATTACACAATGATGTTTTAGCTATCCACAACTAATATTAAAATTTTAAGTTACGATAAACCAATATAGAAGCTAACAAGAATGTTCTAGGATTGAACACTACATACTTGTATTACATATTGTTTCCATGGCAAAATCATAAAATTGAATTTGACAAATCTTTTGATTTTACTTTTAATAGTAGATGGATTTATGTAATTTAGGGTTATGATTAATTAGTTCCCAGTATAGCCTAATAAACGATTCAAACAATACTCTACTCATGCAATTTTCTTATTGGTACAATATGAGATTCAAAACCATGGTGACAAAACAATCTAACACACTAGCACCGTCACCTGATGTGTCAACTCCATCTTTTTTCATATCATTAGGCATTACAATCTCCCTTAGTCACTGGTCTCTCAATCTTTATCTAAACATTTTCATCCTATTAGCTTCCTTCAATTGCATCATCCTGTCATCAACAAAAGGGGCAATTTTGCTACTAAAGTATAGGGTCCAGAGTAGTTTTGTCATTGAAGTTCTATTTTGGAGAAATTTGCCACTAACTTAAATGGACATATTTTCCATCAATGTTTTAGAATATGGGGATATTTACCACTATGGCAGTTAATAGTGTGAATATTTCGCTATAAAAAAGAATATTTCATTAGAGTGGGAGTGAATTGGATAATCTGCCACCGCATTAGCTAATATGTGGCACATTTGCCATCAATATTTTTGAAATGAGCATTTTTGCTATCAAGTTTTGACACCGGTTATTGTGGTGACATCCATGAGGGGCGAACAAAGTGGAGGATTGTCCAATGACAGCAGATCGTGCATAGACATGACAAGTAATAATTGGTCAGCAATTACGGTAGACAAGCAACAATTACCCAGTAATTAATACTGTTGGAGTTGAGTAAATTCAGGAGTTTAAGTTACTGCGGTCAGGGTTGAGACTGGAGTTAAGAGTGCAGCAATTGTGTGAGCGAAAATCATTGTGGAAGAATTCGTCAGTGCATTTCTCTAGCTTTTCATTTCCAACGGGTTGAAGAAGACAAATTGGAAATAGTTGCTTTGATGTTAGAGATAAAAAATTAAGGTAAAAATAAAAAAGAAATGTAACTTGGGTGACTATACAATAAATTTTTCTTTTTACCATTTCCACCTATGCCTTCACGTGTGCTCCACGTCAATAAAATACTGTTACAACATCGCTTTATCAACATGTCTTGACATGTCACTAACAACAGTGACAAATATGCTTGTTTTGAAAATGTTAGTGACTAATTTATCCAAAATAAAACTTTAGTGGCAAAACTACTCTGAGCCCTATACTTTAGTAATAAAATTGCCCCTTTTACCCACTATCACCTATTGTATTCTTCTTCTTGGCTAATGGTGCATTTTCATTGCACGCTTCCCATTAAGATTTTGGATACTGCTTCATATAACTTTCTTTTCATTGTTTGAAAGATCTTTAAACTTTTTAAAGTGTGTAATTTTGATTGATATATAAGTCAAGTAAAGGATCACTTAAAATAAAAACAACTACTAGTAATTTTTTTTTTATAATCTTTCCCAACTAGGGAAAATACATTTTGAGTCATAAAATTTTTTTTGATTTGCCAATTTAGTTTTAAAACTTTCCGATTTATCAAACAAGTCCTAAAATTGATAACCATTAACTCAGTTACTTCTAAATGCTTTCACATTGTGCCAAATGAGTTCTAAAAATTTTGTTCCTGCCAAAAAATGTTGATGTGGCACTTAACACTGTTATCTCCAATGACTAAACAAACACTTTTCAAACTTTAGTGACTTGAATTTTTTTTGAAAGTTTAGCCGTCACTTTGCAATATTTCCAAAATTATGTGCAGTAAACTAAAAATTTTCAAAAGTATAAAGAAAGAATTCTATTTATAAAATATTAAAAGACCTTATTGTTATTTTCTTAAATTTGCTAACAAAAAACTTAGATTTGAATGGAGTGTGAAAAGCTATGATATTTAAAATAATACGTTGATCTAACCAACTTTAGTGGATCAACAAAAAAAAAATTACTTAAACAAAGCAAGTTGAATTATATTTTGGATAGAGCATGACAAAATGCTTGTTCTAAAAATATAGGGTTAAGTCGAATGAAATATAAATAGTAACCTGCTCTATTAAGGTTCAGATAAGATTCACTATAAAGTGAATTTTATTGTTGATCTACTACCAATTGTTTGGAGCAGGTTAACTAAGTTTTTACTATTATTCAATAGACTTTAAATTATGTCATTCCACAATTTGAAAAAATAACAACAGTCCCTTTGAATTCACAATTTGGTCCCTACATTTGAAAATTTTCAATTTAGTCCCCACATTCTTTGAAAAATTGCAAAGAAGCCACTCAACTTTGGTATAATTATTAAATAAGTCACTAGAGTTTAAAAAGTGGCATTAGAGATAATGCCAATAATGTGTTCTATGGTCCTAGCTTTAAAATGAGTACAAAAGTCCTCCTCATGTTGTCTATATTTATGCTCCACTACCTTGAACTATATCCCATTGTTAACCTTAAACTTGCTTGCCCAGATGTTGACCCGCCGCCAATAGGGATGATAGTGGGTAGGGTAAAATCCACAACCCACGAACAGCCAGCCAATGAGTTGCATATATTTTGTGAAAATTGCACCCATCTGCTTGTTATGGATTTTGATTTTACCCCATGGGTAAATCTGTCACGCCCGTAACCCGCCACAAGTTTCCTTTGTTTGTTAATGACTTAATTGTAACTTTTCAAAATAATAAATTACTATGAAAAAAATAAGTAACTCGAGTGATCAAAATATAATTTACCAAACAAAAATAAACATAAACCCTATATAATATAACCTAGATCCTACTTTTTACCACACTGCCGCCAATCCTCTTCCTTCTTCTGCTTACTTCTCATTATTTGATTGGCTTAAGATTTTCTGGATTTCTGCTTAGGGTTATTTTTAGTACCAATCTTCTTTCCAACCTTTAGATTTTTGTTCCAAGGTTTTTGTTCATTTGGTTTTTAGTGGTATCTTAGCTGATTGATATTTGAAGAATAATGATGTGTGTCTTCATGGATAATCGGCGGGCAACCCATGACCCGCGGATGGCAGACGTGGGTATGGTTTTCCACCTGTTAGCCTTAGCGAGCGAGTGACAAATATGACAAATTCGTGCTCGATCTGCCCCATTGTCATCTCTAACTGCCAATCAGCCACATCTACCTCTTTCAACCTCCACGTTTTCAACCAGCCCATTCCCACCACATTTGCTCCCCACCCCACCACCACCAAACCATTTCCTTCTTGTCTAGCCTCTCAAATTCGTGCTTTTCTGACCTTCCTGCATTGAGCCCACCCCCACCACTGATGCTAGAAAGCTATGAAGTGATAGCTACCTATGATGGAGGAGGTGGCAACTAGTGGTGACAAAATGGTATAGGAGGGAGGCAGGAAGAAAGTCAAAGAGACACCTAACAGATCTCGGAGGAAATGAATCTCCAGGGAAATGTAGGAGAAAACAAGGAGGATAAAAATGGCAGTGAGGAAATAGTGAAAGGGAGGAGTTAAGGAAAGCGATTTGAAAAAAAGATGGGGCACTAGGGAGGAAGCAGCCGGGATTTGACCACTGGCATCTGTGTGATGGCCCGGGCATTAGTTGGATGTGGTAGAAGCGTAATTACTAGCTGTTTCGAGGGGGAGTGTGAAAACTGAAAACTGTTTGAAGAGTAGGCCTATATAATGCGTTAACGCGGCTGCAACGTCACAAAACATATTGGGCCAATATCCCCTAAACAAGACAACCGCACAAGACATAGGACCCTTGGTGTTTGGAATTTGGGCAACTGCCCCATATTGTCCAACAGATCAAACGTGAGCTAAGCCCAAGTAGCATTTGGCAGCTACTTAACCTGCACCGGCTTTAAGGGCGAGGAAACGGATGATGTGGCAAGACCAAGCATGTCCGAGACCAGAGGCAGAGGTCCCGTCGTTAGTGTTTGATTAAGATTTACCGTTTCTTATCAAAATCGAAACTTTTATAAAACTCGGAAATTTTGTTTACAACCAGATAAACCAATCAAAGGTCCCTGATAGGAATTTAACTGCTCCAAATACTTCTTCGTCTCCGTCCTCCGCCGATTGTGAGTTTTGCTTCTCCTCACTCTCTTCTCCGTCCCTTGCATTCATCAATTTGCTCTGTTTGAGCTGGCGTGAATTGGGGTTTACGTTTTTCTGATGTTTCTTGATTTAATTCGGGTTCTTTGATTTTTGAGATTTTTATGTATTTTTTAACACGTTGGAGAATTAAAGTTGTGCCCAACAGATAAAGGATTAGAGCTTGAAATGAAGAGAGGAAAGAGTTGTTTTCATTTTGTGTGTAAACGACCAGCTTACTCTGGAGTCTAGCATGAACTGTTTGTTTTTCACTTCTGAATTTAGTTCCTCGTTCTTTTTTTTTTTTTTTGCCCCCGGGGGGGGGGGGGGGGGGGGGGGGGGGGGGGGGGTGTGGTCAAAAGACCAACCCACTTATGATTTTTGTTCCTTGCTTTTTCTTTTGGGATTTTCTTGTCAATTCTGATTTTCTTCCAATTCTTGATTGCCTGCAGCTCATAGTTGTTTAGTGGATTGATAAGGTTCTGTTATCAGTTTCTCTTCAGGGTTCTCTTGTCATATTAGTGATTCTTCCAAATATGGCATCACCCCACCATAATAGTCACTCAGAAGCTGCAAAAGTGGAACAGATAATTACGGAATTTTTTGCAAAAAGCCTCCACATAATACTTGAGTCAAGGTCTCCATATGTTTCTTCCCGAAATTTTAGTGGTGAGCAAGCTGTATCATCGCCTTCCTCATCTTCATCCTCATCTTCCAGTGTCAGGCCGAGAGATAAATGGTTCAATTTAGCACTGAGGGAGTGCCCCGCAGCACTAGAAAATCTCGATTTCTGGCGCCAAAATAATCTTGAACCCATGGTGGTTGATGTATTGGAGCAAAGGCCTCTGGATTGGGATCCAGTGAGCTTTTCCCCCAAAGCAGATGCGTTGAGGAATCAGTCATCAAAGGAGAGGTATCCTTTTTGCTGGAATTCTGATCAAGAAAGTTTAGGGTCTGAGGGAAAGAGTGAAAAGATTATAGAAAGATGGATAGTGCAATATGAAACTAGAAAATCTAGGGAATGTAGTTCTGGGAGTAGGAGGTTGAGTAGCAATACCTTGCATGCATTATACAAGAAGTCAATACTGCTGCTGAGGTCACTGTATGTCTTTGTTAGACTATTACCGGCCTACAAGATTTTTCGTAACCTGAATTCATCTGGTCAAATCCATGCGTTTAAGCTTATTCCTAGGGTATCTTCTTTTGTGGAGCCCTTCACTCGTAAAGAAGAGGCAGAAATGCAGTGTTTTGGGTTCACACCTGTGGATGCCTCTTGTGGCAGGCTTTGTCTCTCGGTGCTGTATCGTTCATCATTATCAGAACTAAGCTCTGAACCATCAACCCCTATGTCACCTCAGTTTATACAAGATTATGTTGGGAGCCCACTGGCAGATCCACTGAAAAGGTTTCCTTCTCTTCCTGTTTCACATGGCTCTCCTTCATCATTGCCATTTTCAAGACGACATAGTTGGAGTTATGACCATTATAAGGCTTCACCCTCTTCAATTCCCTTCTCCCCTTCTCCAACCCATTCGGAGCCACATGCTTCAGATTCTAACCATAGTTCTCGTCGCTTTCCACCCATGAGCTTGCCTCCTCATCCTCCTGAAACTTTGCTTGCTCGTAACAAGTGTTTGAACTTTGGTGATTATTCTCCTACTCCTGTTTCTCCGTTCTCTTCCCCATCCCCACCTATCTACATTCCTGGGAGCCACTTTTCAAGGGCTCTTTTGCGTTCCGAAAGTGCACCAGTAAACATTCCTGTTCCTAAAATGGCTACATCTCCAGTATTGGCAAGCAAACAAAGTATGCCCCCATCTCCACCTGCTAAAGTTTCCAAAGTGAGCATTTCAAAAATTGATAATAGTATGGGTCTCATTCAAGCTAAGGCAACAATTGAGAAGGTATAGTATTTGCTTGACTCAGATACTTTGATTGCCAGTGTATTAATCATTTGGATGCCCTTGTTTCCACTTTAGCTTTTCCCTTTCGAAGATAGCCGAAAACACTCGGGTGTGAAGGTGTACTCTGGCGGATCCCCACAAATTTCAATTTCCAGAAGTTCCAGTAGGTCTTTCCAGGACGATTTTGATGATACTGATTTTCCTTGTCCATTTGATGTGGAGGATGATGATATGACAGATCCAGGAAGCAGGTAATTTATATGATTCTAATTTTATTTTCTTACTATTTTACTGCTTGGCATGATCTTTTCAATCTGCTAAGGACATCTATTAAGGATTGCCAGTAACTTTCTGGTCATTGGGATATCTTCCAGAATTTGTGTATGAATTCTATAAAAGCTTTGTAATCTGAAGATCTGGGTAGAGAGTTATTGTATCTCTTTTTTTTTTTTTTGGCTGATATGTCTAGGAAATTATGAAAATTGTTAGTGCGTTGAAATTTCATTAACATATGCTCGGCATATCATTGGATAACAGTTTCTTGTTTCTTGTTGGAATACCAGGAATTCTTTCCGATAAAACAAATACTAATGCTAGTATAGGAGCAACCATAGAAAGGGAAGTAACCCCTTCAAAAGTGCTAGAGATAACTGAACCTCTAGATAGCATATGTATTCTAAATTTGCAAACAAAACCTTTTGAGTAATACTAACAACAGGCTAAAATAAAACAAAAAAAAAAAAGCAACGTACAAAAAGAAAAGTACGTAAATTGAAATCCTCAATTTAGCTCTTGCCATGTTCTGCAACATTGACTTTTTTAAAAAAAAGAATATGTTATAAAGGTAATTATTCTTTGCTCTTGTGTGTCTTGAATAATAATATTATGGTTATTGGTATAAGTGCTGGAAGTTGGGTTGGCACATCCCAAATGGGTCCGGTGTTTGTGCACTGACCGCTGATTTCAGGACCTACCCTCCATGACATCCGTTTGCTTAAAAATATCATCCAATGTAGTGTAATGGAAATGATTGTACATCTTAGGGAGCTATCTTTTTTTTTCTTATTGACAAAACTTCACCTCGTTTAGCTTGTGGCTAGCCTAAAGCTGGCCTTGACTCTTTTTGAGACCAGGGGTCTTTACTTAAGTATTCCCAGTTGTGTGCTGTGCTCAACTCCCATAAGGAAGCGTTACATTTTTGGACCCTAGCATTGTAGTTCTTGGCTAGATATTTAGTTGTGCTTAACATTTAACGAACACATACCTAATGGAAAACAATTAGGAAGCTTACTGATTGTAAGGGGTGGCTAAAGCTAGCAATTGTTGCTGAATATTGTTAGAACTTGCGGCCTAAGAAGTATTCAATTCAATTGCATAAAGGTAAATAAGCACGTAGCAAGAACCTTTCCTTTTGCATCTGCTGGATTGATAATAATGGAACCTGTAGAAAGAAGAGTGCTTAAGTTTTTTTATTGGTTTCCATGGAACATGATCGGTGTTGGATTGTAAATAGCAGTATTTTCTTATAAATTGTATATGAATGATAGAATACAATTTTTAGCTGTTGTTTATGCCCATACTCAATAATATATTGATGAAGCAGGGTACAGAAGTGATTCAACATGTTTGTTTGGGCAGATTTTATTACTGCTCCAATTGTTCAGTAAGATATACTGATTTTGGAATAATTTGAATGTGGATTTTCTGGACCCAATGCTCAGAGGGAATTCAAGTTCTCTGCAAGTTTGCAGACCGTAAGGGGTTAATGTGCCCTTTAGTTTTGGCATCCGTTGGGATGGAATCCTCACAAGGTTTCTGTAAAAGGTCTTGAAATGAATTCACTAGCCTGTAGTGCTCTAGTTGGTTTTTGTTACATTATGTGTATATATTCTTTTAGAAATAGATTTTGCAGAAGGATCAGAATCTAGCATCATTTTGTTAACAGTGAACTTGTCCACTCTTAACCACCATCTGCCAGTGAGGAATCAACCTTTGGGTGGACTTTTCCAACTTTTGACACTCATCCCTAATGTTGTGTCTGGTAGACCCTTACTATTGGGTTGATTCTGGATGCCTAGTAGATCTCTTTGATTGGTGAATGGCTCAATGAAAGAATTTCATGCATGGAAGTGAAAATTGGAGTGTAATCCTGTTCAATTTATGTCACCAACCTTTCTGCCTTTGCCTGCCTTGTTTTACTTTTGTTTCCTCTGTATATTTAGAAAGTTAAGCTAACCTGTCTGCAATCACGTAGACCTGAATCCTATGATCAAAGGGGGCATCTGCTCGACCCACGTGTGACAGGACTGTTTACAATAAAGAAATCCCAGGATGCTGCTGTGGGTGCTCTTGTACATATGCTGAAGAAAGCCCCGCCACTCCGGCAAGACAACTCCAACTCAGTCACCTTATCCGAAGCACCTAAACCAAATGTTTGGAGCTCAGGCGTCCAAGAACAGAACCAAACAATCGAGGCTGTGGCGGTTCAACAGGTTTCTTCTCTCAGTATTGCTTCTTCCGGGCTTGTTGCATCAAAGACAACTGCAGATGCATTAGAAGAACTTCGAGGTTACAAAGATATGAGAAACTTGCTTCTCAGCCAAGGTGATAGATCCTACGCCTCTGCTAACAATGCATCTAGGGAAGAAGGGCACAGCAAAGGTAAAGCTTAAGCTTATATCAAATCAGTTTTACATGCACAGAAATTTCTGGTCTTTGAGATGGAAAGCCTTTCCTTTATGTATATATAAAGGCTAGTGTATATATAAGTTTCTGTGAGATTTTTATGCAATAATGGAAGGTCTGGCTTTAAGAAAATGCTTTGTAAAAAGCATCTTTTTTTTTCTGGCATTTTTTGTAATCGCAAACAAGCCATATGTGTACTGTACATATTATGAGCATAGATATCTGTAAATATATATGCAGTATTAAAGTGCGCATTTTCGTATAAAGCTTTAAGTCTGGCTCAACTTTTCCCAATTTTGAGCTTTAATTTGCGTAACAGCATGTACTATTTGTGCTGGCATGCGCATAATCTTTTAGGAGTTCTAGTTTAAGGTGCGTTTCACACCGGATGACAATTCAAGGTTGCATTTCCAAAAAATGCAAAAAAATTAAAGGGGCAAGGTGCTCTTTTTTATCATTCTTTGACTTGAAGGAACAACACAAGCCATAATCAACTGAATCTGCCTAATTAGGACTCCTACAGAACCAGCAATTAACATTATTTTGTTCAATATTTGGTGAAGTGAAGGAGGATAGCTTCCCCCTTATTGTTGTAGGTACCCAAACAGAAACAGTCATCAAAGGCCTAGACTTCCAGCGCAAGGCAAGCCTGCACTTCTGCTTTTGCACCCAATATCCTCCATTAAAAAGGCTCACCAGAAACTTGGCTTGAGAAACATTACACGAACTGAAAGGAATTGCCCTAAACCTCTTCAATGCTTCAACACTACCTCTCCACATCAGTCTCCTCTCTTCCTCACCTGGAAACTTCACCAAGGAACCTGAAATCCAACTCCCTAGAAACTCCTCCTCTATCAAGCTCAGCCCCTTGCTGTAACCCCCCGGAAAACAACTGGAGAAGGAATCCAAGATGGCGGAGTAATGGTGAAGAGCTTCGACGAAGAAGTCAATGGAACCCATTGATGAAAATTTGGGAGAGCTAAAGAGTTGCTCCTCTACTAGGACAAGAAGCTTGGTTGGCAGTCTACTCATCCCATCAAGGAATGTCTTGACTAGTGAAAAGCTTCTGCTGTTGCTTCTCTGTCGCTGATGAATCATGCAGTTGGCTACAAGTGTCTGATTTTGCTCCAAATTGATGATTCTCTCAAAATCCTTTTCTTCTGCCCGGACAATCTGATCAAACATGAACGGCAAACCAATAGATTCTGCAAACTCCTTCAGCCTTCTTCCTGTCTGATGAACAAAACCTTGGTCTTGTCCGTCAAAATCAATGGCTATGATTCGAAGTGAACCATCACTTCTCTTTGCAAGATCAACCATCAATGGCGGCCACTGGATCCCCTCCATGATATGTATCAGCCCAGGTCCTTCTGTGGCCTCCAGAATCGCTTGGTTGGCCGTGAAATGGGCGAACTTGATGTAGGGACAGAGCTCTTGAACCACCCGAAAAGCAAGCAGAGCATTGCTGTTCTGTTTCGAAACAGGGGGATCAAAAGCAGAGTGGTCAGAAACAGAGCGAAGATTGTTCACTACCGTTTCAATAGAGTTCAGGGCCTTGAAATGGAGGCCCTGAGAGAAAAGCAGAACAAGCCTGAATTCAAAGGGAGAAACTTCTGTTGTTCCTTGAGCAAACAGAAGAGCTTTAAGCTTCTCTAATATGGCGAGACAGAGGCCAGTTTTGTGCCTCAGCAGCCTCAGCCCCCATGAGTAAAAAATATCAGTCAAGCATCTCTCTTTATTCAAATCTTCTCTAGTCCCGCTTCCCAAAAAATGGGAACCATCTTCTTGGAGAATCTCCATATTTTTCTGGATTTCATGATCCAAACACAACATCAAGAACATGGCTTGGAGAATTAGGACTCTCTGTCCAACATAAATTGAACAGAGAGTCATCAGATTTAGGGCTGAGGACATAATCGATCGGTTCCATATGAGGGAGGGGCAGGGTTTAAGCAGTTAGGGTTTTTGGCTTAAAGAGAACCAAGGCTCTAATGGTTGTGACTTGCGGGTAAGTGCACAGACCAGAGTTGGTGACTTGCGGGAATGGCAGGGGAAAAAGTGAGAATGTCTGGGGTAAGTATATAAGCATATTTAGAGGCATTGGAATTGGAAAGCTCCGATTTTTGCTTATTATCATGTCGGTTACAGGCATATTTAAAGGCCGTGCACTTGAAATGTCTGCCTCATTGGCAACTTAGGATTGTCCTTGGAACGAGATCTAAGGCTCAAGTTTCATTGAAGCAAAGAACTCATCTCTTATGATTGAATTTCATTATTTCATAACTTAAGAACTCATCTCTTAAGTTTTGAAATGGGAAAAACGATCCAATTAGATCTACGATTACGATAATGATACTGATCCAATTTTACTGCTACAACTTAGAGAAAACAAAAAAAAAAACATTTCTATGTTAAATCTCAATTTTAACAGGTATAAAAGAAAAAAGTAATAAAAGTTCCCTAGCTGACTAGTTAGTCTATCTTCAAGGAAACACCATTTTTAGTCTTAAAACGTTTTTCAACTTTTATATTTTTTTTTTCCAGTTGTATATCTATGTCTTTTCGCAAGTCCAATAATTAGGCAAAGAAAAGTCTAATGTTTGTTTCTCGCTGCAAATATATCACTGTCGTTATTTTTTTTCCAGCTTAAATATGCCACTCTTGTTTTTAAATTGACTAAAATGGTCACTCTATTAAATTTAGCAGTCAATTCAGCATTTAATTGTTATTTTAATGTGTGCCAACAATGAATTACTTCCAAAATATATATTCTTTTTTACTTTTGCATGCTATTTTTTTTATAATATTGTACAGTTTCTACCTAGTTCCTAATACATTCAACAAACATACTCTATATTACTCAAAATATTATCATGTAGGGCTTTCTTTATAGAATATGCTCATTTCATGCAAAAAATATTATTTGCGATTTAACAGAAAGTGTTTAATTTGGCCCATTTAAAAATATGAGTGATATATTTGAGATGAAATAATAATAATAATAATAAACAAAAATTTGGGTCCAAACACAAATAATAGTGATTGTTTTGTAATTTTCTCCCAATAAATATATCAACATCGACTTGATTAGTCATAAAATGGGCGGATCTCCGCTCCACAAGGTAAAAGGAAATTCTGACTTTGGCAGTTTGCACTTGAAATTCATTAAACTTTCATTATGATGGATGATGTGGCACATGTAGGCCCAAAGTCATTGACTTAATTGCATAAAATTTAAAACTTTATGAACATTGTTCCACATGCACTAAATTATAGATAATTAAGTGTAAATTAATCCACGTTGGTGGCGATTGATGTATTTTGCTTTTGTTTTTATAATTCCAACACACACACACTTTGCCTATTTATGGCTAAACTCGTCACCGTATATATGGTCGGGGTCTGAACCTATCTTTCTTCATTCAATTCTGAAATTTTTACCAGCTATGCCCTCCTGGTTCAGAATTTAACAATTCCGTTCCCTCTCAAGTCTCAATCTCATTTCGTTTGAGCTTCTCATTCTCCAGCAATTGAGCCCCTCCAGTATAGTTGTTTAACTAACCTGATGACCAATCTAAGTAGCTTAGTTCCCTTCCAAGCTGATTCACTACAATCCTATACCAAATCATTAAACTCTACTAAACTTTATATCATCAAGCCACAATACTCCCATTAACATTGTTAACTTAAATAATCGCCTCTTTCTTATTTTATCAATCAATTACTACCTGAAAGTTAAACTAAGGAAAACGGTTTACTAGGAAGAGGGGTTACACTTCTCCTCACGTTCACAATGTTTGGTCCTCCAAAATTATCCAAGTATTAAATCTTCACACTTTCTTTCCTATGGTAGTAAACAACAGATAGGTAGGTTTTATTTGATCCTACCCATTTTAAAATATATGGAATATAAAAATTAAAATTATAAAATCGATTGATAATGAATTTAATATAAATTGACTATTTAAAATAATGAATAGAATACGGATTTAGTATTGTCCTACTAGCATCCTATCCAATAATGTCACATTGTGAAAAAAAATATATATCTTTCTTTACTATATTTATATGGAGTATAATTATATTTCCCATGTTTTCAAAGACAAAATCTCAACTTCTCAAGTCCGAGTGTTGCCCGAGAAAATATATTTTGATGCTAGATATGCATATATATATATATAATAACCTCCAACGACACTATGGACTAGAAGCCAGCAAAACTTCTGTCCAACTTTGGGTTGTTTCAAAAAGAGGACAGGGATAAAAATATCTAGATCGAGGTGAAAGACAGACTCTTCGGACCAGCTCAATTGGCAATTCATTAATTAAGAAAAGAGTAAATTGCACCAGTGGCCATAATCTTTTATTATTGTAACGTTTTAGATCCTATCTTGCATTTTTGCATAAGATGTCCCTAACCTTCTAAAGTGTACATTTTTGGACCTTTCATAAATAGAAACAGTTAATGTGAATGGAAAATACCAACATAGCATGCCAGTGTACATAATTTGTCGTGACAGCATAATAATCAAATGCTGGCGATGATGTGAAAAGGCAAAAAAATAATTTAAAAAAAATAATTAATTAAAAAATGAAAGAAAAATGGAGAAAAAAAAAATAACCAGCCACATCTCTGTAATCATAAGGAGACTTCTACGGCAGCAGCTCTGGCATATCCCCGCTGCATTCCCCTGCACCCCTTTTGCCCTAGCTGTAAAGAGACCCAAAGCAGCTCCGAGCTCGGCCTCAGCCCTAAGACCCAAAGTTCATCCACCGCTCCTCCTCCCCTACTCCCCTCATTCGCTGCTGCTCCTGCCCTCCTCCCCTCATCTGCCGCCTCTGTCAATCCCCTCCATCTTTTTGCCACTGCCGGCAATACCTTTGTCAATTTGCCACCTTCCCTATGTCAATTTGCCACTTCCCCTTCATCTTCATCACCGGCGAGAACTAGTCTAAGTTCGCCCACTAGAGCTGGAACGCCGCTCCACTTCCGGCCCCGAGTTCGTCCTGCTCCACACAACTTGTCGCCCAATTGGCAGTTGATACACGAAGGCTTGGCTTGGCTTAGTGTGAGAAGAGGGGGGGGAAGAAAGAGAGGAAACAGAGAGGGGTAGGTGAGTTGAAGCAGGCCGAGTCGAGGAAGGAGGAGGGCGAGCCGCGTGAGTTGGAATCGATGGAGGAGATGTACAGATTAGGGTTCGATGTTGGTGGCGATAGTACTGTTTGTGCCGTTGACCTCCTGCTGGTGCAATCGCCATCTCGTCCTCATCTTCATCGGAGAAACGAGGGAGTAGTTGAAGCCGAGGATGGAGTTGATTATTTTCCTTTTTTATTTTTCTTAATTATCACCGGCAATTGATTATCATGTCACCGTGGCAAATCATATATACTGGCATGCAACAGTGGTGTTTTTCATCCGTATTAACAGTTTTCGTTTATGAAAGATTAAAAATAATACACTTGTAAGAGGTTAGGGATTTCCTATGCAAAAATGTAAGATAGGTTCAAAATGATACAATAACAAAAAGTTAGAGGGCAGGGGTAAAATTTACGCCTAAAAAAATAGTAGGAGATTTCTGAACTTCGGCTAAATTGCAACATTGATCTCAAATCTATAATAACTATTACAAATCACTTCTCAACCTATGTTTGATTACATATTGGTCCCAAACATTGTAAAGTGTTGCTTGTTGGTCCCCAACTCTATTAGTTACGTTAGTGTTAGTGAATTTTGCACTGTGAGAGACCAATATGCAGAAAACTTTAAAGGTTTGAGGCCAATATGCAATGAAAAAAAAAGTTGGGGACAATTTGCAACATTAATTAAAGGTTTTGACCAACCGTGCGTTTTACCCCTGGATTTACCAAGTCGTTGCTTTTTCAAGTTTTTGTATTGCATCTCTAACATCTCTCTCAGTCTCAGAAACAACATAAGAAAGTTCAAGATTGTTGTAGTTATTGCTAATTCACTGTACTAATATGGCATCATTGGCACGCACTAAAATTATAACAAAAAACACCTACAACATTATGAGTCCTCCCCGGCTAACAATAATGAAGACTGTTATTCTGCATTAATTTATATTCACGTCCATCTCAAGCTAGTGCTTTATTTGTTCATCCCAATCCGTTATCAGTTTCCTGCAAGTTCAAAGTATTTACAATTTTTTAGACCAAGTAATAATAACAACTTTTATAATTAGTGTTAGTATTTTAAATAATTTATTAGCGGTGTAAATACAAATGATATTTAAAACATACTTAGGTCGTTCGGCATCATGTGGCATATCAGTCACGATATGGAGGAATGTGGTAGACACCGCCTGGTGGCAGATACTTGCCACGGGCGCCGGAGTAGTGCTTATTGGGTTTGCCGCCAGGAGAATGAGCCGGCGCCACCGCATTGGATGGCTGTGGAAAAGGAAAATACGGCAGAACTGGATTTGGAGTACGAAATACCCTGATTGCTCTAGCTTGAACCAGAAAGGCAAACATAGCCAAAATTGTTTGTAAAGAATAGAGAGCTTCATGCTTTTTCCCCTCCTCTTTCTGGGCTCTTGTTGTTATCTCCAATTCCAATGGTTATTTATAGGTAACACTCACAAAAAGACTTCCAACAATTGCGACTCAGTCCAAATTAGCCACATCTATTTTTTCTATCTCAAATATACTGCTCATATTTTTAAATTTACCGAATTGACTACTCTCTATCAAATTCATTGGTCAATTCAACGGTAAACTGTTGATTTTTATGTGTGATGGCAATAAATAATTTCAAGAATTCATTTTTTTTTTAATTTTTGCATGCTAATTTCTAAGCCCGTTGTCAAGTTTCTAGCAAATTATAACATATTCAATAAGTCTTAAATCCCTACTTTTTCCAAAATTTATAACAAAACATACTCATTTCAGTCAAAAAAATTCAGAATATTATATGTAGCATTTTTTTCTACAGAATATACTTATTATACATAAAAATATTCTTGCGATTTATGAAAAAGTGGGCAATTTGGCCCATTTAAAAATATAAGTGGTATATTTGAGTTGAAAAAAACAACAGTAACTAATTTGGACCGAGTAGCAGACATTAATTTTGTTTTGATGCAAATTTTATAATTTTTTTTTAATATGTTGCGTTGTGGTTTGAAAAGATTAAAAGAGTAGTTTCTATTAAGAAATTAAACTATATTCTAAAAGCCATAAAGGCTCTATTGTTCAAACTACAGTGATGAATAGTATCGGGATGGTTTTGCCCTTCGTCTTTCCTGCACTGCTGCCTTTTTTTTTTAAAATTTTGGCTTCTTCCAACTATGGTCAAACCCCTCTTTTGGTCCCTAGATGTTTTACTTCTTTCCTAATGCTTCCCAACTTTCGATTTCTATCGCCAGCTTTTGGTATTTCCCCTCTTTTAGTCCCTAGATGTTTCACTTCTGCCGTAATGGTCCCCGACTTTCGCTTTCTGTCACCAGCTTTTTGGTATTTAATATGAAATAACTTTAGTCAATTTATTTGTTTTCTTTTTCTTTTACCTTTACTATATTAATGGTTAAACCATTCATTGATTAATATAATTCAACACAATTTTATATTCTTTTTATGATGTATTATTTTCCAAAGTAAAACATTGGTTACCATTAACGTAGTAAAGGTAAAAAGAAAAAGCTATATGGTTTAATGAAGTGATTTTGTCAATAATTCCTAAAATTAAAAGTGAAATTTTTAAATAAATTTTTCATCTATATTAAAAATTGAAATTTAAATTGATAAGATATAAAATTTTTTAGTCAATTATTCTTTAATCACCAAAAAAATATCTATCATTTCAAATAATGTACAATATTATGTTTCACAGTTTCATGTTTTGATCATAATTGATAGTTTTAATGATAAGAACACAACATAAAATAAATCTTAACTCAAAATTTTAATCAATAAACATAAATTTATGACTTAGAATTTTTAAATTATTATTATTGATATTTATTTTAATTATAAATTTATTAAAAAAATTACCCGCTACAATGTGCGGGTCAAACATAACCTCGTTTATTCTAAAAATTGGAAAATGCTAAAAGTCAATTCGTTTTAGTTTAAGTCAATTTAATTTAAAATGAATTATTTTTATGTTTATGATTTTTTTACTTGAAACCAATTTTATTTAAAAGTAAATATTATTTTGGTGAAATAATATATTGATTATAAAATTTTTATAATACTATTAACTTTTTTATAAATTTTTCCTTTTTAGGCATTAAAAAAATTCATAGAAATTTAATAACATAATAAAAGTCTTGTATCGGATGGATTATTATACTTAGAAAATATTTGCTTTTAAATGAAATTGGTTCTAGAAAAAAATATAAAAATAAAAATAAGCCCTTTTAAATTGAGTTGATTTAATTAAAATAAATTTGCTCTAAATTTACTAGCACTTTTAAAAAATATTCTCATACATATTTTAGTAAGAGAAACTTTTAAAAAATGTTAGTATATGTAGCACTACTCCTAAAAAATTTACAAAATTATACATGATAGAGTTTTATTGGTCATCAAAATAGTAAATGAGACTTTCTTTTACGCTTCTAAATAATTGATCATTACACAAGATTTGTACAAGTTATAGGCTCTGTTAGTGATGCAGTATAAGAGTGCATTATTATCATTTTTTTTTATAAAATAAATGTCATTTCAATGCTAGTATACCATCCACCAAATAATTATTTATAATTTAAACAATAACATAGTTTTTTAGGAAATTTTCTTTACCCAACCTAAAAAAAAAAATATTAAGAAGTAAAAATGCTTTCTTTTTTATTAAAAAATGCTTTCAAGTTTTTTTAAGCGGTAAATTTCACTTAAAGTTCAAAGTTCCTTATTTTATTTTTGTGTTCTAGATGAGTACCCTATTTTAACGTTATCATATTTAAATATCCTATCTCATATTTTGCGTTCAATTAGATATTTTTCATTAATTAGACCATTAAATCAGATCAAATTTGCTAATGTAATACTCCCTCCGTCCTGATTTCTTTGATCCATTTGACTTTTTTGGCTAGTTTAACTTAAAATTTTTTATATTATTGTTTGTTAGAAAAAAAATTAAAAAAAATATATTTAGAAACTATAGGTCTTGATTTATCATTCACATATAAAGGTTTTTCATTTATATGCTAAAATGTCTAAAATAAAAAATCATAAATTAATTACTGAAAATTGAATGGTGCAAAGAATTTGGGACAGAGGGAGTATTAATTAATATTAAAATAAATATAAAATAATAACTTTTGTCTTAGACTCTTCCAATCAATAATTTTAAATCTTATAAACTCCATAAATATCAAGAATAAATCCAAACTTTTAATTTTATCCTTCTAGACATAAAAACATAAACAAACCAAATCTGTTCATCTTATGGACTTCTTGAACAAATCCACTCTTTTGACATGGATCTATATCAAGAAACCAAAATCTATTCCTCTCGGCCGCTCTCATCAAAATTGCAAGAGTCGGACTTGTAGTCACCCGTTCGTAGTCATTGGAGGGTCGAACTTATAGAACTCCGGCCACCCCAACCCATACTGAGTCACCTGTCTCCACTCTGTCTCGAATCAGAAGAGTTGGACTCGGAGAAATCATCGATAAGGTACGGCTAGATCTGCTCTTGAGTTTCGGCGGCGGAAGCATAGAGATGGATGACAAGTAGTCTTTGTCGGGTGGGTTCGACACTAGCGCAGGAAGGGATCGAGTCGGCGGATGAAGGGATCGATCTCGGCAACCCGACTCCTCACCAACGCTCTCCTTCCACCGTCCTCCTTGTCGGCGCTCTCCCTCCTTATTTCTATCGCCATAGTCTTTGGGAAGAGAGAACGGAAGTTTGTTTGGGGTAGGGCATGTTCTTGAAACTGGTATCTAAGATTTGGCATTCCAGTGCAAAGAACAATCACCGAACAATCCTGCATCCATAGCTACAGAGAACACACAGAAACAAAAACGCAAAAGAATATGCCAAAAACAAACAAAAAAAAATATACAACAATTGAGAACCAAAAGTTAGAAACAATCGATCCCCGGAAACCTGTAGAGCCGCAAAACCTAGCAAGAAGAAAATCAAAATAGTGGTAAAAATTTAGAGAAGATGAAGGAAATCAAAGACGTGAAGCAATTGCAACAGAAGAATCGGAGAGTGCTAGCGAGAGAGATTGCCTGCTTGCGATTGGTGTTGGAGCAATAGAAATTTGAGAAATAACAGAGTGAAAAGTAGTATTGATCGGAGTTTAAGGTTTAGAAGTTTTAAAAAAATTGGGATGTGAACATTATATTTAGAATTTTAATGTCTAAAATTCTTGATTAAAAAATTTTGAGGACTAAAAATTATTATTTTATATTTACTTTAATATTAATTAATATCACATCAGTAATTTCCATCTGTCTTAATAATGAAATAAACTGAAAATACCTCATTGTGATGCGTAAAATAAAGTAAAATACTTTAATAGAAGAACCTTAAGATAGAATACTTATTTAGGATACAAAAATAAGTTAAGAGACCCATAAGGAATTTATCTTTTTTTTTTTAAATTGTATGCATGGTATACTTTTAAAAAATAATCACATAAAAATGAAAACCGATATTTTAAAAAAAAAAAACATATCAGCCTATCATATCTCTAGTAAAATTGTTCTCATGTTTACCAAAATTCTTCCGGAAATAAACTTTCTCAAGGCGCACTACCATTTGTAAACGGTTGATCTGTGTTCCACTGTTGATGTTAGCCAAGGCCCAACAATTGCTGCTTGCTGAAAATGGGCCCTTAATGGATCAGCTTTTATCTTTCTTAATTTTTTGGCATTTAGCAGTATAGTACTATAGTGAAAACATACACACATCACCTCCACGTGTACTCATCACAAGCAGGAACCATAAGAAAAGGTATTTAAAGAAAGAAAGTTGGATTACGATAAACGCAGAAGAATCTGGACCCCGTGCAGCGAAGTTCCAAATGAAATCCTCTGACGCTCGCCTACTTGTTCAATGTGGAGCATCAAAAATTCGGAAGCAGCAATGGACCCTCTAGTTGACCTTCAAGTTATAGGTTGCAATCCCCCAGAACTCGTCGTTGCAAGGGATTACACTCTGAAATCGAAGCTCAGGCGAAGTTCTCTCTCCACTGTGTGGAAAGCGGAGCGGCGATCGAACGGAGAGCTTGTGGTGGTGAAGCAAGTTTACCTTCCCAAGCTTAACAAACACCTGAGGAAGTGTTTGGATTGCGAGCTCCAATTCTTGTCCGCTGTGAACCACCCCAACATCGTTCGTCTTCTTGACGTCTTCCAGGTCGGTTCCTAGGTTCATTTTCTGATTTTAATTGATTGGTCAGTTTCTAAATTTTGATTTTTTTGGTGTTCTTAGGGTACCCATTTGTGTTTCTTGAAGAAATAGTTGTATTTTATATTGAAGTTCTTTCTTCTGTGTGTACCCATTTGTCCATTTGAGTTTAGAGTACAAACTTTACGTCTCTTGAATTAAATCTCAAGACAAGTTCTTCGTGTATAAAGGCTAGGCTATATGGAGTTGTGGGATAATAGGATTGTGTCATTCTGTGTTTTGCAGGACGAAAGTTGTATGTTCCTGGTGATGGAGTTTTGTGCTGGTGGAGATTTACTTTCTTATATTAGGAACCATGGGAAAGTGGAAGAGCGAACTGCTAGAAGATTCATGCAGCAGCTAGGTAGCTCCTTCTGTTTTAGCTCGCAGCAGTTCCAATGTATTCTATGAAATTGTGCGTTCTCAAATGCTTATTCGTATGTGCATGGTTCATTTACCAGTTTCTGTGATGTAGGGGCTGGCTTGGAAGTCTTGCATTCCCACCATGTCATTCATAGAGACCTGAAGCCGGAGGTATGAGTCTATGAGAAGCACTAAGCCATAAGCTTTATGAATTTGTTGAACATTTACGATTACTGCTTTGTTTGATATTTTAGAAGCGTGAACCCTAATATTTAAATCAATGTCAATCGCATATTTCAAAGTACTCATACAACGCAGCTCCTGTAGCTACATAAAAAATAACATTTTCAAACAACTCAATGAAGCTTTAAAGTTGTTACTTGAGGTCCAGATTCCGCTCTCACCTTAGCCTCTAGTCATGTGTCCATTTTTTTTGTTTGTTTTTTTTTTAAATTGCTCTTTGGGTCGGGTTTATGATAATTCGAATTGCATCAATAATTTTGGCATCAACTATTCCATTAAATCTGCTTGGTTTGGCATTGGAGCAGAATATCCTGCTTTCCGGCTCAAAGGATGGTTTGGTGCTTAAAATAGCTGACTTTGGTCTTTCAAGGTAAATGATGTAGAAGTGAATGGCTTAGTATGAGATGAACCATGGGTTGAGGCTTATTGCTGATGGGATAAAATGTAGGAATTTTTTATATTTCCAATCCCTCATTTTTAACTGAGATGGATGATAAATATTGTCACATGTATTTATTATTATTTTTTTGTTAATGCCATTGCTTCAAATATTATTTTCTGTGACTATGATGTATCAAAAACTAATATGTAATTGACATACTGAGTGCAGTACAGTGCAGACAGACCGGTATCTTGAAACAGTATGTGGCTCCCCGTTATATATGGCCCCAGAAGTTCTGCAGTTCCAAATGTATGATCAGAAGGTGAGGAATTTCTTCATTGTCTTCTCATTCATCTTATTTTTGCCTTTCAGTCTTCTGTTGCACACCCCACTTCAAAGACTAGCAACTGAGATTTGAATCTTAATTGCAGGTTGATATGTGGAGTGTCGGTGCCATCCTTTTTGAGCTTCTAAATGGTTACCCTCCTTTCAGTGGCAGGAATAATGTTCAGGTAGTAGGTTTCAACTCACGTTAAGGCCTTTAATTTGGGTTGGCATTCATCATTTTTAGATTTCTGTTGATCTCAGTTGCTGCGGAATATCAAGTCATGCACAGATCTTCCTTTCTTGAGGATTGTCCAGTCACAGTTGCATCCAGATTGCATTGATATATGTTCGAGGCTTCTTTCTATCAATCCAGGTCTAGCGTCGAAGTCAATGAGTAGACATTGAAAACTTCACAATGTTAATTAGTGCTTTCTTATCTTAAAATCTTCTCTTGTGTAATCATCTCTTGAATTTCTATATGGCTGCAGTTGAACGCCTGTCATTTGAGGAATTTTATCGGCACGAGTTTTTGAGAAGAAAAGGAAGAAAAGCAAATCATTGTTGACCATCTGAACACCACATGACTTGCCCTGTCGCAGGTAATCTTTTCAATGGGCGATGGTCCAAAGTATTAAAAAAACAGATTTACATTTGGTGCTTACAGTTTAATCGTCTGTTATTCATTATTTCATGGCGCAAGGTGTGTGATTCTTGGACTCTTTAGGTACCTGTTTTGGGCATATTGCCTGAAAGTCCGGCCCTTTAACTGATTCAAAGGTCATAATAAATTAGAGTGAAAACCCTTGGCTAACAGACACAAACGTGACGGATGCGTCTGCACTGTCTGTTTCTACGGGTCCGCGCATCTTTCTTCCGTCAGCTGACTACAACCCTAATCAGAATGGTCTAACACAAAACTGGGCGAACTGTTTGAAAAAAGTTCAGGTTTTCATATAGTAGATTTTGTTGATGAGTTTCATTTCGGTGGTATAAGATTGTTTTGTAGGCTTTGCGTGGTAGAAACCAGAAAGCAGGAAAAAACAGCTTGAACAATGGATATTTCTTCACACTTCTTCCTGCAATTTGGATAACACATTTTTTTTTTTGTGCACTTAGGAGCATCTTAGACAGGTGAAGACTAATCTCCTTGAGCTACGGTCGGGAGCCGAGTTGGAGATCTCATTCCGCTGCTGCCTGTTGCACCCTCCTAACTAAGCAAGCACTTGGTGCCAAAGTATTTTGCTGTATAGGATCCTTCTTTTGAAATCGATAAAATGGGGCCCAAACATGTCAACTGTTTTATATGCTCCGTGTCTGGGTTTGTTACGGAGCCATTCGTATATATGTTTAAGAGATTGTCATTTATGGTTGATTATAATGAGTTTTTTTTTTTGGCAGAAATTTGTAATTGTGAGCTTTTTGTTAGTTAATTGACATTGTGAACAGGGATAGGCATTTTGCGGGTGGAGCGATCCATCATTGCTGTACTCCTTCATAGGTCGATCAATAGCCTTGCTTCCTTATGAATTTTGTTTTTTTGCTATTTTTTTTAGACATTTCAGCTATCCAAATTAACAAACACAAATACCAAAAAGGAGAGAATTCAATATCAATATAACAAAAAGGAGAGAATTCAAAAAATAGAGATTGGTCATAAAATGCATAGAAACTACGTACAGAAAAATTTACTTGTAATTCAAAATTAATCAATGGGAAACCAAATCTATGTTTGGGACGAAGATAGGGGGCTTTTCCCTGAGTTTTGAAACCACTCAAGTAGAGCTAGACAATATGGACTTTTTTTTTTTTGCAGGAGATGCTTCATTTTAATTAAAAATGAGCTAAATGACATTTTACAATTTAATGATAGTATAAAGCTCTAAAGAACAACAAAAATATAAAACTGAACACAAAAATGTTACTCGTTTTTGTAATACTAAATGAAATGAAGATAATCGGGTCAAGCAGAGCATTTTAGGTAAGCCATAATAAATCTGGGGTACATAACTTACAAATAACTGGAACAAAACTCAGGGCAAAACGATAATAACTAAACAATATTGAAACCAATCAGACATTAAAGACCTAAATAAAACTATCTATAAAAATAAAAAGACAACCTATAAAACCTAAAAAAATAAAAATTGATATTATTCTATACAATCACCTCCATATGTTTTGTCAAACGTTGTGTCACACTAGTAGAAGTGAAATTTTAGTGAATCAAAGGGAAAACTTAGATCCATCACTATTTGCTTTCAATTGAAAATCTATCATGTAAGAGTCTCAAATCATTTTAAAACACCAAAATTTAAAGGAGATTACATCTATCATAAAATTTGATAAATAACGTTAGATAAGGTCAATAAAATAATGAAAGGAATGAAAGGAAGCCAATCAGATCCAGATCAAATTCCAAATATGGTAAAAAACAACTGATGATATTGAAAGAGGTGACAAAGAATTAGGTTTGAGGAGAAAGAGTTGAGTTTTTAGAAAATATGAATTCTGAGTGTAGTAATCATTTATAAAATATGTATGTAGTAATTATTTACGAAATATGTGTGATACGTAAAACTTATGGTGTTAAATTATATATTTTGCAAGTTAATAAACTATATTTGCACATTTTTATAAGTTGAGTGGGATCATTGACGCTGCTCACAGCACAATGGTGTGGCCGGTGCCCATGCATGATTTAAAAAATTAATTTTTTTTTTCAAACAAAGTAACTAATTGGTTTGTTATTACTCTTTTTTTTTTTATAAAAAATGAATCATAGCATTACCAATTAATATAAATTTAATTATACGAAAGCATTAGAAGTAACATTCTTTGCCAATCATATCATTACCAAAGCATGGAAACTGTATATTTGGTTTTGATCAATAAAGTTATTATTTTCTGATAAAAAAAAAAGAAGAAATATCATCTAAAACTATGCTAAAAAATAAGAACTCGTCGATTCTGGAAAGTGAAGCAGATTAATTAACTCTTGCGAGTTAGATTTCATGACAATATTCAGTCCTCCACGTCCATGACTTATTACCTCCTGCAAAGTTTACCAACTTAACGAAAGCCATAAATAAGAAGCTGTGAGCAGAACCTGGGTAACATTATCTCTCAAAACAATTCCAACCCCAGCTGCTAACAGATTAGTTACTCTATGAGGAAATTTTCTTTCTATATACTATAAGTGAAAATGAAAATGAAGATAAACACCAACCAGCTTATAAATATTGTTAGAATTTAGTTAGCAAAAGTAATTAGAAAATTTTATAGACATACTAAGATATACGTGTTTTACAATTATTTGGTGTGGTCATATCATATATTGGTACAGTCACACAATATATTGGTACATATGATATTTTTCCTTCAAATATAACTATCTGTATTTTTCCTTTTCCTTTCCTTCTATGGTACATCCGATATTTAAAGAACCGCCGTTGGCAGTTGTGGGGCACCAAATCAAGACTAGAGCGAATGGCTCCGGCTAAGAAGGGAAAGGGCAAAACGAAGACGGACGAGTCAGTTCAGTCCAAAGACGACAACAGCAAAACCAAATTCCCTTCTTGCATCCGCTCTCTCCCTCCCTCCTCCGTCGCCATAACCATCCACGCCAAGCCCGGCGCCAAATCCTCCTCCATAACAGGTCTCAAAACCGCCTTCGTGATTTATCAGTTCTGCGAAAATTCTTTTTCTGGGTTTTGTCTTTCTCATCTGTTGTGCTCAAAGCAGATGTCAGCGAGGACGCCGTCGGAGTCCAAATCGACGCGCCTGCTAGGGACGGAGAAGCCAATGCCGCGCTTCTCGATTATATTAGCTCGGTCAGTGCGTACTGAATTCTGATTCGATTATTGCGCATAATTTGAATTCTTAGTTGAACGTGTGATTTTGGTTTATGATTTTTGGGTATATAAAGCTATGAGCTTGGAGCAATAGAGCTTCCTAGTTTTGGTTACGTTCAAGTTTTCTTGCCTGTGATAAATGAATTGCAAAAGCCTACCAGATGATTCAACCAAGAACCAACCTTTGGAAATGATTCCTGTAGAGCAATGCATTCTCAGAAATTAATGTGATTTTTTCAGAAAATAAAATTACTTCATTTAACCCTAAGCTTCTACAATATGGAAGGTCAAAGAGGAAGCGAAAAGTTGAGTTCGAGCTTTTAAGGAACAATTGCAAAACTCTGATCCTGAGGTTGAGTTTGGTTTGTTAGGCTTGGTTGATTTTACATGTGCCAATTGGATAATTTAAGGTTCAGGATGTTCCTCTGTAGCCCTTTGCTTGTGCCCCCCCAATTGGTTGCAACGCCTTTGGATGGGCAAGGGCCAGACCGTATCACGTTGTCACCTGCTGGAACCTATCACAGTTCCGTTTTCAATGGAGTTTTGCTGTCTATGCAGTCGCTTCATCTTTTCCATTTTCGGTACCTACTTTCTTTTGTCTCTTCACCCTTGACAATTCTGGTACATCTTTACATTTTTTTGTGTTTTGTAAGCGTTTTGCTCTCTTGATTCAAACATGCTTGATCATTGCCTTCTTAGATCATGGCTAATCACTTATTAATGGTCTGAGATTGCACCGATGGTTGGCTTGGGAATTTTTTCTGGAGAAGTCTGGAAATTGGAGTCATAGATTTTGTTCCCTTTTTTGTGCCATTTTATTATCTGCACTATTTTTTGACCGTGGCTGTGATCAGGATCTAAAAGCACCATAAATTATTGTGGGCAACCTAGTTTAACAGGAAGGAACTTTTTATGCAATCATACTCAAAGTTCATCTTCTCCTTAGGCTTGACTTTAAAATGGATCTGCATCCTGTGCTTGTCCATATTCTCATATTTCTCATCCATTTGGCGCTTTACTACTCATTATTATCGTTTATGAAGCTTTAGAATTTACCGCATCTTTTAGGGGCACTTTTGGAGCAAATTATTGGAATTCATCACCCTGTTCCGACCTAGTGCTTATCACTTTCTTGATTTATTAGAAATATGCAGTGGGAGAATATTTACATGCTTCTTTGGGGTTTAGCAGGTTTTAGGAGTAAAGAGACGGCAGGTATCCCTAGGTACCGGCTCTAAATCACGAGACAAGGTGTTGATTGTAGAGGACACAACTCTTCAAAGTGTCTTCGACTCTTTAGTGAAGTGTCAAGGTACTGCATAAGAACATCCAGAATCCCTTCATAGAGTCAGCTTGGTCTCCTCCAGCCCCTTTCATCTAACTTTGAAGTTCAACAACCGAAATTGGGAGAAGCTGGCTGGTGATCGGATGGCCTTTCTCTGAAGCATGAACTGAATCTTAGTCCGTCGACATACTGATACTGATGGAACTGTATTAAACTTCAGTTTTCTACGTCCTTACAGGTTATATTAGCTTATTAATGGAAGTGTTATTGCAAGTAATTAGAATCTTGTCAGGCGACTTTGTTTCTTGGAGTGGATAGGAGATCTTAGAAGAGCTTGCCTTTTAAATCAAATTGAAGTGTACGGTAGTTATTATTCAATAAGTGCATGGCCAATGCAAGAAGTTACACAGCATTGCCTTATGTAGCCCAAAGACTCAAAGACCTAAGTGAAATTGGGACAACTCGATTTAATTTAAGTCAATTGATTTAATTTTATTTTTATATTTTTTTTATCTGAAATTAATTTTATTTGAAAGCTAATATTATGTTGATGTAATAATTTATTTGGAAGTAAATTTTTATGATGTTGTTAAGCTTTTAAAATTTAGTAAGATTACAAAAATTATATTTTCAATGAATTATTGTATCTATGTAGTGTTGACTTTTAATTAAAATTAGTTTTGGGTAAAAAAGACATGAAAATAAAAATAACTTATTTGAAATTCAATTGATTTAAGTTAAAACGAATTGAAAACATTTAACTTTTATTTCCTAAGTTCAACATAGACAAGCTATCATTCACCATTGCCAACAAAAGCATCCACCAACTTCAACCTAACTCTGATGCAAGACGCAAACCATCTTTTAGTCATTGCCATAAAAAATTTCCTGCAAGAACTTACTCATTTCGCTTGAGAGATCCCTCAACCACCAACGCGTTTTGTAGCTCTCAGACCTGACAAGGAAACCTACCTTCTCCAAGAACTCAATCATCTCAACAACTTCCCAAACCTCTCTTTTAAGCGTGGCCACCATTCATTACTATCTTTACTTTAGTGCCAATCCAGCTTTCACGCCCATCTGCTTCTACGATGCCACTACATCACCACTTTTTTTTACCTTGCACAAGGCAGTAATGGCAATACTGAAACTCCCTGAATCAAGAATGCAACTTGCCCTCATATGTTTCAAGACTTCAACTGCCTCCTCGCAGGTGTACAAACCTAGATTTTTTCCAAGTTGATCAACAACATATAGCAACTAAACAAGTGGCAAAGTCAGGAGCATATTCAATAGTTTTCATCTCCAATAGAGCAGATGAAGTAGGTTTCAAGTTGGAATTAACGATCAAGCCACACAGAAGAAAGCCGCAATTTTGTCTAAGTGGTGGGAATACAAGCAAAGCAAAGATTGTGCAAGAGAATTGCAAGAGCTAAAGGTAGGGGATTGGAGCTTTGAAGGGTGCATAAAGGAGAAGTTCGTGCATGGTCTATAGGAAAGAGCGAGGCTTGAGGGATTAAAAGCTAGTAACATTTCATCAACAGGATGAGTTCTACTCCGAGGAAACTATCCATAAACAAGAAAGGATTTGTCTCGGCAGCCGTCCTCTGTGGAAGTGGGACGTTGGGGTATCTCCTGATATGTTTTAGCTTCAATAGAAGCCTTAATGGCAGCTTCAGCAAAAGGTTCAAAAGGCAATCCCCATTAAAGTAAAGAAAGTGGAGTTCGATCAACTAGAAGGTGGATAGTAAAGTTTTTTACAAGAAATAAGAAAGCCCACAAAGGTCAGTAATTTCGTTAAACATTTGAGTGAATTCTGATGGAATTCTAGTCGCTTTTAGTTTGAGAACTGCTTCCTTGTAGCATTGCAAATTGCCTTGCATGATTATTACCCTCCACTAGTAATAAGCAATCTCATGTGTATTGCAGTGTTGGACGGCACCTGCTCAAGCCCAATCCCTGTCCCTACAAAAGATTGACCCTTAATGAATATTCCCTCTGTCCCGCTTTCTTTGCTCTATTTGATTTTTTTTATTAGTTTGCATTGAATTTATTTAAGATTATATTTAGAAATTATAAATATTAATTTATCATTTATATATATAAATATTTTTATTTATATGTTGAAATGTTGAAAATAAAAAATTATAAATTAATTGTTGAAAAGTGAATGATACAAAAAATTTAGGACAGAGGAGTAGCAAACCAAAGATGAGCTGCTTTCTTGCTTTGGTTTTTGTTCTGCTTCTTGTTTCCGTCTCCTTCATGTCATTCTTTTTTCTTGCCCTTCAAATTTTGGGTGGCTTGACGATATAAGTTTGCTGATAATGAGATCAATGTTTTATGGCTGGCACAGAAACAAGTTGATCGGAGCCAGTAATCCTTGTTAGCCACTCTAGGTTAAAGATAACGTGCCAAACACACAACGCGTGGGAGAAAATTACGTAAGCATCCCCGGGCATTACCAAACCAAACACATGTTAAATTACTTACAACGTAATGACAGCTGATGTAGACAACAATGAGCCAATAGCTCATCTGCATTTGGCCAGGTACGCATCCCAGCCTTGAAGGCGATACTGACGAGCAGTCTCTAGAGGGTCTGCTGCTTTTATAATTCCTCGGCCCACAATTATTATGTCACTGCCTCTATCATAGATAACCTGTAACATCATTTGCCGAACTCTTAGTATATAAAGTTGCAGCACATGAATGCCGATTGTGTTTGTGTAAGAACCATGTAGCACACCATAAGCTCACCGAGTATGCAGTGTTATACTGTTGGCCAAGATCATCACCACCTGTCACCATTTGAACTCCAGGAGTTGCATGAATGAACGTTTGATTTGTTGGGGTTACTGTCCATGATGCTGGATTGACTGAAATGAATCCAATGACAAAATCAGAGTGATCCTCAGCAATTTTCACTGCTGCAGCCGTGTAATCACCCTTCGCAAGGTTACCAGCAGAGCTCATTTCAGCAAGCAGCAGAAGCCCCCTGCCACGAGGCATACCCTAGACCAGTACAGGTAATAGAACAATATAGAGACCAGGGATGTAATAAGTTATAAGATAGTGATACATTATACAATGTCATTCGCATAAACCTTTGATTTCAAACCATCCACAATTCCAGGACCAGAGATGATATGAGCATTGGTAATATCAGCCCAACCCAATATGTGGAAAATCCCTCTGCAAGAAAATAGAGATAACCAGGCCTACTGTGATAATTGAGATGAGAATGAAAAAAATAAGTTAGAATGCCGGGTGAACTGGATAATACCCTTCATACTGCATTTTCACTGTATTGCCAATGTCTGCAAACTTACGGTCTTCAAAGATTAGAAAATTATGCTTTTCTGCAATCTTCAAATGCAAAAGTAAACCGAAAAAAGTTATCTTTTGTCACTTCTGGCAATACATATAACAGCATATGAACTATGCATGACAACTGAAAAATCAACCACGTCTTACAACTTCAGATTTCAGAAATTCCATTTACACTAGGAAATACTAGCACTGGAATAATGAGTGAAATATAATGAAGGCATGCACTCGATCACTGTAACCCAGATAAAATGCTTTAGAAGTCAAGAATATTTCTGAAGACATAGGTTGAAGGATATGAAGACATACTGCACGAAGCTTTGAACCAAAGCCTGGAGTAAAGTCGAGCAATGTATCAACATGAGTTTTTAACAGACAGATCTCTGGTCCGACCTGCATAAAAGTGCAAATATGAGAGAGAGAGGAAACCCTCAAGATGATTAAGTAACTCCAAACCATAATATCTAATTTTCCTTCTTGAAATACCCTGAATTTTTCAGCACAAGTTGAAGAGTTATGTTTCATTGCCAAAATGGCATTGATGTGTTTTGTGAACTCAATTTCCAATTCCCCAACAAGGAAAAGACAGTTCAGTACTGCACAACTGCATTGATCTTTTTAAGCACATGGCAAGAACGATGTATTAGCATGAAATTGATGTTTACTCAAACTTTTCACATATATTACATCTTTTGATTGTCTAAACTCATTACATACCCGGCCAAAGAAAAGGCTGAACAGAAAAATTGCAAGATAAATTGCCTTATAAGCAGCTAATAAATTGCTGAACAAGCTAAAAAAAGGATGCACACACAAGGGACTGATTGAATGTATTCATATGCTAAGCTAAAAATAAGTTGAGACATATCAGGGAAAACTAAACTGAGGTTCAATATCTTAGACCTAACTATATGACATTGTTTACCTTGTCTGCAATGTCAAGCAACTCAGCAGCAGTCCCAACATCTGCTGCCAAGCACAGATTACTCTCCTTCTTCACCATAATCTCAAATAGTTTCTTTCCAGTTGGATTCTTTGCCATCTTGCCCCTTTCTTCATATGTAAGAACTCTAACACTTGCCTTGTCTGCCATTGGGACTGAGACTTTCTTGTTCTCTTCAAGGAATCTCATTACTATTCCCTCCATTTCTCCTGCTAGCTTGCCCTTCTCTCTCAAAACCTTCACCATCTGGGCCAATGTGAAGAGTGCATGTAACCGGATTCCATTCCTTTCTAAGTTCTCCCTCCCACCTTGTTCTCTATCAATCACAACAGCTGCATCTGTGACTGTGATACCAGCAGCTCGAAGAGGTGCAACAGTCTCTAGAACAGAGGTGCCAGAAGTGACGAGATCCTCAACAATGAGGCAGATCTGGCCCTTCTCAAACAAACCTTCAATTGACTTGGAGGTACCATAGTCTTTAACTTCTTTCCGACGCATGAGCATGGTAATGGAATTATCCAGGGAGACAGAGGTAGCAATGGGAAGGGCAGTATATGGAACACCACAAACGAGTTGAAATGGTGTTTGAGGAGGGAGGGAAGAGATAAGGGAGTTGGATATTTGGCGAAGGACTTTTGGGTAAGAGACAATGAGGCGAAGATCAATGTAGATGGGAGAGGAGATGCCAGATTTCAATCTAAAATTGCCGAATTTCACAGCAGATATCTCATGGAGCTGAAGGATGAGTGACTCTGTCAAGGACATCGTGGTAGGACTGGAAAAAGGATGATATCTGAAGGGGAAAATGTTGACAGAATAGAGGAAAAGGAACAGCTAGAAGGAACTTAGCTGAATTTCTCTCATTGCAATCAAAATTCTCTAATTAACCAAGGTACAAAAGTATATCCACTGAGGCCTTCAGACATAACGGTGCTCTTTAAGTTACTAATTCATCTCAAAAGAAAGACAATGATCACATTCTGCTTTGTCAGCCCTACTTAAACGAGAAAAAGTCATGGTAGCAAGCTTTTCACCAGAACTAACAAGAAAGGGAAGAATAATTTAAAGAAAGTCAAAATTGAAAATGAAATTAAAATTACTAATGCTTTTCCCTTACTCCCAAACATTTTCCCCTTATTTGATGTTTCTAATACAGCATGTTATTCTAAATTCATCGGAGCAAATCAAATATAGAATCATTCTAATGCAATATGGGTTCTAGTCAACGTTAATACAATTCGACATTGTGCAACAATGGACTCAAATTCACTAGATCAACCAATATGTACTCAAGTTTATCAAGTTCTTATATCTTTATGAATCAACCACGCTTAAATCAAGTTCTCAACTGGCTAAATGCTTCATAGTGCTGCCCAAGACAAAAAAGCTATACTAAACCCAATACTGGTTCAAGTCTGGCACTATAAGATCAAATGAAAGATCAAACAAGTCAATGGCCAGCACTTCCTACCAGAAATATTTATCACTTCACTATAATGTTGATTGCTGCCAGCAAATTATCACATGGACGAGATAGCTTAAAAAAAGATACAAACTTTAACCAATGACCATCCAAGAAAAACGAAAACGAAACCCATAATTTACGTTTCAAGAGCAGTATTAATAAAGGAAACGAGTGAAGAGCAATAACCATCAAACCCAGAATTTACGCACCACATTAGCTCCAATCTCCAAACAAACAATCCGAAAATTCAAGGCACCCAATTGGTGCAACTTCAATAACGCTCCGGTTTTGTAATGAAACGCAGCAAGAGGAAACAGTGTCCAGAGCTTCGATCAATATGGTGATGAAGTAACGCAGAGACCGTAGCTCGAGAGCGAAAAAGACAAAGTAACGCAGAGCAGAGACTGGGAAACCGAAATCGGAAGAGTTTGAGGATTGAAAAGGGCCCTCTGAAGTGGGCCTCCAATTCATGGTGTTGGGCCACCTTAGGAGCATATTTACTCCTCCCCTCTAAAAACGTGACACTTCCCGAATATCCCCCCGAAGAAAAATATTGAATATAGAATTGTGGGAAAAGAAAGCCCTACTAATTTTTTTAAATATGTCATAATAGTTTTTATTTTTATTCATTAATATAAAATTTTATTGCCAAAAAAATTGGAGTATATATGGAATTATTCACAGTTTGCCTCGAATTTTAAAATAAAAGTGCCCATTTCTATATATAATGATTATATCAATATTATATTGAATACCTACACTTTAACAACATCAAAAATCATTTTTAAAATATATATTACCACCCAATTTTTTATGAAAACAAAGTACTTTTATTTAGAATCAATAAAAAAATTTTGTAAAAAATTAAAATACTTAAAAAAATATTATTCAAATAATTATTATGTAGCTATAATTTGAAAAGGTATTTAGGTAGCCATCTCGCTAAGAATTTTTTTTTCTTTGCGTTTTCACTTTGTTGGTAAGGAGGTCTACAGTATTATTTGGTGCGAACAAAAAATGGCTTCGTGTGGGCTTCGATTTCGATTGCAAGGCCCATGACAAGCTCAGACCATTTGGCGGGAAAAAGTTCTGTCCGACAAAAGGCAATTCGCAAATTCGCAATTCGCACCATAAAAATTTCGGAAAGCAAAACCTCGAAATCCAGATCACAACTCTCAATCTCTCATTTGCATCACTCTTCGGCGAACCCTACTCCGATTCTCGTCGATGGCGAGAGGTGACGATGCGCTGGCTACGGCGAAGCAGTCGTACCGGCAGTCGAAGCAGGTGGGGAACAGGCCGGAGGAGGCGCGGTGGGCCAACGTCATCGGCGACGTCCTCAAGAACCGTGGCGAATACGTTGAAGCCCTCAAGTGGTTTCGCATTGATTACGACATCTCGAACAAGTATCTTCCACCACAGCAGGTGCTCCCGTCTTGTCAGTGCCTGGGCGAGGTCTATCTCCGCCTGGGGGAGTTCAAGGACGCTTTGATATATCAGGTGATTAATCAATTTGATCGTTTTGATCAAGGGATATAGTTTGCTTGTTTGTGAATTTACTGTTTCGCTAGAAGAAATAGAACTTAGTTCAATTCGAGTTTGACTCATTGAACTTAAGTAATCGGTGGTACAGTTGCTTGACATTTCATTCTTTCATGGCTAAACCTAGGGAAAGAAGTAATGGAAATTTCTTACGGTTTCGGGATAGAAGTTAGTTGTTAAGAGAGGGGGTGAGAAAAGTTTTCCTTTGTTATTGCAGAAAAAACATTTGGAGCTTGCCAAAGACATAGGTGACCTAATTGAGCAGCAGAGAGCCAGCACCCAGCTTGGTCGTACTTACCATGAAATGTTTGTAAAATCTGAGGATGATCATTACTCAGTTCGGAATGCCAAAAAGTATTTCAAGACTGCCATGAAACTGGCTCATATCCTCAAGGAGAGCCCGCCTCATAAGTCTTCTTTCTTGAAAGAATATATTGATGCTCATAATAATTTAGGAATGCTTGAGATGGACCTTGATAATTTGGAAGAAGCACATAGAATACTTACAAAAGGGTTAGAGATATGCAATGAAGAAGAGGTAAGTGAGGATGATGATGGACGCAGCAGGCTTCATCACAACCTTGGTAATGTATTTATGGAACTGAGGATGTGGGACAAAGCTAAGGAGCACATTGAGAAAGATATAATAATTTGTAAGAGAATTGGACATCATCAAGGTGAAGCAAAAGGATATATCAATCTGGGTGAATTGCACTACAGAGTTCAAAAGTATGATGATGCCATTCTCTGTTACCAGAAGGCACTGGATCTGGCAAGATCTATGGAAGATGAAGACTGTCTAGTTCAACAGATTGATCAAAATATTGCGACTGTGAAGGAAGCTATTAAGGTACTGGATGAACTGAAGAAAGAGGAGCAGAATCTGAAGAAACTAACCCGTAAAACAGCTGATGCAAAAGGCACATCAGATGAAAGAAAGTGTCTTCTGAAGCAGAATTCTTGTCTTGATCGACTCACTGAAAAATCAGCGATGATCTTTGCCTGGTTGAAGGTTTATCTTCTGTCCTGTGCACCAATTTTTATTTTCAGTTTTGCTGTTTTTGCAGCTGTTATATGGAAATCTCCTTTTTCTAATGCTAGATGGAGAAAAGTGGTTGCATAAGGTAGGAACTAATGCAAAAAGCATCTTTCACTACCATTGCGGTAGACTAACATATTTAGTGATCATTTTCATTAGAAAACTGTTTCTTTTGTTACTTTCACATTTTGTGCATAAGTCGTCTACAGAGAAGAACAGTTTACAAACTATCACTGTCGCTTCACATTTTACTATCTGTTTTTCTGTTATCCATCGATTGTTTGAACGAGGTAATAACCTGGAAAGAAACTAGTTGAATAGAATTTGTGGTTTGCAACATGGTAGCAGAATGGCTTTTACTCTCTATAAAATAGGTATATTTAACTTTTTTGTGATTGTGGTCTTTTATCCTTTTTTCCAATTGAAAGCAACAATATGTTTGGAAAACTTGACTACTTATGCCCTGTTTGAGCACAGTTTTTGTGATTAGTATCGGAGTTTTAGATAATTTATTTAACAGTAGTAATGAAACCGTTGAAGCTAAAAGCTAAAAGCTACCTTTAGATAGCTTTTTCAAAACTCTGACCCTATCACTAACGCTAACACCAAATGGGGCCTCAAATAGGAAAAATTAGCAAGGCTTTACTTAGATAAGGCTTCGGTTGTAGAGAGAGGGTGGAGAGAGAGATGCCATATTTTTGTTGTTAGATATCAAATATTACATTCACTTTGGAGCTTTTCTGCTGCTTTTTGTTTTTCTTTTGTCCAACTTACATCATTGGTGGCGAATGCAAAAGTTGTAAATAGTTTTTGGGATCATATTGGGTTTGATGTTGGCTACAGTTTCTACCATATAATAATCTTATTTCACCATTTCCACTCGTTCTGTTTTTTTTCAATAACATGTCCAGCATCGTGAGTTTGCCAAAAAGAAGAAGAGGATAGCTAATGAACTTTGTGACAAGGAAAAGCTGAGTGATGCATTCTTAGTGATTGGAGAGTCATACCAAAAGCTTAGAGACTTCAAGAAATCCATAAAGTGGTACACGAAGAGTTGGGAAGGATACAAGTCAATTGGTAATCTGGAGGTGAAGCGTACTTCACATTGAATTTAAATTCTATTTAAATGGAGCAGTATTATTGAGCTCAAGAATCGAAATTTTGTTTGGGGTGTCCGTTCAGATTGTTGAGTAGAGTAAGCTTTTTCTGAAGAGCATTAAGTAGACCAAATTGCTGTCTAATCTAGAATGCCTGTAACTCATTTCTTATTGTACATGTAATAATTTTTTCCTTTTCAATCCCTTTTCTTTTTTTCTTCTTACTTTGGATGAACTGTCAAAATGTTGGTGTTACAAAAGTTGTGTTTAATCTTTCAAACTTAGTGAGAAACTGTGTAAATATTCAGTACCAGGTATTGTTTATATTGCATTAGTTCCTTAGGCTTAGATGTGTTGGGTTACCCCGTCTTCTTTTTATTGTCCATCATTCCAGTGTATTTGTGTTGGTTATGTTCTCACTCCAAACATTTCAGGATCTCAGGGTCAGGCATTGGCAAAAATCAATATTGGTGATGTTCTGGACTGCAATGGTGACTGGACTGGGGCACTTGATGCATTTAAAGAAGGCTACAGGTCAAATTTTTCCTCGCTTGGTTTTTCAAGCACATCTTTCTTCTACTTGTTAATTTCTTGAACACATCTGGCTTCATAAAGTAAACCCATTTGTTTCTGACAGACCGGCATTCATCATGCAATTGTTATAACCACTACATGCATCATTCTTAGTCAGTTATGTTCCCATTCCAACTGTCAGCAGAAGGATATAATTTTATGGGTGATGCAACCACTGGATCTTGAACATTTGTTCAGTGCTTATGTCTCTTAGAAGTTGAATGGAAGACATTCAGCAGCAGTTTTTATGGCAATTTGAGTCTACGCATTCTTTTTTAGTCAAGATGGGGAAAAGTGGTTTATCTATTTCTTGTGAATTTTTGGACTCGTGTTCTTGTTGTTTGAACATGCAACCAATTTCTGCATTGAACATGATAAAGTAAATGGCACAGAACCACTATATTGCACCTCTTGAATTAGATTTTCGAAGGTGGTTTTCATTCATGCTAACTCTGTTCCTTGTATGCAGGATTGCACTCGAATCTAACCTCCCTTCTGTTCAGCTTTCTGCCCTGGAAAACATGCACTACAGCCACATGATGAGATTTGACAATATTGAAGAGGCCAGGTAATTATGGCAGTGGAAGCTAGTTGTTATTTTATGAACCTGCTAAGTTTAATATTTCCAAGAAAAGTGCTATTCAATACCAAAGTGATTCCGAAAGAATTTAATGTTTCAATTGAATTAATCCTGTGATTTGAATGCGTAAAGTTTGTCTTAATTCCAGACTAGTTAAGATCGCTTTATAAATCTTATTTCTCTGTTTTGTCAGATTTGTGTTTCCATCATATGAAGTTCCATATTCTAGTTAGGCTAGGCATTTGTTTAATGTTTACCACTTCCACTCATGTGATGGGTCTACACCTTGTTTCTTTCCTTAGATATCTAAAACATCTCATAGACTAGGGGACATCTCTTGGTCCATATTGGGTGTGGCCAAACCATAAAGTCATCCTCTGCTTGTTTTATCTTAAACTGGGGCTGATTTGAGTCATCTGTGTTCTTATCTCAACACTCAGAATGAGCTACTACCTTGCAGGAGGTTGCAGCTTGAAATTGACTTGCTGAAAGAATCAAACCTTGAAATGCTACAACCCAAAAAGATGTCAGGAGACTGCTGTTCTGAGACAGACACAGGAGGGGATGAACATTCCTCAGATAGCAGGTGCGATCATTCCTCAGGATTTATGAGTAAATCAAGATCCACAAAATCAGGGTCTTTAGGAGTTGGAGACATGGATGATGATGTGCCTCTAATTTCACTTGTTCGAACTAACCGAAGTTCAGTCCAAAGAAGAAAAACTCAGGCAGGAAAACAAAAAAGTTCTCCCATGGAAACTGTCTCTTCTACAAAGACTTCAACAAGATTGACTAGTAACCAGCAGACAATTGTTGGCCGTAAGCGCATTCGTGTGGTTATTTCGGATGATGAAGGTGATGTCGAGGATGATGCAGGATGCTCAAAGAGTAGCCTTCATGGATATTCAGTTGAGGATGTGGCAACCTCTGATGACTGTGTGTGTTTGAAACTATTAACTTACTTGAAAAATATATTTCAAACATTTAGCTGATTTCTGCACTTTTTCCTAAATGCAGTTAAGAGTGAAACAGATCCTGTTAGTCCTAAGTTTGAACTTCAGGTATTTACTTGAACTTTACCATTGACCATATGAAGTTTGCAAGTTAATGATCAAGATCTTTGCTCTAGCAGGATGTGTCACCAGTTTCGTTGAAAAATCCTCTCAGGCCTTTGAAGTCTGCCTATTTAGAAGAAAGCATGTCTTCTCACAAATCTTTGAGCCCCAGAATAGCTGTTTCATCTGGCAAGGTTCATAGGACTATAACCAGTAATGAAGCTGACAACCAGTCTAATTTTGCTGCTGATGGATTCAAATCCACAAACGATGGTCCAGCAGATTTGCAGTTCACTCAACTTTCCTTTCAGCCCTTGTTATATGCTTCTAGCAAGAAAAAAGTGAGTGTAACTCATTCTATGCATTTTCTGCATTCAGGTGGTGACATTTGATTTTTAAGTATTTTAATTGTTGGTCTAATTAAGGTTAGTGTTTCTCACACTACTTGCATTTACTGCTTTCAGGCATTGGCATTTGATTTTTCTACATAAGCTAACTGTTGCTCTAATTAAAGTTCAAATATGTAGCCAGTGGAGATGAGTCAGTGTTTGTGGCTTTCTTAGGCGTATTTCATGATGAATTAGCATTTATAGCCTTGGCTTCTTTACACCATTTGTGGAGGGTCGTTGAACATTTCCTCGTGAGAGAGTTAATAGTGTCTCTTATGATAAGGTGCAAAGGGAAGTCAGTATTCCCATTTGAAAACAGAAAGGAGAAAACAATTGTACCGTCAGGGAGTGCTTATCTTCCATGGAAGAATGAACTAACCATGGCTTGTTTTCATTTGCTTCATTAAAAGCTACCATTTGTGTTAATTAAACCAAGTAATTCATGTTCCTTATGCATTTATATATTGCATCCTAAATTTATTTTGTCTATTGCTGTGCTAATCATGCTTCTTCTTGTTGCAGCATTTCATGACATTCAAAATTGATGAGAACTTGATAAATTTGGACGTGAGTACATGCATGGTTGGTGATAAGCTGAGCATAGAATGTTTGAAGGTTGAGCTAGCTTGTGGATACTACTTACAGCTTTCTATTGAGAAAAGATCAAAGGGTAGGTTCATTTATCTGTTTGTCTGTGTTGAGGGCTTGAGGATGTTTATGATTGTCAAGTTTCAGTAATATTCTCCTGCTGCAAGCAGATCAAATATCAAATTGAAACTTGTCCCCAGTTTTAGTTAATCACATAATGAAGGGTCTCAATGGTGCATGGTAATGGGAAGCATGTCTTTGAAGATCATTTTGTGAAATGAATTCTCAATACTACATCTATTATTAGATGGATCATACTATCAAGTACTCAAACAGTTTAGCATTCAACATCACAAAGGTAGCAAGCAGTGAACTGTAATCTGCTTGCCATAATGAAATATATTGCTTTCACAGATTAACTGAAGCTTTGTGACTGTGTGTGCATGCATGTGTGTGTGTCCATGTATGTACATACATAAGCATTAAGACCTCAAAATCAATGCACCAATTGCAGGGAAACAGAGTTGTAACTCACTACTTATTTCAGATGTTTGCCAAATTTGGGGAAAACACAGGTTATTTCAGGATATCTTGACCGCCAGTGGCCAGACCCCTTCCCATCTGACAGAAAAGCACCCCATGCTCTTGAACCAATCTTATCATGGATCATGAATCTTAGGTGTTTCTACTAGCAAATAAAGGAGTATGGCAACTGTTTTACCAAAAACAATAGTACTCCAATTATTGCCCTTCTGGCATGTAAAATATCTCCTCAGTCCCATGGTGTATGAGAAATGTATATTTTGTTCAAGGTCATATCAGAACCTGCCCACATCGAGTCAAGAGAAAGACTCAAAACCATGAAAGAATCAACCATAACGTGTAGAATTTCTGAGTTTTGATTGTCATACACATATCTTGTTTGCTTTTTGTCAACTACAGTCTTGACACTATTGATGTTTTGCTAGGTTTATTGCCTATTTTTCAACTCCTGAAATGTGGTGGAAGAGTTTTGGAATCCTTGGAAAACTTTGATGATCTTAAAGATCACGAGGGGAATGTTTTCATTGAGGTTTATGTTAAAGGTATGTTTCTCAATCCACTTTTTCCCTCATCCGACAGTTGACTAAAATGTGTGCGCATATTCTCGTAACTAGAGTCCTCAACTGCATAAAAATAGATGAGGCCATGGATTTGGTCAGCAACAGGGAAAGGTGGTCAGCGAAGTATGCAACTACTAGAATTTTCAAACAGTAGAAAAAAGAAGAATGTATAAATTCGTGCTTCCAAAAACTCATTTGAGATTAAGGTGAAGCATGATCATGTAACTTATTTGAGATTAAGGTGAAGTATGATCATGGCCAGCCACAGTGTTTCCATTGGCTGGTACTGCATGATTAGCATATCATCTAAGCTATTTTATTGTACCTTACGTGTGCCCTTAGGACCATCGGTTTTTAGTGAAGCCAACCAAAGCAGTTCAGTTGTACTGAATCATGCTTCTGAACTATCTGAATTTTTCTGGCCTGTACACAACCTCAGAAATTCTTGACAACTTTGCCAGTTTCTCTACTTGTTTGTGGGGTGTGAGTTTGCTTATGCAACAAAGGAATTGCTATGCCACTACTGGTTCCCTGATTCTTTGATTGATTTATTTGTTATCTGACGTATAGTTTATCTCATGGTCATAGGATGGGTTCAAAAGCGCTTGATGCAGCTGTACATCGACTCCTGCGAAGAGTTATCAGAAGCACCTATTATGAAGGTGCTAAAGAAATTGTATGCTTCTGAGGTGTGTATATATGTCGAATTGTTCCTATCAGATCAGAGAGCTTAGGAAGTGTTGCATTGTCTATGATAAGTGATATTCTCAAAGTTCATTTTTGCCTTCATGCTTCTCATTTTCTCTTTCTTGTTGTATTTCTGTTAACCAGATAGAGGATGAAATTAATGTGTCTGAATGTGAATTGCAAGATATATCAGTAGCACCGTTGCTCAAAGCTCTACATACCCACAAAGTTGTTGCTACTTTGGATGTTTCACACAACTTGTTAGGTCAGGAGATCTCTACCATTTCCAATCTGGTTTTCCAAGATGCTTCATGACAAGTTTTCTAGTGCCTATTTTATCAGCCACATTTGTCTTGCTAATTCTATTTTCAATTGAAAAAATACGATAAAGCTGTTATATTGTTGATATTCCCAGGAAATGGAACGATGGAAAAACTACAGCAGTTCTTTGCTTCATCTGGCCAAACATATGGTGGTTTGACTTTGGACTTCCATTGCAATCGCTTTGGCCCTACTGCTTTGTTTCAGGTTGTTTAACTGATGAGACAATCGATTCAACAGCTCTAATAAATGCTTGTTTCCCTTTTAATCTTTATGCTGGAGTGTTCTCAAGAGACATAATAATATCCTCTGTTATCTTCGTACCAAGTCAATGTTGTCATGTAAACCTATATTTTGGAGATCATTTTGCATTGTCTTTTATGGTTTTGATATGCAAAAGGAATTCCTAACTTTTTTCAGATTTGTGAGTGCCCTGTGCTATTCACTCGACTCGAAGTGCTTAATGTCTCTGGAAATCGTCTGACTGATGCATGTGGATCTTATCTTTCAACTATCCTGGAAAGATGCAGAGGTAACGTATGAACTGCTCCCTTTAGTTCATTCTATGTCCCTAACCATCAGGTGATTATTAATCATTCTATTCTTCTTTTACATATTATGATATCTATTTCTGCAAGATTCTCCAGGTTCAGGATGAGTTGTGAAAGCATCTAGTATGCAATTGCTTGAATATATATTTAAATGTTACATCAGCTAATATGTTGTCTTGTTTTTACTCAGCCCTCTATAGCTTGAATATAGAGCAATGCTCAGTCACTTCCAGAACCATTCAGAAAATTGTTGATGCTCTGCATGCTGGATCTGTGCTCTCTCGACTCTTTATAGGTCCTCTTCAAAATCAATTTAATGTCTGTTAGAAGTTGTTCATTGCTGAAGCTCTCACTCTTTTGGCAGGACATAACCATCCAATAACCAGCAATACTATCACTAATTTGCTTTCCAAACTCAGTATTTTGAGCAGGTGAAAGTATACGCTTTTTCTCCTATGTGGATAACAAACAAATTGAACTAAAGTACAGGTGTACTGAAATTTGAAATCGTTTCTTTGTTTTAGTTTTTCGGAGCTAAGTCTGAATGGCTTGAAGCTAGCCAAACCTGCAGTCGATGGCCTTTGTCAATTTGCTAAAATCTCATGTTTGTCAAGGCTGATGCTCGAGGGCTGTGGTATAGGAACTGTAAGTGAATTGCATGCAAAAAGTTGACTTGCACTATTTAAAAAAAAAAAAAAAAAGTTAAGCATGAGAACTGTTCCATTTGTAACTTGATTTTGGCATCCTTTTTCAGGAGGGTGCATTACAAATAACTGAATCATTGGCCTCTGGGAATCAAGAATCTATAAAACTTGGTTTGTCATATTGTGGATTAACATCTGTGTTTATTTACAAACTTTGTGCTGACATTAACCTAAGCGGTGGTATTATTGAGCTGCACCTTGGAGGAAATCCTATTATGCAAGAGGTTTGCTCTTATAACATGTGAAACTTTGGTCTCCAGGATCATTGGTCAATGCTCAGTGCTAGAAAATCATATACATTTCTGCTGAACAATGTTATAACTATGTAAGAAGTCATTTGTTTGTCTGCACAGTATGCTAGTATGCTACCATTGTCACTGGGTTTGAGTTTTGTTTTGTCTGGGGAATTGTCATTTTGATCACCTTATTCTATGTACTTCTGTAGTTTATATTCTGGTAAGGGCTTCAGCTGAACATACGTGATGTCAAAGAATGAAGGGCCTACATGGTACATGTATGATCAACTTGATGCTAATGTTTTTTGCGGAACTGTGGCAGGGCACCAATGCGTTAACATCATTGCTCGCAAGTTCTAAATGTTGCCTAAAAGTTCTGATCCTAAGCAAGTGTCAGCTGGGCCTCTCTGGAGTGCTACAAGTAATTCAGGCCTTAGCAGGTTTGAATCACTAAGACTGTTTTCGTCTTCTAGCAAAAACTTCATCTGCTAGTCTTATAATCATTGACTTTGTTCATTTCTAGCAGAGAATGATAGTTTAGAAGAACTCAATCTTGCGGATAATGCTGATCCTAATAGACATTTTGCAATACAATATGAAGAGACAGCAAAAGAAATCTCAGAATTGCGCCAGTCAAATACCAACACCTCTGAATCTTCCCTCAGGGCTTGTGTTCCCAACAAAGGTAGCAGTGATCAACAAGGCTTATGTGTCACAAACACAGAATGTGATAAGCTTGAAGTTGCTGATAGTGAAGATGAAGCAAGGATGGAAGCTGCAACATCCAGTTTTGATGGAAGTTGCCCAAGCTCATGCCTGAAGAACTCATCGTTAGAGTGCCAATTTCTTGAACAACTTTCGGCTGCTATTGCTGGGGCAAAACATTTGTTGTCATTGGATCTTAGTAACAATGGTTTTTCATGTGAATCCTCGGAAATGATATACAAGGCATGGTCATCCGGGTTAAGGGTTAGTACAGCATGGCGGCATATCGAGGATGGGTTAGTTCACTTTTCTTTGGAAGGAAATCAATGTTGTAGACTGAAGCCTTGCTGTAAACAAGATTGAATTTGCCAGGAAGTCTCATCGATATGCAATTTCTATGAGAAGAAGTGATAATTGTTCATTGATATGCAATGACTTGGTGTAATTATAGTAATGGGAAATTTTAAAATCAAATATGAGGATTTGGATTTAGTGACAAATAAAGGGACGGCAAAAGTGATTGCTAAAGCTCACTTCCACTTTGGTAAAAAGTTTTCCCCTACTGGTTTCATTCTGACACTTGAGTGATATTTCTTACTTTATCAACTGCAAGCGTGGGGACAAATTTTCTCCAGAGAATGGTAAAATACAGGTGAAGGATAGCTTTATTAATTCACTAGAGATGATCTTGTGTCATGTGTTTTAATTCACGCTCAGAGTGAAATTGTCCAGTGCTAATCTGGTCAAAGTAATGCTGCAAAAACATCGATTGATGGAACAAGACAGGTAAAGAGCCAATGTACCAAACATCTCTAAGGTTAAGCAAAAATGAGCTTCTTCTCTCTTAAGCAGAGTCTCAAATCCATGTAAACAAATTCAAGGCCCCCCATGGCTCATAAACAGAAACAAAAAAAAGCGGAAAAACGGATAAGCCAACTGGAGCTTATACCAACAAATTAACATGCTTTATTATAATTCGCAGAGTACCGATCGATCAAGTTATTGGAGGCTGAGCCTTCAATAATTATTTAGAGAAATTGCTTGGTGTCGAAATTATTGAATATGCGCTGAAGCAATGCTAACCAATTAGTATCTGCCTAACTTTTTTTTTTTTTTCTGAGAATTACACTCTCTTTTGTCCTGCCTCTCTCTCCCTCTCTCTCACTCAATAACACTTTTGAAAAAGGTATTAATGTGTCTGTTTTTTGGGACTAGGAGTTTGAAGGGCATCGGGCTAATTTGACAATCAAAAGCTTGTCTTTGCAATAGAAGTGGGGAGAGAGTCGAACCTGGGTAGTATCTTCGGGGGCCAGCTGAGCTGCAGAAGATGCTCTCTCTCTCTCTCTCTCTCTCTTAGATTTAAGCCCGATAGACTAAACAATTGTGAGGCAGAGAGGGGAAGAGCTTCTTCTCCCTTAAGAAATGTGTCGTGTTCAAGTATTCTACATGGAAAACAGGTTTTGGGAGGCTTTTGGGGCTTGATCCGGATCAATCAGGGCCCAATGTGGCCACTAGATACCAGAGGTACTATACCAAAAGATTTAAGCCAGAGAGTGAATGAAGCTTTTCAACATGTCTGCATTGATTTTCAACATTTTTATTCGTCCTTAACTATTAATTTTTTGCATTGTTCATCCAAAAAATATTGTTAATCTTGCATCATTTGTACTCTGTCAATCGAACCGTCAAAATGGGCTAAATTGAGCAAATGATCTAAATTGGGGGGTCTTGAGTAAGAATTTGACCACATGAAAACTTTTTATGTTTTATAGTTTCAATAGGGTCTGAAGGTGATAGGCTAAAATTTCTAATTTAGTATTTCAGTAAAAGTTGTAGAGAAGACCAACAGAAATTAAACTACAAACATTCTAAAAATCTGTAAATTTTTTGTCGCGGTCACCAAACTGTGGTCAGAAGCAATGGTTTGTGGCAATAGCAATAAAAAGTTCCAAAGTTTCAAAAACTTTTTTATGGTTGTTTCTACTGCTTTAACCAAGGAATCAAAATTCAAAATTTTAGCCAACCTCCTCCAAATTCTTTCTAAAACTTTGGAACTCAAGTTTTTTCCTTCCATTTCAAATTAAATAGTTAAGATTTTGGATTCGGCATTTTGGCAAACATTCTAAAGAAGAGTGAGAGAAATAAACCATATAAACAATTTAAAAACTCTGAAATTTTTGGTCGCCAGCTATCTTAAACCACAACTCCTAGCCACTGCCTGTAGCAGCCAGTGATAAATTTGTCATTTTTTAAAAATGTTCCAACAATTTAATTCCTTTTACTCTCCTCTACAACATTTACTAAAAGTGCCAAACTCAAAATCTTAACCTATCACTTCCAAATTGTCACCAAAACTCTAAAACTTAAAACTTTTTATATTCGTGATCAAATTCCTCTTTTAGACTCCCAATGCAGTTGATTTGCTCAATTCAACCCATTTTAATGATAGAAATGACGGGAGACGAATTATGTAATATTAAGGCCAAAATGCATATATGGTCCTTCAACTTGACAAACTCGAGCGAGTTAATCCTTTTTGTTTGACTCAGTACGAGTTAATCCTCTAACTTTCTAGATTTAGCGTGTTAGTCCTGAAAGTTTGCTAAATTAAACGATTTAGTCCAGCATCTAACGGAAAGCGTCCAGCTCGGACACCTTTGACTTAACGCCGTCTTCTGCATGAACAGGTGGACGATTCTCTTCTCCGCCGTTGTAATTGCAGAGAGATTTTGCCTTCTTATCCCCACCATTGATCGCATCTTCTCTCGTCAACAAGCCGCCATCCTCGTCACAGTCGCCCAAATCCCAGAACATCCTCATCACAGCCGCCATTTCCTTGCGCCGGGACTCTAATCTTGAGACCGCAATCATTCGGGCCACCGCCCACGGCAGCGCCTGCTTCGATTTCAAGTATGCCCATCTCGTCTTTTCGTGCGTTCAAGCCTCCACTGTTAGCCTCCGCCAGCTAATTCTCCCTCTAACGAGTCGAATGAGGAAGACTGACAGCTGGCCCGACGCTCTTAAAGGCCTAATTCTTCTCCACGAAGTTCTGCACTGCGGCTCTCCGGCGACGGTGCAGATCGGGAAGTTGCGTTTTAACACGTTGGGTTTCACGGACAAACATTTGAAACTGAACGAGAGTTTGGGGTTTAGTGAGTTCATTCGGAATTATTTCTCGTTCCTGGATCAGAGATGTTGTTTCGCGGCGGAATAGGCAAGCGAAACAGAGGACTATATGGCTGTTCGGGAAATGCAGAGGCTGAAAAAGTTATAGAATTTGCTTGATCTGTTGCTTCAAATTCGGCTGATCGCCGGAAACATGAAAGTTGCTCTGATCAATTTCTTCCCTAGAAAACATATAATCACATAATCGAACCCAATAACATTTTCCCCAAACCCTTTCAAATCGAACCCAGTAACATTTCATAAAAATTTCTTCTCCAAACAACACATAATCATGAGGCTTCAATCTAAACTCTTTCCACTACCTTGCTTGCTTCTGTTGGGCGAATGCATGATGAACGAGGCTTCACCGTTGGCGGCAGCTCTTCGGCTAGGATGGACTCGAGTTGGGTGGGATTCGTCAAGCAAGGCCCATTGGATCTATCGATTCATCCGTTCGTCACTTCAGTTTTCTTTGGTCGATTCGATTCCATTTCAATTCCTTTTCAATTCCTTTGGTTGATTCAATTGGAAGATGGGGAGCTCCGTCGGAATGGTCGAACGATGAGAATAATGAAATGAGATGACGTGGAAAACGGGTTGATGTGTCAGGACAAGCTCAGCACATCTCCATACCACATCAGCAAGATATCTACTCTATTTACCTTTCCATCCAATTTGGACGAACTCGTTAGATTTTGCAAAGTTAAGGGACTAACTTGCACTGAGTCAAAGATAAAGGACTAACTCGTTAGAGTTGGTCAAGTTGAAGGACCAAATGCGCATTTTGGCCTAATATTAATGAACATTTCAAGATGAATGAGGCAACAATTAATAATTTAAAATTAAGATTTTTGGTGCCATTTACCCTAATTTCTTTTTTCTAAGCTAGTTAAATCTGGTGGCTATAATATAGGTTCCAACAGGGAGAAGGAAATTAGAGATATTTACTAGGGTAAATGGCACCCATTGTCCTTGAACTAAGGATAAAATTGCGGATTCAGCCTAGAATTAAAAAATGTTACACTGTTGTCCTATAACTATGAAATTATTGCACTATTCATCCTGCTCTCAAATTTCCTGTTAAAATGAACAGAAAAGATGTGAAAAACAAGTTTTAACCCTAAAAAAACTTTTTATTTGCCTTAAAAACCTCAAAATTTTTATATCTTGCAATCAAACTACCTTGTCCAGACTATATTTATTTTTTATTACTTAGATATAATCACTATCTAGAGAGTGTGGGATTAAATTACTTAGTGTTTGTTAGTTTTAAGTATAATTAATAATGTATTGAAAGTATTTAATTTTAATAGTTTTTGATCCATATTTTTTCAAATTAAAAATTTAATTAAAACTTTACACTTTAAAATATTATTCAAGTGGATATCAACACGCTTACTTCCCTAGCCAACGCAATTTCTTCCTCATTGATGAGTCATTCCTTCCCGGGACAACTCGCATTCTCAAAAAGCTCCCTGACCACCACATAATGATTCAACTGAAAATCAGCCTACCCTTTGCCTTCCAGAGAATTGGCTCCGGCACTTGAAGCCGACAGTATCGCGTTGTTTATGTAAACATTCTGTCCATCGGTGCGAGCAGTAGCTACAAACCCAGAATGAGATTCCTCAATCACCACGGCTCTCGGCCTTACTCCATCGTTGTAGCTCCTCCTTGGTTCAACCTGAACAATTCATTGCTAACTGAGCCCTGGTCTCTCACCTTCCCTAGCCACCATCACACCTCCTCCTGTGACCTTGCCATTGAAGACAGCCCCATCATGCCTCTCTTTTTCATTCTTTGCCACCTCATGACCATGATCAATTCCTTTTGTAGCTACTTAGTGTCTGTTCGTTTTAACTATAATTAATAATGTATTGAAAGAACTTAGTTTTTATAGTATTTGATCCATATGTTTTCAAATTAAAAATTTAATCAAAACTTTACACTTTAAAATATTATTCAAGCGTGTTTAATCATACACCTTTTAGATAGTGATTATATCCAAGTAATAAAAAATAAATATAGTCCGGATAAGGTTTTGGTGGGAAGAAGAAGAAAATAGTTGAAGAAAAATCATGGATTCAGGTTAATTGGTTGAAAGAAAGTGGAGAATGTAGTTTGATTGTAGGATATAAAAATTTTGAGGATTTTAATGCAAATGGAAAGTTTTTTAAGGATTAAAACTTGTTTTTCATGTTTTTTTTCGTTCATTTTAACGAGAAATTTGACGGCATGACAAATAGTGCAACATTTTCATAGTGTTAGAATGAACAGTGTAATGTTTTTTAATTTCAAGATGAATCAACAACATGAACCTTAGTTTAAGGATGATGAGTATCATTTATCCTATTTGCTAACTACCAGTGCTTTGCTTGTAACGTGTATAAGCTCAATAGTAAAGAGGCCCATGGGGTTTGGATTGGGCTGAATGATTCTCAAAAAATAGTTTTTGTTTATGTGACAATTTGGTTTAAGGGTGTATTATTTGAGATTATTGATAAGTGATTATTGGTGATATATATATATATAATTTAATCACTTTTAAGACTTTTTTTTTTTTTGCAAAAGGTAGCTATTTTATTAATTTTTCTATTACTAAGTTGGGTGAGTAAAAATTAGTAAAAATTAATCAGTAAAAAAAATGATTCAAGTCATTATTATGCAAATATAGTACATTGGGTTCTAGAAAAGAGAAATTGAAAAACAAGTTTGTGCAAAATAATTATTTGGTACTGCAGCCTCGCACCATTAAAATATTTTTGGACCAGCTTCACGGCGGACTAAAAGTAAAGGTTTGTCTAAGCTACGGCATCTAATAGAGGGGGGAAAAAAAGAGTATTTGTACCGTAGACTTCTAGACTGAAGTTTACATAATCAAGCCTTATAAATAGAAAAATTTACAAAAAGAAAAGTAAAACTCCCCTCAAGTTTTCACTAACCTACAATTGATCTCTCCTATTTTGAGAAATGTATCAATCTCCCTCTTGTTTTCAGAAATATGCAGCTACACCCTCGTCAATAGACATAAAAAATCTGCTATCGGGTTCCTGAAATATCAACTAAAAAATGTGTTAATCATAAAAAGTGTATTACAAATGACTGAATCTAATATTTTTTTTTCAGAGTTAGAAAAAAAAATGATCTTTAGTAAATATTATATTTAGTTCTCTATATTTGGAAATCATCGTATTAATAATTGTATTCAATCATCTATATTTGTTTAAACATCTTTTCTAATCAACAATGTTTTCCTTTTTTAGCATTCTAGGAAATGTTTAACAAAATTTTAATGTTTAAATTGAACGATAAGGGTGTAGATGTAGATTTCCTAAAATGCAATATGACTAATAATATATTTCTCAAATAATTGATTTCTCAAAATAGGAGCAGAGTATTCCCTTATAATTATCAAAACGAGTGGGTATGATAATTAATTAGGAAAGTTACAATCACCTCAATGAGGTTTACCCTAATCTACAATTTGCTCCTTCATTTTTTAAAATCTATACTTTGTCCCTTGGTTTTTTTATACTATGTGATAATAACTTTTGAAACTATAATTTAAACTGTACAATAATCATCTTTTTGTAATATCGGTCTCTCCAGTTTTTTTTTTATAGTTAATAGATATTTTAAATTATCAATTTTTTCTTTCTGTAAATACATTTTTCTTCCTATAAATCTATATCAATATTTTTTAAATATCAATTAGCTATGAAAAAAAATACTAAAAATCTTGAAATTACTAAAATATGGTTATTAGATAGTTTAATTCAGAAGTTGTTGTCATATACTACAAAGGAAGTAGGGGCAAAGTGTAGGTTTTTTAAAATGGAGGCAGATAATGTGTAAGTTAGATTAAATCACAGAGGGCTTTTTAAATATATCCTAATTAATTTGCTGTTTAAAAGTAAATCTAAGGATTGAATAATACGCAAACGCCAAAAGCTTTATGCAGCATTACTTGGTGCCAATGTATACGTATTATTAACTTGTCATCATTCCTTTGTGGATAAGAATTTGGCCATAATTAGAGGAATATATTGCGGAATTGAATGTATTTAACCTAATAACTGTAAGATTTATATGTTGTTATTATTATTATTATTATTATTATTGTTATTATTATTATTATTATTGTCTTGTATTAAGAATTCCCTGTGTAGAAGGTGAAAACTAAACTCTTTGAGATAGATTATCAAACGCCAAAATATATAATTTTAAATAGAATCTAGAGTCTCTTATTCGTGATTAAGCCTCTTCTACACAATGGACATCGCACTGATATATACTATGTCATTATTTGGTTATCTAATGATGGAAATCAACAATTATCCCTTTTTCTTGGTGTATCCTTAAACAGTGATTGAACAAAAAAAAAAGCTTTCCCCCCCTAATTAAGGGATTGTCATATGATGGTTTCTATGTATACACTAATTACCCTCATATATATATATATATATATATATATATATATATATAATCAATACCCTTCATATATCTAATCAACTGTTAGTTAATCTGTAAGAATATTTCATCATCATATATATATCATCTCTCATCAAAAGCCATCAATTTACAGTTACAAAGAAAATGATGCATTTGTACCCGGAAGAATAAAAAGAAAAAGGAACATGATCGGTCATGTTCGTGACTTTTTCAGCAGGTGGATAAAAGGTAAATCATTTGAAATATTTACCTGGCATTTTTTTTTTTTGGGGGCAGCTGCTGCAATAGGAAAATTCCCAATTCTCTCTCTCTCTCTCTCTCTCTCTCCTTTGCTTATAATTTTTTTCCCTTCATTTCTATTTATCATTTGGAGCGGGATGATGAGAGGCTCGTGGGTCTCATTATCGTAGATTCATGAGAAAAACGAATACCGTAGTGAGATGATATGCCTTATGATAGTATGTTCTAATTAACCAAAATTTAGCGATCGAATTAAAATTTTCTTCAATTTAATAGATTATTGCAAAGGGGTTAATTAGAGATCAATTTAATAGATTAACCAAAATGTAGCTGTTGAAATCCCTCATCTCAACTTTAACATGAAGGTTGAATTTTGCATGAGGATGAGTTACCTTACCTCCCATTTTAACCGAAGTAAGCCAATAGAATCTCTAAATTAAAAATAAAAACGTCCCTACAAGGCTACATCTCAGGTGCCAAGGATCATCTACGAATCCTCATTTTCCCTTAAACTCTCAATTGTGCCTCATAATCTTTTAGATTTTGAGAAATAGGTAAGTTATTTTTTACCTTCAACCCATTAACATAATCTTTTTTTTAAAAAATATTTGTAGAAAAACTTTTGAATAAAAAAAATGGAATGTTGTTGTATCAACTAACACTAGTCTAAACTTATGGTTCATTATTATTCTCCTTCTTTTAACGACAAAACGTGGGCAAAGTGACGTTTTAGGATTTCAAGCTCATGATTAATTGCCGCTTTTTTTATTCTAAATTCTTGTGGGGAGCGGGGAGCCTTTTGTTTTCCTTTTTGTTTTTTGCTAGGAAATTAAGTACAAGACCTAACCTTCGGATTCTTTCCAAACCTGAAAAACGCCCTCAACTTTTGTTGGACTAGACCTCCATATGGAATGTTTAATTTTCACCTTTTCAATGTTGGATTTCTAATTACTATTCTTTGTACGGTTGTATTCTTTCGGCTTTCCTCCATCAAACAAGGCGCGAAATCGGGCAGTATCGCCGTCCTCCTCAAACAAGTACAAAGATGTTTTTTCTTTATATTTGTAGAGAGAGCCAGTAGTTAATTTCACCCCGATAGCAAAAGATAGGGTCTGTTATGTTCGTAATCAAATATTTTCAAATCAACAAAGCAATGCATTAGACCATGTAAAAGTGGGTACTTACTATGTTCAATGTCTCAGTTGGTTATGGGGCTCCGGGCCGGCCTCTTTCAATTTGGTCGAAAACTGAATTCGCTTCTGCAATTTTGAGATCCATGTTGTTGCAAACTGTCATATCTATCTTTCTATATCACCATAAGGTTACCAGAACTACTGTTTTCCAAGCTTTCTTCACACTATTAATTGTTCAAGTACCTCCTCGGTGGAGAACCTAGTATTATCAAAATTGAACTTTCTCTATTAAGTGAATCGTGTATTGGACGACTTTTTTGAGGGAGTTGATCGTGCAAAACTGAAGAAAATGTCCTGAAAATAGGTCACGCCAAAGACCATAATTTTTATTGTAATTATTATAATGACAATTATAATATGTCATTTTTTAGAGATTTTCGTGCTCTACATTAGAGATGGGAACCGGTTCAGCTTTGGACCAGCTCGAGACCGGCGGGTCCTAGTCCCAAGCCGGGTCTAGGTGGGTTTGTTTTTTTTTAAAAAAAAATAGAACCATAATTAATTATATATGTTATAAATATTTTTTTAAAAAAAAAAACACCAACGCCGGTGTAGGTTTAAAAACGTTCCGGAAATGATAAATAATATAAACATATGATCTATACTGAACGGCATAATCAGATCAAATACAAACTACATGTATGATTAAAAAAAAAAATCATGTCTCGATATCGAACATTACCTCATCATCGGAACTCTTTTGGTATTGCTTCCGGAGTGCTGCTAGACCCCAATCTTGGTTGCACACGCATACTTCTACCACATCGGGTGTCAAGCTTGATCATTTTACTAATATCACCCGTTTTCCGGCACTAAATGCTGCCTCAGATGAGACGATCGATATTGGAACGGAAAAAATCTCCTGTGCGATTATTGATAAGATCGGAAACTTTGACCTCTTTTGTTTCCACCACTCTAAGATATCAAGGTCCCTTGCCTTGAACGATGTGTTGAGATAGTCATCGACCTCAGCTAATCCCGATATCGTCGGTACGGGCCGTTTGAGCATTTGGAGGGTCGGGTTGAATCTTAAGGAGATTGATCTCCTTGAATGCTCGGTTTGAGGAGTTTTGGATCTTACCTTATCCGAATGCCACTCATAATATAATTTGTACAAAGAATGAAAGTACTCAGAAGCAGTAGTCGACATAGCCAAAACATTTATATGAGACATTTCTAAATAAGTATAAAAAATTCCTTCAAGCAATGTTGTTGTGCCAGTTAATTTGACATATGGGTCAAATAAAGAAGTGACTAAAAAGATGGGTGGAATGTTTTCAAAATACTTAAGCCACTTAGCATGTATGGCTTCAACAGTCGGTATTAACAACTAATCATCTTTAAACTGATGTAAAGCATAGGTAATGTTCACTAAATGAAACAAAACTTGATGAATGGTTGATAGTAAACACCAGAAAAAAATTTAGTTGCCTCGTAAAAAAACTTAAGCAATTCACCGGTTTTGAAACATTTGTCCTAAACTTCAATTGTCAGAAATTCACAACCCATTTTTAAATTCATGAAATGTGACAACAAATTTGCATATGAGAATGCATCTTGTAACATTAAATATGTGGAATTCCAACAGGTTGGGCAATCCAATTTAAACCATTTCCAAGAAAATGATTTTTTATTTTCAATACAAAAGCTTTTAAATTCACAAAAAACAGCAGGTCTGGACATAAAATATTTCAATGAGTTTCAAATAGGCAGAATCTTATTTTGAGGAACTTCTAAACCCTTTTGCAAACAAATGTTCAAAATATGACACATGCATCTAACGTGAAAGAATTCACCATTGAGAGGTGGTTTTAAGTTTTGACTCAAAAGACGAGCGGCAACATCATTCTTTGAAGCATTATCAAATGAAATGCACAGGACTTTATCAGTACAAAAATAATCACGTAAAGTTTCTAAGATGCAATTGAATATTTGATAACCAGTATGATCTGTTTCAATAACCTTAAATGACAAAATTCATTTTTGCATTATCCAATCAGAATCAATCCAATGAGAAGTAACACAATAGAATGATTGACCTATAGGTGATGTCCACATATCAGAAGTAAATGCCACACAATGATCAAGAGCAGAAAAATATGCTTGCAAATCTGATTTTCCGGCTTCAAATTGTCTAAAGCTTTCTTTCCTAGCAGTTTTCCTAGATACTTTTCTAAATGCAGGATTTAATTGTGATTTTATCCAAGATTCTAGGTGGACATCTTCAGCTTGTGAAAAAGGTTTTTCGGTAAGCATCATCCAATTTACCATACCTTCTCTACAAGATTGTTGGTTAAAACGAAATATACCTGGTCCGCCGGCGCCGGTTGTAGACCCAAGTTGTGTTTGTCCTCCAGAACTAGTCCCGGCACTAGGGAGGACGTTAGGATGTTGATTTTCAATATGCCGCTTCAGCGTTCCAGTGCCGGAATTCTTTCTATGCACCAATTTTTTCCCGCAATGTTTGCATTTCCCGTACCTCGACTCCCCTTCGTGTATGAGCTCATAATGCTCCCAAACCCAAGCAGTTAGTCTCGTGGATTTACCTTGTGCTTGAGTTTCCTCCACGCCGGGTTCATGACTTGTAGGCGTCGGTTCTGTTGACGGATTCCCGGACGCCATCGCATCCAACTCTTCCACTTCATCATCGGATAATTGATCGTCGAGACCCAAATCGTAATTCGTCATATCGATTCTGGCATCATCGTCGTGAAACTCTTGAATTGAAATGCCTTTATCGGCGGGCCGAGATCGGCGACGGAACAAGGCTCGGAGGCCGGTGTTGCGGGAAGATGAACTATCTGTTGACTTGCCCTTTTCTTTTGAAGTCATGCCTCACGAACTAATAGTAATGATTAATGCAAAATCAAGATGGAATTATGAAGATATTATGGAGAGATTAGTAAGAAATTTGGATGAGATTAAGAAAATAAGGAGAATACTTGAGAGAATATAGTAGATGAAGAAGAGAGATTAAGTGATTGTGTGAGGAATGAGTGAAAAATAGCATTGGTATTTATAGGGGAAGGCAAAAAATTAGTTTGACCAAAAAGTCCTTGAAATTTAGTTATAGGGAGGGGTGAAAATGGAATTTTTTGGGCTAAAATAGAGCAGAAAACCGTTAGAGGGCCTGTTATGTAAATAACCAGTTTTTCAAAAAAAAAAATTTGCAGGTTGCCGTTGCTGCCGAGAGAGCTGTTGAGGGCCAGGCGGGGCGGGTTCGCAGGTTTCTCTGGTCCGGGGCGGGTTGTTTTGCATCTTCTCCTCCTCTCGGGCCCTTACTCGGCCCACATTTTTACGGACTTTGGCCTGGGCGAGCCGGGGCAAGTTTGACCGGGTCGGGCAAAGGCTGGCTTCCGGTTCGGTTCGGTTCGGTTCGGGTCAACCCCCCCTCTACTACCTCTACTCTACATATGCCACAGTGGCTCCATGACCACTTTTTTTGAGTAAAAAAATTTATCATTTTAAGGGGTATCTAGCTGCACAAAGTTTGTGTCAATTTTTTTTCCCAGTTATTTTCAGTTTCTTTATTTGTTTTGGATTATCATTTTTTTATAAGCCTATAAATAGGTTTTCCTAGATTATTATTAGATGTCCAATTAATAATATTGAAGTATCCCAATGACTTTTGTTATCCCTACACATAGATTCTCATTTTTCCTTCTTAGTTAGAGATGTCACTTGATCAAATTCATTTCTCACTGCATCACTATAGATATCCCATAGCACAGACTTAAATACATAAATACATATCTATTAAGACAAGTAATGGTGGATTAGCATATATTCTTCATTTTGGATATCATTTAGAAAATGGATAGCCAATATCTTGTTGCAGTATTCCTCTCTTTTAAACATTCTCCTTGATTTGTGCAAGATATCAACCATCAATCATCATTACTAATTGGCGACGGTGCAAGGACAAAACAGCAACATCGATAGGGAGCTCTACATGGTCTAGTTGGATAGGTTCAAATTATCATGGTGGATCGGATGTTTATGTGTCAATTGTTTTGTTAATTTATATTGCAATGGAGTTAATTATTTTTTTTTAATATGAAACTTTAAAGATTTTATGTTCAAATTTTCAGTACTTCAATTCATTGGGTTGTACATTGGGAAAAAAAAAATTCATCTTTGAAGAATGTAATCAAAACTAAAGGTAAAGAATGTATTTTCAAAAACTAATGGAGAAATGTGCTTATATATATTTGACATGCACAAATCATTCTAACGAAAAGACTGTCTGTCTTGCTCATAACCATGATAAGGTGACAGAATGTGATATTCATCACCCATCAATATTCATCAATCAGTAAGAATCTCATATGACTTAGGGGGGTTCCTGTGATTGATTAACGACCCATGCTAAAAAACACCCGTCTCACGCATTACACCTGTATTTTCGTGATATTTACAAAACTATCATCGCATCTTACACAACAAGTTTATCTAAAAGGAGTAGCATTTTATAGAACAACACATTTATCTGTAAATAATAACACATTTGTCTGAGCAAACACACACTGTATAAAACAACACATTTATTTAAAGAGAACAGCACATTTGTCTAAAGGAATAACACTTTGTATGCTAATTCAAATAATATTATTTACAAACAATATTTTCGCCAAAATTAATAATATTTTACAAAACATGATATTTGTAAGAATGGAATAACAAAGGATGTTATACTCCATTGGCTCCTTCGATTATGAGGTTGATGACGAGTCCAAGGTAAGCATGAATTGAATCCACCATAGGAATATGTCTAATAAAGAGGAGATTAAATGAGGCAATGACACAAGCAATCCTAGCAATGCAGGTTGCCGCTAGTAAGAGTTGGCTAAATGAGCACATTGGTAGTAGTGCTGAATGACTCATCTTTTATTTAGAGCCAAATACAGTTTTATTCCGTAGTGCTATTTCGTTCAACAATAAATGATGTTATATTCATACAAATGCATTGTTCTATAATATGTTATTGATTTCGTAAGATGTGCTATTAGTAATAAATATTGTTCTGTGTAGGAATAAATGTTGTTCTATTTCATACAAATATATTGTTATGTAATATATAGTTCATTTCATAAAAATGTATTGTTTTGAATAAGTGTGATTTCAATTAGTAATAAGTGTTGTTACATTCAGTAATAAATATTGTTCTGTTCATACAAATATATTGTTATATAATATAATGTTCAATTCGTAAGCAGTGTTGTTCGTAATAAGTGTTATTCTATTCAGTAATAAGTATTATTCCATTTAGTAATAAATATTGTTTCATTCATATATATGTGTTGTTCTATAATGTGCTCTTAATTTCGTAAGATGTGCTGTTCGTAATAAGTGTTGCTCCATTCAGTAATAAGCATTATTTCAATCATATAAATGTGTTGTTTTATAATATGTAGTTCATTTTGTAAGATGTGCTGTTTGTAATAAGTGGTATTCTATTCAATAATAAGTGTTATTTTTTTTAATAATAAGTGTTGTTTCATTTATACAAATATATTGTTTTGTAATATGTTATTCATTTCGGAATATGTGTTATTTGTAATAAGTGATATTCTTTTCGGCCATAAGTGTTGTTCCTTTTCTTAAGAAGACTTATTCTATTCTTACAAGTGTGGTATTCTATGAAATATTATTAATTTCGAAATAAATACTATTTATATAAAAAAATATTATTTCATTCAATCAGAAATATTATTTTATTCAGATAAATGTGTTATTCTCTAATATACTATTCATTTTGTACGATGTGCTTTTCATAAATGAGTTTTTCCGTTCGATAAGAAGTAATGTTTCATTATTGCAAATGTGGTATTCTATAGAATATTGTTAATTTTTGAAGAAATTTTATTCTTAAATAATATTATTTGATTCAATGAAAAATGTTGTTCCCTTTAGACAAATGTGCTGTTATATTAAGTGTTATTGCCTTAAAAAATATATTATTTTGTAGAATGATATTCTATTTAGACAAATGTATTTTGTGGTAAATGACGAACATCATGACCCATCACTCATCATTTTCTTTTTTCTGATAATTAAAATAAAATAAAAATATAGAGTTGTCAGATATAAGGTTTTCTCCCTATTTTTTCTTTTTCTTTTTTGGGGGTAATCAGAAGCATTCATATAAAGTGTGAGGGTTATAAAACACTCATATGTAAGGGTAAAAAAGAATGCCCACTTTTCTACACCCGAACCAATATTAAAACATTATATGATAAAATGGAGATATTAAGATTTGAATCTCTTAACTTTCCCACACCTCTCTGGCCTCTTAGCCACTAAGTAGAAGGATTGAAAATTTCATTACTTTTTCAAACATGGACAGATTAGAAGCCGTCATACCTGAACTGTACCCATGCACCATGCAAGCAACCTCAAGCTTTAAATGTTTAAAATCTCGTGAAAACATTTGTCGAGGTTGTAAACCACAATCTACTATTAAAACTTGTAACGAAGTGATGTGTAATATACAGAGCAATAGTGCAACTCCATTATTAGTACATATATATATATATTTAATAGTACATTCAACGTTGAGTAAGGAATAAGTAAGAAATCTGTTTAGGTAGCTATATGAAGAGATACGCTAACAGTGCACCTACATATTTAGATGAACATGTAGATGTTCAACTCAAATAGCATAGAGCGAGCCCGCAGCATTTTTTTATGGATTCACCTTTCACTTCTCTCTCACCTTGATTACATAATAATAAAATCAACGCCTGCAAAAAAACAAAATGCACGAAAAAGAATACTTTTCAGTGAAATTAATTGGTAGGAGTAAACTCCTTATATATCTAGCACTAGCAGTATTCAAAATTTTCACCAAAAATTTAAAAAAAGAAAGAAAAGAAAAGAAAAGAAAAGCTTCTGAATTACTTGATTCAAAATCCATCGTTAATCAATAACTTTCATGCAATTATTTCCACCATGTTTGAGAGGAATCCGATGTGTTATCGAAACTAATAAATCATGCACACAATCGGACACGCGAAAAGTTAATTATTGTCGCTGATAATCTCCTTTCTTTAAGGGAAAAAAATAACAAGAATACTGATCTTGTCATTATGAAACAAATCGAATTTCAGACTTCTAATTTGTGTTATTTTTTCCTAGAAATGTGCATGAACTTTATTGCTCTTTCAATTTCTCGTTGCGGTTCTTTTTAGAAAATCACGTTGTTCAAACTAAGAACAATGGAAATTGCGAGAAGATTTTAGACTTATTCTAACTGTTTCAATAAACACTTCCTAATTAAAACATTTTTTATCAACATCATATTCATGTATTTAATAACATACCATATTTTCTTTCGTTTCGGAAAATTTGTAGAATGACCCAACAAGTTCTTAAAACTATTAAAAAAATTAGAAAATTATTCGAGCAATCAAATTTAATTGTATTGCCTTATGTAGGCATGAAGGTTCCATGCATGGGGCCCTTATAAAAATGTTATACATTGGTAACTTCTTTAATTGTTCCATAGAGAATTACATCCGTCACATAATAAATAAAACTACTAATTACAAGAAGTAACATTGTTCTCATCTACTTTAGACCACATAACATTAATGCTCAACACCTTTATATGAAAAACGAAAGACTTTGGGTAAAATTAAAAAGAAGTGCCCCTGCTGGCTGCTGCTAAAAATCATCCAGAGGACTAGAGCATGATTATAATATACCACAGTACTATTATTTTTTCTGACGATCACTTGTCCACGCAATAAATGGCGGTTCAGACTCAGTAATATCAGAGCAGTATGTTTGGCCAAAAATAGGCTTTCAGCGATTTTACAAGTGAATGGTCAGAATGGATGAGTATGACACATGTGGCACCAGACAAATACAATATGCAGTACTACTCTGTTTCTAAACACTTAAGCCTTTATTTATTTTGAAAAAAAATTTAAAGCATTTGACTCACTTCCCTAAGAAAATAAAAAATATTATTATTTCTTTCATCTCAAAATTATTCCAGTACATTATATTTTAGACAATCACAAATCATTCAATTAATATTATATTTAATAAATTATTTTATCGAGAAAAAAGAAATGAGAGCAAAAGTGAAAGTATCAAACTAGCTTTTCCAATTTTTTAATTTCTACGTCAAATTAAATAATTTATTAAATAGAAGATAAATGAAATACTATTCATTATTTATCTTCTACTCTTCTAGTAAGAAACATTAAAAGATAGTGTAATAACGAGCAGTAATTTGGATCAGTGTTACCTAACTTATTTTTATGTCTTAATTATTTAACATTTAAATTTAGCATATCGAACTACTTAATCTTATATTACATATTTTAATTAGGTACGACATAACATTAACTAACTTTAAAATAAATTTAAAATAACAATTTCAGTTTTCAAACTTTCTTAATAAATATTTCTAAACGTTCAAACATTTAAATTTAACTTTTCCCATAAACCACCACTGCTTCTTCCTCCTATTCCATCTTCGCCCTCTTCCCAGAAATCTTTTCTACTCTTAAGGCATATTTTCCAGATAACGTCCCAATTTAAATGACAATCCAATGAAACAGACAAGCAGAGCAACTACAGAGGCAAAGAAGGAACCTCTAATTTACACCCACATTCCATGATTCACTTGTATCCAACCAATACCAGGTTTGAAATTTTAAATTTGTTCTTGTTTTTTTTTCTTTTTTGCAAACAATGGATGATCTGAGGCATTTTATGCTATACACGTCATTGGAACTTGAGCAAACGAGAATGGCAGTTTAAGAGGAGCTCAGGAAGGTATTCGACCAGTGCTCCATGCTTAAGAGACTTGCTAAGCAAGACGATGAAGAAGAGAGGTGAGGTCAAAAGAGGAAATGAATTGGGCAGTGGGTTTTCCTCATCTGATTGCAAAGAAAGCATCGTTTCTTCGCCAATTCTCAACTCAGTTCCGTTATTACTGCCATTTTTTTTGCGCAAGCCGTTGAAATTGGTCCCAGAAAAGCCACATCCAGAACGGGGAGGCTTTTGCAAGTAGTGATCAAGGCTGGTCTTCTACTTCAGACTCTACTTCTGGCTAAATCTCTTCCATAGTAACAATTCAACTGTTTGACGAAAATTCCCTAGCGAACCCAAAAATGAAAAATTGATCAATACCCAAAAAGGCGAACATAATGAAACCAAGCCAGGAACAGATACAAATGGAAATGGAATTACGATGAGATGACTTTGTCGAGGACAAGGACGAGAGGAGAAAGGCAGATGAGACCGAGAATTGCAAGGAATGACATAGGACAAGGAGCGAGGACGGTGGTTTCGGTCGCCTATAGGTTGCGAATGCAGCAATGACGGCGTCGGCGGTGGAATAGGGAAAGAGGCAATAGCGTCGACAGCTTGTGATGGAAATCTAGCGTCGTTTGATTTCTTCATGGGCCTTGATGAGGGTTCTAAACAATTTAAACAAACCAAGATTTGATTCAAACCAAAATTGAGTCAAATCATGTGAAACCAAGCACTCAAATTATAGGGCTATTGATCTACGATCTGTGTCCCACAATAACGAGTCATCTACCGGTGACAATTACGAGCGGTGGTGGTCGGATAATAGGTGGAGGTGGCGGTGAAGAGAATGAGGAAGGGGATAAAAGAGGCCATGGAAAAAGTTTAAAGTTTAAAATTGTAAAAAGGAAAAGCTATAAAACTATAAGTGTTATTTTAGACTTATTTTAATATATTTTATGTTATATCAATATTTTTCTTCTGATTTAATGATAAAATTAACAGAAAGTAGCAATGGAAATGTACAATACCGAGTTATGGGTAGTTGAATAGACTAAATTTAAAGATTAGATATCCACACAAAATATGAATATAACTAGAGTGACCCCATAAAATTTACTCCTAATAACAAAATATAGGAAAAAATTAGTAGGGAGAGACAGGTAGTACAACGTCGAATCTGGTAGGCATGAGACGGTAGACTGGGATGAGATCAGCTAAGCCTAACACGTACGTACCTTGTTGCTGTTTTCGAACATAATCTTTTCCTTTTCCAGAAAGCAACTACATTTCAGCTTTCTTTCAGACCTCTGTGATCCGTCTATTCACAAGCTACTACCTCACTACTTTCATTCCTCCATTCATTCACTCCTAGAATATATCCAACTTACTGTCAATTACTGTTTGTAGATGAGATTAAGTTATAAATCCGGGGTCAAACTATAATTAACACCAAATTTCAGGGACGGATGTGTAATTGACTATAATTCTTGGTAGCCAATTTAACAGAGTCATCATTAGGGGTAAGTAGGAGTAGTTTTTTTAGGGGAAATAAAAAGCAAAACGTAAGAAATTTAACAATTTTTTTCTGTGCAGTATACTTTATGATCATAGAGAATTTGTACAAACGATTAATTTCTCCTTAATTACAAACATACACAAAAATACGGCCCAATAATCTTGGCTTTCTTTGCCCCTACTTCTACATTTTTATCCCCTTGCACACCAAAACTACACAAACAAAAAAAAAAGAGAGAGAGAGAGAGATGGTTAAGGAGAAATTAACTTTTAATATAACTGTCAACAAGAGCCTCTGAAAATAATTATCCAGAGAGAAATATAAATATATAATATATCCCAACCACATTACCTGCAAAAACCAAAACCCAGAGAAAAAATTAAAGAAGAAAAAAAGTTGATCACCTGTGTAATTAGAATTAGAAAATATTAACGATGATGATCAAGGTGATCTCCAATAACTCTGCAGACCGAGTTCATTGTGTTTCCTTGAAGGGCCAGAGGCAGGGATAGGCAAGTGTCTGGGCAAGAAGTTGAAGAAGTGGCCATGCAAATCAGAGCTGGGCTTGATTCTGAACACATTATTCCTTGAGCCATGGCAGAGATGAACGAAGTTACTGCAACATATCAGAACCAGTAGCCACACCAGAAGCCGTATCAGCTGCTGCCTTCTGCAGAAATGTTCAACCATCACTGGAAGCTTGCACCGAAATATATTACTTTTGGGTTAAATCTTTCGTGATTCTTTTTTGGGTTTGGGGAGCAATTAAAACGCTAGGCTAGCAAGACACTAGCGTGAGCAAATGTGCAGAGAATGTGAGGTCTTTGTTTCTGCAGAGACAAGAGGTAGTGGAATAGGGGAAAAGTGATAGGCTTTGGAAGCATAGAAAAAGTGGAGAAGCTTTGCTGTAAATGAAGGGAGAGCTACCAAGTAGGTGTGTGCCTGTGTTTGTATGTGTGTTTCTCTGTTTTCTTCTTTTTATTTTTCCTTTTATCAGAGTTTGAGAGAAAGTGAGAGGGAATTTTAAAAAGGCCTAGAACCCCTTTCGTTCCTTAATTTTGCAACTTGGACATCTTACTCTTTGTACTTTGGTTTGGGTTTATTCATCCCTTAAAGTTTAAAAATTATTATTTTTTATCCTCTTGACTCAATTAAATGATTATTTAGATTATATAAAAATAAAAAATAAAATAAAATAAAAAATAAATGACTAAGTAGTTATTTGCTCCATATAAATTTTTAGTTCTGTGAAATAGTTATTAGGTATTCGGTGTAAAATACTGTTTAGATTATATAGAGTTATAGTTTTCTGAATTGTTTGAATAAAAAAATTAAAGTAGATAATTGAATAATGTGAAAAATCAAGATAAAAGATTAATTAGCCCTTTATCTTTTATTTTATCTTTATATCGATCCTAATACAACTTAAACATCCATTTAAATAGTTCAAGAGTATAAGAAAAAGGAACCAATTTTCTAAATTTAAGGAATAAATGAATCTGACTCAAAATTTAAGGAATAAAAAATCTAAGTCATCAAAATTAAAGGTTTGAAAATGGTTTTTAGGTCTTTTAAAAAAAAAAAAAAGGAAGAGGGTTTCTTTCTCTTTTTCCCCTTTGACAGCTGCCAAGAAAAGAAAAAGGGGAGAGATATAGGAGCAGAAAAGGGTTTGCTAAACAAAGTGACATTGATGAATCGAGGGTCATGAATTATGACATATATGTAATGTTTTTTGAGTTTGTCTGGAGGTACTAAACTTTTTCTTCTCATGCAATTGGAAATCCTATTTCAACCACAGTTAACTTTTTGGGTTTCTGAAAACTTTAATCCAGCCTCAGTTAATCAGGAAGAGTTGTTGGATGGAACAGTTTTAGGATCAGATAAAGTTCTCACCAGTGCCTGTCACTTGAATCTAATACTTAGTGAGCAAGTATCAAGTTTATTGTCACATCAACTTGAGGTACGTAGCTGACAGCCCAAAAACTTCAAAAGCCTGGGCTTTAAGTTTACTATACTTTAGCCGATGAAGACTGTAATCTGTAGGCATTCTACTTTGTTTTACAGGAATAATTTTCAGAAAATTCGAAACAGCACATATGATTTCGACTTTTCAGATGAAAAAACTATTTAAGAAATCTGCTGATCAATATATATTGCCACATAGTAATCTCTTTATTCAATCCTTTTGATGGTTAGGTTATCAATTTTGGGTTGGTCCCAGCCTAGGGGCGAAGGGAATGGCAACCTGTTGTTTGAGACCCCCACACGGCCCTAATATCAGGGATTCAGAGATAGCTTGTCCACTTTGCTTTGCCCGCCCGCTCCTCTCCCCGTTGAACTGTTGTTTTTTAGAATCTGGAAGAGTATGGGTCCTCCATTGAATATTGCAATGAAGTTGGACTCCTCCATTAGTCAAATCTGATACTATTAGCATTACCCCATATGATGTGGGCCTAGTTTATCTACTCCATGTCGTAAACTAGTCCTACTTTAATAAATGGCCAAAGATCCCGAATTTCCCAATAAAGTTTGGGTTGAAAAAAAAATCAAATTTCCCAATTTCTCTTCGGTGTTATGAAAGAACCTCAAATTGACTATTAATGTTTTAAAATCGAGTCAAATTAACTATTAACCTTTAAAAAACTAATGAAAATGAGAAAAAAATAATATGATTTAAAATCTCAGTATGATAATGTTATTTTTAATAATCTTCAAGAACTTTAGGTAATTGATATATTGAAATTAAGAAAAAAAATAAAACATAAAATAAGTTTTTTTCTATTAAGTATAGTTAAAGGGAAATGTTTTATACCGCTGATTTATAATTTTTTACTAAACTTTCGTTATCTATAATTAATCCTAAATTTCAATTTTACAAAATAATATTCTTGCATATTTTTCCATGGATATAGTAGTAGTACATCTATAAATAATTGTTAGTAAATTTTACAACTCTTTAAGGAAGATTATTGAAATTGATTATTTCTATCTCGTGATTATTTGTACAACTTGTATATAAATTAAAACATTATATTTTTCTAGCACACATAGTCATAGACGAGTTTTCGAGGTTTAACGGAGAGAGATACAATTATATAAGGGGGACTTCTAAAATGCCTCTAATAGGCTTCAAACTTATGTCTTTTGGCAAATATGACAATTAGGCAAATCATGTTTGGATAGGGATGATAATTGGATGATAATGGATAGAATGTGAGTAGGGTAATGTAACACTAAACCTATATTCTATCAATTATGTTGGATACCCAATCCATATCCTATCCATCATCTATTAGATTTATAATTTCAATATTCATATCCTATCCATTTTAAAGCGGGTAAGATATGGTAAAACCCACTAACCTGTCACATACTATCATAATAGGAAATAGTAGTTTCACAACAGAGTGTCATGATAAAAAATATTAAAATGATCTTGAAGAAAAATGATATCAATAATAAGAGACACATATAGTACAACAAAGATACATATACCTGAACAAAAAAAATTCACGTGCGAGGCGTCACAGGAGGAAACAATACACGTAAAAGATACGGCTTTAAGTTACCAAGCCAAACTCATGTCCATCATCTCTATATAGATGTTGGCACTTGAGTACACCACTTCAAATAAAAAACAAAATCTAGTAAAGACAAGTTATATCCATACATAATCATATTCAAATTTTAATTCTATATTGGGCAACCTTTTTTTTTTATAGTAAAAAAGGATGAGCAGCAAATGTATTGCCTAATGACTTTCTAGAAGACATGTTTGTTTATACAATGTTCATTCTAAAACACTATCTAGCAAACCACAGTATACAAGAAGGGAAATCATACTACAAATAGATCATCTAGTAGACCATGTGTGTGTGTGTGTGTGTGTGTGTGTGTGAGATACAAGGCAGGTAGGCCAAAACCCGTATCCTATCTACATTCAACAGGTATGAAAAAAAAAAATTCATATCTGCTCAACATCTATTTAATTGTTAAAAAAAAAACCTACTTGTATGATAGGATACAGACGGATACCTGCTAGAGTGAATATCCGTTAACATCCCTAGGTTTAGTACAATCAAGTTATCAGGAATTCAGGTTTTGGTCAGGTTATTTGTGCTCCAGTTGAGTGGATTTTGGATTTGAGTTGGATTTAGTATGGTTTTGTATATGTTTTGGTTCAATACATGTTTGATTATTTTTAGTTTCGGGTGACTTTAGATTGAGTTATTCGAGTTTCAAGTCAGATTATGATTGTCCCATCAAGTTTATTTTGGTTAAAGTTGAGTTTTGTCAGATTCAGATATTGGGTCATTTCGAGTTTGGACTATTTAAGTTTGGGCTATTTAGGGTTCCGCTCAAGTCGGGTTGGGTACATACAGATTTAAGTTGCTAACTTTTCTAATCAAATTGAATCAGGTCGAGTTTGGGTTCGGACAGGATATGTCATCAAATCAGGTCCAAACTGCATGACTTCCCAAAACTGCATGAACATGAACTTTTACCACTTCAAACCTTACATTTTAAGAATCCTTGAAACTATTTTGGGCTTTTCCAAATATTTTTTATTTTTCAAAATTTTCAAAATTTCAAAATTTATTTTTCTAGTTAGCGTACAAGGAAAAAATGATAATTACCTAAGATCCCTATTATTTGTAAAAGGTTACATTATCATATTAAGATTTCAAACCCTATTATATATTTTTTTCCGTTAGTTTTTTGGACAATTTAAAGAGAATTTAGTGAGAGCTTTCGTCCCAACCCAAACATTAGTGGAATGTGAGATTACTGCCTTAATAAATCAATGATAAGCGCGACCATAATAATGTTGTTTTTCTGAGGGGAAGTTGGTCACTCGATTGGAGCAATCTACAGACTCATGGACGAGAATAAAACTCCGGGAAAACATCAGTGACCAATATCAACAGTTCTTCCTTTCCCGTAATTTCGATCTGTGTTGTTTCCGCAGGTCCAAAGAGGCCATGCCTGGCTGAAAGGACCGCAGGCAGAAGAAGAAAGTAACAAGCTGTCAAACTCAAACATGAATTTTATTGGTTCATGTCGTTTTCTGTCGTATCGGAACGATGCAGTGACTGACCTCAACCTAACATCACCCTTTCGATACAATTGTATCTAATTTTGTGCCTATCGTGGTACCTTTTTTCTTTCTTCTTTCTCGAGGACAAGCAGGTTTTAGGTTCAAATTTCATACAAAGTGTCCCAACCTCACGTATTAGCATGTGCATTTCAGTTCAGGAATAAATTTTTATTATTAATGTTAGAGTTTTAAATAATTTATTTAATGGTTAAAATAAAATTTTAAAATTAAAAGATACAAATTATCATTAAACTTTTTTATAAAAATTTTAATGTTAATTACCAATCTTAATACCAAACCCAGCGGATTAGTCTTTTGGACCATATATAATGATCTTCTGCTATTGTAGTAAATAACATAGAAATAAAAGATGCTCGACGACACATCAATAACAATAACGCTGATATAGAATCTTTCCAAATTTCTTACATTTCTACCCATCAGCCAACCCCAGCCAAGTGTTTTCTTGTTATCATCTGCTCATGAAATATTGAATGCAGCTCTATTAGTTCATTAAGGTTCTAAATTGAACATTTTCCTAATTGTTAGTGACAAAAATGGACTTTCGCCGATTACTATTAGGAAAAGTTCATTGTGAACCGCCCCTTTTTGTTAAAAACCAAGGTGTCATCTCAGAGGTGAAGGCAATTTTTGATGTTATTTCATTTGCAAGCCTCCAAGAACTCCCATCCCCGGCATCACTGTTATGACAATTTGCAAGATTCTCCCCCATTATTGCTTGAGATTGAGGTGATGGTTCATCAAATTTGGTCGCTCATTATCTTAATTACGTGAGTCATAGTTCTGGTAGTTAAATAAAAGATAGGTCATTAACTCTATTCATATGTTGGCTTCTCACACTCTTAAAGTCTTGTTTGCCTTAAGTTCTTGTGTTTTTAGTTCCTTTCTATTTGTATAAAAAAAAAAACAAGGTGTGAAAATCACAAGACGCATAAGTATAAAATTTATCCATGGGATTGTTCCATTTAATTGATTTTCAGTGAGGTTGTGGGCGCAGCTCTTTTATGTAACAATTAAAATGCATTTAAGAAAAAAAACTGTTAGTATTAACTTTCTACTACATCCTTTTTGAGTTTTCAAGTTCAATTACGCTTTCTGTGCACATTTTCCTGAATTTTCAATTAAAACACCGGAGTAGCCAAGTTGACACAATTTTAAAAAGCTAAATTTGCAAAATTTGCAAAATTATGCCCCTGGAGATTGTCCCCAACGTAACAAATATGGCAACTATGTCCTTAAAATAATCATCTATTGCACACTCGCTTTTCATCTAAGACCTCGGTTGACATCCAACTAGCAAACATAAAAGTTTATATTTAATATTTATCATATATTTCTTCTAACTAGTACTCTATGACAATACCTGTTATTAAAAAATATTTTATATAATAAGTTGTTATGACCATATTAAAGAGTAACTTTTATGAATGGTCTCAAACATTTAGTTATTACTCCCTCCGTCCCGAAATCTTTGAACCATTTGACTTTTTGTTGTATTTTGACTTGATTTTTTTATATTATTATTTGTTAGAAAAAATTAAAAAATATATATTTAAAAACTACATATCTTGATTTATCATTTGTATGCAAAGATTTTTCATTCATATATTAAAATGTTGAAAATAAAAAATTAGAGATTAATTACTAAAAACAAATGGAGCAAAGATTTTGGGACGGAGGGAGTATTTCCTTTTAATCCCTAACCTATTAAATATTTCATTTTAGTCCTGAATCTATTAAAAATGTTTTATTTTAGTCCTAAATTTATTAAAAATATTTCATTTTGGTCCCAATTTGATAAAATTTGTTAACTCAAAGTATTTATCTAATAATAATTTTTTAGATTATAATTTAAACTATCTAGTAATTATTTTATAATAAATTTAATTTATATAATATTTTTTTTACAGTTTATGAAAAATTCAAATCATCTTTTTTTCTCTTTGTAAATTGGACTTATATCATTCAGAAATAAAAAACTACTAATTTAAATTGTCTAGTTACTTTAAAAAAATATTTAACTTTTTTAATTTACTTTAAGAAGGTTACTGAATAGTTAAATTAGAATTTTTAAATTTTATGTTAGACAATTATTCTGAGTTAATGAATTTCATATGGTGAGAGACCAAAATGAAACAATTTTAATAGGTTTAGAACCAAAACAGAACATTCAATAAATTAGGGACTAAAAGGAAATAAGAACTAAAGGTTAGAGACCATTTACGCAATTTACTCCCATATTAAATATTGAAAAACTGAATACATAATACAAAAGTAAACAGATTTGAAAATTTTGATAAGCAAATAACTTATATTAAAAAACTATATTCATCATTTTTTTTTGGCCTTACAGAGTTGTCCTCTATTACAACAATTTACATTTACGAGTTGGACTTGTATCTGATGTCTACATATAGAAGGGCAATCATTCATTCCACGGTTACTTTAATGATAGATTTGCTATGTTTATTACGTCAATGGCAATTTTGCAATAGGGGACATAGGTTTGAGACAAATAGTGCAATTTAGACAATTAAAAATTCCAACGAATTCAATTTAACCTAAATCAACTTAATCTAAAATGGCTTTATATTTATTTTTTCTATTTTTTTTATCTTGAACTAATTTCATTTGAATGCTAATATTATCTTGAACTAATTTCATTTGAATGCTAATATTATGTAGATGCAATAATTAATTTGAAAATAAATTTTCATGATATTATTAAATTTTTATGAATTTTTCTTCTCAGTGCTTAAAACTAGAAAAAAAATCATAAAAAATTAGTAAAATTATATTTTTAATATATTGTTACACATACATAACATTGAATTTTTAACAAAATTAGTTCCAGGTTAAAAAAGATATAAAAATAAAAATAAGCTTTTTCGGATTAACTTGACTTAAACTAAAATGAATTGACTTATGTTAATGAGAATGACCAAAGAGTTTCATGTTGGTTGGAAGATTTGTGAAAGTTTGATGGCCAACTTTGAATTTTATGTATTCAATAAATTTTCATTATGTACGTATTAAATTTGCTATGTCTATGATTACAATGTTGAAATATAATCTTAAATGAAAAAAAAGTGTAATAGAAACCAGATATTGTATCCAACAAAAGGGAAGAAAGAAAAAGAAAAGATACCTTGGAAATGAGGATGAAGATGCAACACCTTGGAAAGATGTAGGACATTTTGTTTGATAAAATTGAAAGATAAGCTTTCAGTTCAAATAATTTTGATCTTCACCGGTAGCAACTACTAAACATGCAGATTCGCCAATCTTGCCAATTGCCATTGTTCTTACATTGCATCCACTTGAGCTTGTAGTTCACCATCCTTTAGCTCTGCTACCACACACTGTTGACACTAGAAGCAAAGCGTAACTATAATTAGAATTTAATTATAATGGATTTAGAAATAAAAGTGGATGTCGATATTTAGGCTCAACTGGGGTACATGTTTGGGCAACTTACATTTACCTATAAATTTAGATTGATATTAAAATTATACTATTGAGTTTTAAAAATCTATATCTTTTTTTTGTTATTTTTTACATTGTTCAAGAGTAGTTTCTGGAATATTAATTTAAACTATCCACTTTTATTTAGAAATAATTTCAGTCTGCCCAATTTTTTTGTTTTACAGTTAGTAGAAATTTTAAATTATCATTTTTATATTTATATAAATGCAAAACTGTATTTTTAAGAGGTCAATTAGATCTAAAAAAATATCAAGCAACTTTAAATTATTTAAAATAATTACTAGAAAGTTTAAATTATAATTTTAAAAACTACTATTAGATAATATAAAAATAAGAAATGTAAAATTTCATATTTCCATAATGTAAGTGTACTATTGATTTCAATTCAAAAGTAACCCTAAAATACCAAAATTTTGTCATAATTTAGAATCAAATAATTTTAATTTAAAGCAACTCAGATAACATTTCCTTGTGGAAAGTGAAAACTATTCAACCAACCATACGATCATGGGGCATACCTGGAAGTTGGAAATTGGAGGTAGGACGAAGAAACAACGAATTTCATTGAATAGATCAATCAATCAGTTTTTCTCTTTGGGGGCAACAATTAGGTTTAAGTCATGTCAAATCTAGAGTCATAAAAAGATGGAGGCAATAAATGAGAGCCAGAGCGGGCAGGGTAAGGGTAACTGCCTTTGTTCTCTGGGGACAGCTATGAGCGTAACCTTCTAGCGAGCCACAATAACTGGGGTACATGCCCAACATCTAGAACAAGTGTCTTAACAATTAACATGGTGACTTGGTCCGGACATATGCACACTTCGATTTCATACCTAAACATATTGTAGCATGAATTGTACTAAAAGTCATAAAACTGTATACAGTGATCATCATCAACCTCCTTTTTGTTTTTTTTTGCATATTAATCCTAAATTTTTATAATTCATTATATATTGGTTTACAATCCTAAAAAATTAAATCAGCACAAAAATTAAATTTACAGGGAGAAAAATATAATATTTAAATAAACCATTAATTGTAAAAAATTTATGGTACATGCTTTCTCCATCCCACTTTCTTTACTCAATTTGACTAGCTTGATTTGAATTTATTCATATTATTATTTGTTAGAACAAAATTTAAAAAATATATTTAAAAACTATAGGTCTTGATTTATCATTTATATATAAATTTTTTTCATTTATATACTAAAATGTTGAAAATAAAAAATCATAGATTCATTACTAAAAATTGAATAATGCAAAGGATTGAAGATAAAGGGAGTATTAAATTTATGAGAAGATAATTACCAACCAGTTTGAATTCTAACTCTTATGTATCATGACATAAGTTTTTTAAAATTTAATCAATATGTCTTGACCAGTAGTTGTCTTCATATAAAATCAATATGTCTCATAATTTTTTGACAACTATTAGATCATTTAAACTATCAAATTCTTCTCTCCGTAATTCAAGTTGTGCTAATTCAGTCTTGACCAAAGCTAGAGACTAATGTGCAAGAAATATAAACGTATGAGACAAATATGAAATAAAATGGAGGTTGAGAACCAATTTAAAACAGAAATTAAAGGTTTAGGACTTTTGGTGCAATTTAACACTAAAAGCGAAATAGTATTTTTGCAACTTAAATTGCATTTGTGACCTTTAACATTTAATTGTTGTACTATTTTAGACCATAACCTCGATTTCTTACATAAAAAAATTTTAAACTCATTTAAGTGTTTCATTTTTTACTTTTTATGAATGGCAAATGTTAGTGTAGATGAAAATTTCACTTGGCTTGTCAACATGGGTGACTTGTCACGATGGTACAATAAATCAAATGTCATCGATGAGATGGAAAAATAAGAAAAAAAAAATTGAGAGAATCAGATGAGATGTCATATCTCCCTCCCCTCATTCATGTCACGTCCCTCTTAGCAACAACAACATCAGTTCTTTCAAGGACAATTCACTGCCTACCGTTGGGACAACGTTGATGCCCAAAGAACTGGTGATCTCACTACCACCGTCATTAAGGCAGGTAGCAGTAGGAGTGTGAATGGAACCTAGTCAACTTGTAAAACTACATAAATTGATCCACACAAAACCAAGGGTATATGGTTTTATATTGTTCTGGTTACAATATGGGTTTATAAATTTTTAAACCAAATATCATTTGGTACAGTTTTAATTTTTTAATGTTATAACTAGTAAAAACTGCACTGACCCAATAGGAAAGATGTAATCCAATATGAATTAAAATTATATACCTAATTGTTTAATTATGTCTTCCTTTTGATCTCTAATTTTGTCATTTAAAACTAATTTCTTAAACTGAAAATTAAAGCCCAATACTTAAAGGAAGATCCAATTCATTATTTAGCATATTCCCTTTCCCTAGTGCCCTGCCCGCCAGCCAAATCAAATTCTCCCTTGCTCCCATGTTGCAACGTTGCGTTAATCCCTGTTGCTTGCTGGCAAACAAGATTTGCAAGTCAAGACCATAATTAGACATTCAAATGGGATAAAAGAGACCAGAGATGAGAGAAATTACTATCATCAGCGTGAAATAACCATCATCGATACCTGGGTTATTCACCGAACAGCGGACCCTATTGTACATATCCGTTTCAATTGCCGATGCTAGATAGGTAGGAGAAATTTTCTAGGGTTTTTTTGTTAAGATGTAAATATTTTTTTTTTTCATTTTTAGCGATTCATGTGCAACAAATAAACTAGCTAATTCTCTTTAAAAAATGAAATGGAAGAAATTGGGTGAAGGGAATGGTGAATTGAGTAGCTTAGGAACCAAATGCTGAAACCTTTCCTTTTTTTTTTTTGTTTCAAATATTTTCTTACACTTCTATCAATTGAAATAGCCTATTAATTGGAAGCTATGTTATATTTGAGAATAAATGGTGCACCAGAGTACATGTCTTTAGTTCATTTAGCACACCAAATTATTTATTGAGAAAACTTTATGGAAGATGGTATGATGCATATAGGATTTACAGGCAATAGTTTTCTTGTATGTGTAGGATTTAAGATTATAAATTTGACTTATTTGATATTTGTATTTCTTATGTGTGATAGTTTTGTGGACTTGATTGTTTTTTTTTATTTTATTTTTGTTATGTGCTTATATTAATGATTTTGATTTAGTATGATAGATTTATGATGTGAAAAAACTGCAACCAGGCCGTAATCGAACTGCATTTATCCAGTGTGTATGTTTTTTTTAATTTATATACAAAGCGGTGTGGTTACGATTTTTAAATTGTAAAACTGTTTACTATGTGATACGATTACACGTTTGGCCATAAATTACATTACCCCGTACCATAAACACCCCTAGGTAACAGCCATCTCTGGCCTGATGGCCTTCCAAAACATGCGACTATCGTGATTTGACGGTGACGGTGATATGTTTGGACAACGTAAACACCGATGAAAGGTGATGGAAGAAAAAGAGTTTTGTTCCTCAAAGGCCATTGATCATCATCGAATAACTCCCATTGACTAATTTTACATTAGCAACATCTAATTATAAAATTAGAGTTAGGATTCTTGAACTATTCTAAAACCCATATTTTGATTTGAATGCAAGTTCGACCAAATGGGTTTGGGTGAGGTTGAGGTGTTGGAACTTGGAAAAAGTAGTGGAGGTGATCTTGTTGGGATTTGAAGAAGTGGAAGAGGGTGCTTTCGGGGATGTCCAATTAGTGTTTCTCCAGCTATGGCGGTGGATGGATTGGCTTGTAGGGGAGGGAGAGATGCCATTTCTTGGCCTTTTTTCCATTTTTTTTCTTTTATTCTCCATATCATCATCATTTTTTTTTGCATCATTATAGCAATTTTATTATTATTATTATTATTTTTCATGTCATTGACAGCAAGTAATTCATCATGCCATAGTGACAAATCGTTCATGTTGATATGCCATCTATAAAAAAAATTGTAGTTTCAACAATATCTCAGTGATAAGTGAAATTCAATCTAGGCTTTCAAGATTTTGGAACTAATGATTGGGATGTGTACATTTCAAATTAGGCCTCAATTTTTGCATGTAGGATAAAGGTAAGCTCACAAGATTATTATTTCGATTCAAGAGATATGTTTTCGGAAAAGAAAATCTCATCAGCAAGAGAAAGTATTTTTCTACTCAAGCTAGACTACAAGTAACATCGATGATGTACTCAACCCTAATATGGAGGGCATAATTTTCTATTCTTGAACTTCGCATAATACGACAGTATAAAACTAAGAGGATTTTTTTTTTAAAATCAGTCTAAACTAAAAGGAACTAATTTCTTTAATAGAAAAAAGAAATTCAACAGGTGAAATACTTCCAACCTACTCTGGGACATGTTCATGGATCATGATTCCATGCGCACCGGGTCCAAAACAAAGTAATTGGGCCCAATTTTTCTCCGACTCAGACTAAACACGATCACTCTACACATCTGATTTCCTTCGGCAATTATATGTATTTCCTTGGTGCCACTTCTAAAAATAAACCAAACAAATGTTGAGAGGCATCCCAAGACGGGGTTCGACCCGACTTGACTCTAAATTATCTGAAATTCAATTTGATGACCAAATAGCAATGTGACATAATGAATAACACACAACAACATTTGTACAAGTAGAGTCTGCGTAAAAATTCAGCGTGGCCGGGTGGTTGAGGCATGTTCATAATTCAATTTATGTTCATATATTTAAAAAAATTCAAGGACGTTTAGCTACTTATTCCTTAATTTATTAATTTTTCTTTTATTGACCATCTAGAAGCAAGCCAAGAGAGACTATTTGTGAGAAAACACGACACCTAGCATATCAAGTATCAACTAACAGATTTATAACTTAGACTTAAACCTTTTCATTAGTCAGACGGATATGATCCTTTGACCCATAAACTAAAATTGATTATTAAACAACTTCTAAGTGGGCACATCAAATTTGGGCAATAATTTGTGTTCAATAATTTCAGTTGGATCAATTCAATCAGTCTTCTTCCAAAATTCAAGTAAAGTAATTCAATCACAATATAGCTGTTACATATTATAAAATAATACAGTTCTTAATTCCCTACCTAAGCTGCAGAAGACCTGCTCATAAAAAATAATAATTGCTGAGTGACAACTTAGAAGCTTCCTGGAAACAAAATTAAAAATTCAAAGGTGTTTCCGGAAGACTTCAATTAAATGGTCTCAATTCCTTTTGTGCTCCGAAGTTAATAGAATACATATGCTGTTTCCCTAACGGGGGGTCCTGTCCTACAAAAGTTTTCGATTATTTAAGTTAGTTGTTTTTAGATGTTATTCCTGACCGTTTAGCTTAGTAGCTACAACGTTAAAGGGATATGATAAAGGTTGGTGGTTTGGATTTGACCTTCTCATTTTTTCATATAATGTTTTAATATTGATTTTTGTGTTTTTGAATTAAAAAAAAACAGATATTTTTTGTTCTCTTATGTACAAGTATACTTCATAACCTTTAGATCTTATATATAGACACTTCTAATTACCAAAACAAATAAACGTTGTTGTTCACCTCTTATTACCACTTATCTACGGCCACACTTTTACCAATCGAACCGAATGATGAGCTAAGTTTGATTCATGTGATCCGTCTTATTCTCTTTTGTGATGGATCAACTAATCGAAAAATAAATTGGGAAAAAGGAGAAAAAGGACATGATTAAGAAAACGAAAGGTTTCAAAAATCATTACGTAAAGAGAAAGGAATAAATTACCTGCATCATAGCACGCATGCAGGCTTGCAGAAATTAGAATTACCCGGTGAATCATTGATTGGTGGATTAATTACGGTCTACCCTCCAAAGTTTTATGTACTATACAGTTTGCCCCCATATTTGGGAAATATACACTTTATTACCTATTTTTTTATACTATTCTGCGGCAACTTCCAAAATCTTAACTTAAACTATATAGTAGCTATTTTTTAATAATTTTTATTTATATGATATTTTTCTCTGCAATTAATTGACATTTAATAAAATATAACTGTTTTTACAGAAACATTAATGCATGTGCAACTAACCTAACACCGAAAGGTTGACAAGTGAGTAAGATTGAATTGTCCAAAATGGAAATTTAAAACGAGATACAAATTCGAAATGCAAAGTCCTAAATAAGTTTCTAGACATGTTTTTTTTTTAAAATGGAAAGTTTCTAAACATGTTTAATCGAAGTAAAAAAAAAAAGTGATTATAAGCTAAATAACTACCTATTGATTTAGTGCATTATAATTGGTCTCTGAACAGATAATAATGAGTAAATTGTTTGGTTAGATCTGTGGAGTTTCAACAACTGTAATCCACCAAATAGACCAAAAGATACAACAACTCTCTCGTGGATTTAATTCTTCAGCAAGTCAAGAACTACCTGGTAGAATTATACAATCTGCCAACTTAGCCATGATAATAATCAAATGTATATCGCAAATGCTTAATTAATTACTTAGTTAATGATCATGATTATGGTTAGGTCGGTAGAACTTGATTAGGATCGATTAATCTAGAAATCGGACGATCGATCCTATCCAACTAGACAACATTATTTTTTTCTACGTGCAAGGTCTCGCATAAATGTTAAACTATGGAAAAGATTCTGAATTTAAGTCAAAACATATCGTGGTTACAAAATTCCGTTGACTACCTTAGCTTGTTGGCCGACCATTTGAAGCTTCAAATTAATCACGTTATAATAATGCACCGATACTTTGTTTCTTGTTTTTTTTTTTTTAGGAAGGACCAATATTTTGTTGTTGAGTAGCTACACCTTCCGTTTTACCTTATCTACAAAATTATGTCACCGTGTCTAGAGAAGTTTATATTTCTTGTGAAATAAACAACATTTAAAAAAAAAAGCTATTACCATGTATAAAATATTATTTCATATGAAATGAACATAATTTTACAGAATAATAAATTTGTATGAATAAAATAATAATTTTTTAACATTATTTATAAAACAACAATTCATATAAGAAATGAATAGTTTTGTAATTGTATAAATGAAATAACATTTCTTACCAAATAGAACAATATTATTTATGGAATAACATTTCCTACGAAATGAATAACATTTTACAGAACAAAAATTTGTATGTGTGGAAAAATATTTCTTATTAAAAAAACATTATATACGGAAAGTATTTCTTACGAAAAGAACATTATTTTACGGAACAATAAATTTGTTTGAACAAAACAAATTTTCTTTCTAAATGAAACAACATTATTTACAGAACAATATTTCTTACAAAATAAGCAACTTTTCTTATAAAATTCTTCCTTTATCTCCTGTTACTAACTAGTGAAATAGAGACATGAGTTTCATGTGACCAATCTTAACTCATAAAGATTAAATTTGATAGTTGAGGCTTTACACACACACACACATAAGCATTTTTGGTGACAGGAAATGAAGAAAAATATTTGGTAAATTTGTTACAAAGTGTCAAACTTGTTAACAAGTCAAAGTGGAACATCAAAGGCCTTAAGTACCTTTATAGCCACTTTCGATTCCTTAATGAAATTGGGAACACGTCATTGTGGATTTTTCTATGGGACTTCTAAGGACTAGTAAAGGCAACAATGTTATATGGGTGATTGTTGATCATTCATATATATATATATAATAACCAGAAGGTTCATGCATTCAAAGTAGAGAAAATGATGCTCAATTTAATGTAGCCAGCTAATAAACTCAATTGACCCTAGTAGCTGTATGTCTCCTATTTCAAATGACAAAAAAAAAACAAAAATTAAGGCAAAAAGGGAAATGCATTTTCCCCCATGGCCACCACCAACTACCGACACACTCCGCTAATCATCCTCTAATGTTGTTCACTATCAGTCAAAGGCCAAGGAAGTCCAACGATATGATGGAGCGGTGCCTGGAGATAAAGAGAAATGAGAGGGAGCATTATGCGTAGGTAAGTGTGAGGTGGTGAAGTGGGGGTGGTATTCATCAGGTTAGAGTTAAGAGAAGCTGTTTGTGATTGTGACCAGCATTTTGCTACTTCACAACCTTGTAATTGAAATCACAACTCGATGTACAGGAAGCTGGAAGGAGTAGAGTAGCAAATAACATACGACAAATGAAAAAAACTATAAATAGTTAGAAACTATGGTTGTAGAGTCTACATCAAGTATAGGCTATCCTCAGCCTTGTTGTAATGTTTATAAAGTCAACGTTTAGTATTTTTTAGGGGTATGGTTTATGTGGTCCCCAATCTATAGTTATAATTATGTTTTGGTCCTCAACCTTCAAACAATAATGTTCAACCCCTTTAAGTTTTGCCCTTTTTTTTTAACACTTCTTACTCCTTAGCAAATTGTGACCATACACCAACCAAGTGCCAGCGTTTTTGTTTGTTTGACTAGTCCAAATCTTTACTTGTCCACCTTGGCGATATGGTTGAAAATTGATTGGGTTAATTAACCTTAATCGTACTTGTATGTTGATATTTGGTTCTAATCACACTTTAATATATACCTCCTCAATTCTAAATTCTTTGCACTATTTAGTTTTCAGTAATTAATTTAAAATTTTTTATTTTTAATATTTTAGTATATAAATGAAAAATCTTTATATATGAATGATACATCAAAATCTGTAGTTTTTAAATATATTTTTAATTTTTTTTTAGAAAATAATAATATAAATAAATTTAAGTTAAACTATATAAAAAAGTCAAATAAAACAAAAAAAAATGGGAGGGAGGGATTATTTGACTTCTTATGTATCCTTTTATGATGTATTTTTCACGTTCACGTCCACATGCCTTTATCTTAGAAGCCTCGAGTAGTAAATACTGACTCGCCCAAATCTCTATCTAGTCCACTTCAGGCTAAGTTGGGAGGTTAACACGTTTGGCTAAAATACTTATTTAGCCCCTGAACTCGGCTGACTAGGACACTCACCCCCTTGAACTTCAACTGAGACCAACTTAGCCCCTGAACTTGCTTAACTGTGTCAGTCAACCCGTTTGACTGACCCTTGCTCCTTAACACCTTTAGCCCTTTTTTGCTAGCCCGTTTGCCCAGACTTTCCAGCTCTATCGTGAGCTCGCCACCACTCACTATCGACTGGCTCACTGCCATATCGAGCCTTTGTAGAAGCTAACACTGGCTCCAGCACCATCCCGCCTCGCACAAAGTCAGCTTTTCTTCTGGGCCATGAAGAATTCACTATCGCCTGTTTCCTGCCTATTCGAGCTCATCAGCCAAAGTGGTCGGCGCTTAAATGTTCCCGACGGAGGTACCAAGTTGTCGATTAGTGGGATTTTAGTACTTTGGTTGGAAATGGTTATTGGCCAACGTTTAAACGGAGGTTGATTGATGAGATGTACTCCCATCCGTGTATTTTCGCTAACGACGGCGTTGGGCCTGAATCCCGGGTCCGAGAACCAATTCGGGTTCCTCTGCCTCGGAGAAAAGGGACTACCTTTGCAATCGTCCCAGTCGAGAAAATGGAGACCATTCGAGCAAGAGGAATCGGGTGGCCCTAGACCGACCTGGAGCTCATCTTCAGGGTTTGGCGTGGGTTGTTGCATTGTAATTGGATTCCGGTACCGGGTTCACCAGAAAATGTAAAGGATTGATGATCGTGAATTGAGGCAACTGGGCTTATCAATTTTTGTTGCCATTTGAGGAGGACTAGATAATGGATTAGTAGAATGCAGAGAAGTCCTCAAGAACAAGATAGCTTGTTTATAACATTTAGAACGTTAAGGTAAATCAGTAAACTATGAGGAAGTTTAGGATAATTTCTATAGTTTTTCGTTATCTTGTTATATTGTAGAAGAACTACACATTTACTCCCTAAAGAGTTATATATGTCACCAAAGCCCCATTTTGTCATTTCCGTGGCTGGGAAGATGAAGGCAACAGACGTCTATAAGAAGCCAATCATGTGAGGGGCAGATGTCAGTCAAAGGGGTTGACTGACCCACTCAAGCAAGTTTTGGAGCTGAGTTAGCCTGAGTTGAAGTTCAGGAGGATAAGTATCCTAGTCAGTCGAGCTCTGGGGCTGAATGGGTATTTTGGCCATCACATTTTATAGATGAGTGCAATCAAACCCGGGTCAATTACTCTTTTTTTTTTTTTTAATCAGCAGCAAATAAACTCAATTAAAATGCAACAAGGAGCAGGAAAATATTACACGAATGAGGGTTTCAAAACCGGGTCAATCACAGTTCTCTATAAGCTTTAATTAAAATTATACTTTAAGCCAATTTTTTTTAACCTAAGTCAACTTAATTTAAAATAATTTTTTTTAGTTATATATTTTTTTTACATTGAACTAATTTTATTTAAAATTTAATATTATGTAAATATAATAATCCATTGAAAATATAAATTTTATAATCTTACTAAATTTTTATGATTTTTTTTTCATAGTTTTAGGCATTAAAAAAAAAATTTATAAAAATTTAACTTTCATATAATTATTATATTTCAAATATATTATTACATCAATATAATATTAGTTTTCAAATGAAATTAGTTCCAAGTAAAAAATGTAAAAATAAAAATAAAAATAAATTATTTTAAATTAAGTTGATTTAAGTTAAAATAAATTTGCTCTTAATCCCATAAAAGTTTCAAAATATGCACCTATTCCCTGTTATTTTCAACACAAAAGGAGTTAAATACTGTTTTACGTTTGGAGGGAGGGGGAATGGTAATTTTAATTTTTTTATTAACTTTTCTAAAAAAATTGTTAGACAATTTAAAATTACTATCGCATAGTCACCAAGCTATTTTACATTTATGTGGACGACTGTAGTTTAGATGATTTTCCCCTGTTCCTTTATTTGTTCTATTTAATTACTTTGGATTAAATTGATGGTTGTATTCTTTTAAATTAATTTCATTTCAATTTTTATTTCATTAAATTATCAATCCATTTAAAATAATTATAGCACCTATCAATTTATTTAAAATATTATACAATTTGTGACCATAATTTCTACAATTAAGATAATTAAAAAAATCCTAAGCCCTAACCCAATGACTGAAGCTTTAGTCACTTATAGGGGCAACTGAAAAACTCAGTTACTAGTTTTGCGGGCATTACGATTTAGGGCAATTAAGATTGTCAACTATGGGTGATCAGTATTAGGTTCAAATCAAAAAAACCAAAATACCGAAATAATTTGAAATTCAGTTTGGTTTCGGTTTTTTTAATTTGTTTCATGAATAATAATGAGACCAAATTAGCTTGGATTCTTATTTTCTTTCTTTCTATGGACAATGAATATTCTATATTGAATGGAATTTGAAAAAAAAAAAAAATATCTTTATCTCATTTCATCTCTTATAGAATTTAACTACTATTTTTTTTTGTTAATTTGGTTTGAACCGAACTGAACTGAAATATTTCAGTTCGGTTTGAATTCAATTTTATAGATTAATTCGGTTAATTCGGTTTCTTAGCACTCAAAATCGAAAACAGAATAAACCGACTAATTTGGTTCGATTTAAACTAAATAAATCGAATAATCACCCCTACTGTCAGCCAACCAAATAGTTACCCTTCGGTCGTTATTCTATCATGACTAGGAAAATAGCAACTAAATGGGCAACCACAAGAACCTTTTTAATGGGAGACACAGTCACTTTTTTGCTTCTACCATGTGGTGACATTTAAAGAGAAGGGGAAATGCTAATTTTAATTTGTTTATTAACTTTTTCAAAAAATTCTTGGAGAGTTTAAAATTATTGGAATATAGTTATATGACTATTTTACATTTATGTGGAGAAAAAAATGATAATTCAAATAATCATTGACTGTAAAAAAATTATCAAGCAAATTAAATTGATTAAAGATACTTAGTAAAATGTTAAATTAGCATTTTGAAAGTTAATATCAGACACCATAACAAAATAATATGGGCGATTTTCTATTTTACAAATTTAGGAGGTAATGTAATTTTAAGTAAAGTTTAAAGGGTAAGTGAAATTAATCCATCTAAACAAACTCAATCATATTTTCTTGATCTTTGAGACAACCGGAAAATTAAAAAAAAAAACAGCAAAAACCTAGGACTAAATTGTTTTAATTTAAGTTAGAGTATATATACAATGACTTATTTTTATTTTTTACAGTTTTTTTCAGTCATTTGATAACTAATACTATATAGATATAATACTACATTAAATGACATTTTTTTTCATAATCTATGCGATTTTTTAATTTTTAATTGCTTACTTAACCTAAACAGAATTACTAAAAATTTAATTGCACTATAAATATTATTCAAGAGAATATTATACCTATATGGTATTAATATTTTTAAATAAAATAGGTTCTGATAAAAACATTTTAAATTAATCTAATATAAATTAAAACAAATTCGCCCTAATTTAATATGGAAATGCCAAAATAATTGTTTCTTAAAATGACCTAGAATTGGACTGATTCGCGGAACCATCGTATCCTAAAAGAGGCCTCCCAGAGCTGGAATCTGATTCGAACCTCAATCTGCACTAATTTCAGCCCAAGTCCTTTTTCTTTCGACAAGATGAATGCAATGCCAACACTCATTATGTTTTTTAATTTAAGTCCAAACATGCCTCGCCCGACACTGGAAACGAATTTCTACCTACAAATCAAAGACCCATCAAACAAGCCTTGTGTTTAGAAACAGAAAATTTATAGAATTCTGATAATTTTTAAATACTGGATTTTTGAGATTGAATATTTTTAAATTTCAATATCTAAAATTTATGTGTTTTGGTAATACCACGAAGGAATTTCTCTCTTCTCTGTCAAAAAGTATTCTCCTCCTCCTGTCTCTCTAGAATCTTACTACGTTTCTTGCTCCCCCCTTTCCCACGGTGAGACCAAATAAGGAATTTCTAAATTGAATCTAGCAAGTTAAATTCCATTTTTTATATTCCTTGTCATTCTAAAATTCTAGAATAAAAATATTTAAAATGAGAATTTCTCTCTTAGAATTTTAAATACCCATTCAAAAATAAAATAAAAGTTCACTAAAAAATCTTCTATCCAAATATCGTTCTTGGAAATTTTGGTCGTCCTTCTTTCTGTTGGAAGCTTTCAAAATTTTTGAATTGCGGATTAGTGGCTAGACAGACGCACCAATCGAACGGTAGGTTGGGAAGTACACTTTAAGTCTTAATATATTTTTTTTGTTTTGCAAAATCAGTACTCAAACTCTTATATATATACCAAATAAGTCATAAAACTTAAAATTGTTAACTTTGTTAGCCCTAAAAGTTTCATATTTTGCCAAGTCAATTTAAAACTTGTATTTTTTTTTTATGGAAAATGCTAATATAATACTTAACTCTGTCATCCCTAGTGAATAAACAAAGACTTTTCACACTATAGTGACTACCTTGAAATATTTTTCAAAGTGTAGGAGTCATTTGTATTTTCTTAAAAACATGGGGACTAAATTGAATATTTTCAAAAATTATAAGGACTAAATTATAGTTTCTTAAAATTTATAGATTCCATTGTAATTATCCCAAATTTGGGAATGAAGTAATATTGAGATGGAGCGTTTCATAAATGGATTTCTGGATTAGGCCAATCAGGCCAAACCGAAGCAGAAAGTGCAAAAATAGATATTGCACTACGACTTGGGGAGGCTATATATTTTTCCATTGTTATTAGAAGCATTATAGTAATATGTCATTTCGAAAAAATTTCAATCCTCTACAGAAATTATCAGGGTTTTCCTCAATAATTGCATTTTGTGGGCCAAATTGATAACGTTTCAATCAAGGTACGTATTTGAGTGTCTGAAGTTTATGTTATTTTGGACTCTTAGGGATTTATGGTTTTTTTTTCTTTATTTCAGGTTAGGTTTTCTTTGAAAGCTTATAAATTCTGACAACATTAGAATTAGCTAAAGTCGATAACTATCTCAACACATCGTTTGAGGCAGCGACCTCGACATATTGGAGTGGTAGAAATAAAAGAGATCAAGGTTTTCGATCTTGTCGATAATCGTACATGAGATTTTTGCCGTTCCAGTATCAACCATCTCTTTCAAGGCATCATTTAATGCCGGAAAATAGGTGATATCAGATAAACGATCAAGATTGACACCCGATGCGGTAGAAGTATGTGTGTGTAACCGAGATTGGGGCCTCGCAACACTCCGGTAGCAAGACCAAAAGAGTTCAGATGAGGAGGTAATATCCCATACAGAGACTTGAATTTTTTTTTTTCAATCATACATCTAGTTTGTATTTGATCTGATTATACTATTTAACACAGATCATAGGTTTCTATTATTCATCATTTCCGGAACGTTTTTACCATTTCAAAATGTAAGGTCCGTTACGATTATTTGCAAGTGCCATTTGGTTTCTTAACTTAATAAAACTTACACGGGATGTGGTGTTTTTTCTCAAAAATATTTATGACATATATAATTAATTATGTTTCTATTTAAACAAAAAACTCTAAACCCGCCCCACCTCGCCCCCTGACCCGGCTCAGGACTGCCCCACCAGCGACCGGGCTGAGCTCAGTCCTCTTGACCCGAGACCGGGATCAGCCACCTCTAGGGAGACATGGAATATGTCATTTCTTAATGAATCATTCCACCTGTTAATCCCATTTGCACTAAACAAAAACATATATGGTAATATTGCTCCCAATTTAAAGTTAGATATGCGATTTGGTACGCTGATACAAAATTTGAGTAGTAAATTTAGTATTTGAGCCACTTTCAAGTTATCGAGACTAATACTTTATGAGGTAGACCTAGGTCTTCAAAGACCCAATTAATTTGGACTAGATTACCCTTTAGTTAATTAGAGTATTTTAGTTTATTTTACATGTTGGTAGCGCATAATGATCACTTTAAAGGGATGTAGAATTATGTATTATCATTAAATTAATTGAATGGTAAACGCTTTTGAAACTGATATTGTTAATACTATTAAAGGACCAGGAGCATATTATGGGATTTCTGTTCTAACAATAATCGCATATGGATCTTAAGCAATTATATATATATATGTATAAAATTGAAAAATAATTTATTTAAAATTATATATGTATGGATATTAATGTACAAATGCATACTTAACTAACGAATTGGTAAAAAAAATGCAGACAGAGATTTTTTAATTCCTAGTATGTATATAATTGTACATATTAATAAATAAAAAATATATATATTCAATGATTTTTTATTTTTATAATTTAAAAAATAACGTCATTTCAATTATATACACCCACAAATAAACAAATGTACGTAACAGTACGAGCATATGCATTACAAAAATATTACTCCATGTATAAATTCTAATTTTATTATATTGCACTATTTGATTTTAAGTGTTGGCATCTTCGTACAAATGAGCACAAGCAATGTATATATCAAAGATATAGAATTGTATTTGTTCGTACATAATAGTACATTAAAATTTTCAAACACATAATGTATATACAAAATTTTTCAAATTTCAATATTCATAATATTTTTTAAATCTACTTTAAATGATTTAAGTAAATATAATTTTAATTTATTATCTGACATTTACTTCTCTAAAGTTTTCGTTCATATAAATTTGTAGAAAGTTTAATGCTTCTAATTTAATGAATTTATATTCCTAGATTTCGGTAGCTATAATGACAAGTTTCCTAAATTATTTAAGGGATAATTTTATCTTACATGCAATAGGCATTTGAAGACCCGGGTCTATGGTCCTAAATTTCCAGTAGCGGTAGCCAGTAGGTTGATCTGGAAATGGGAAAAGGCGTAGGGGTTAGGTTTGATTATTTGACATCCATTGCGGCCGTTGGGTCTGGTCTCTCTTTGAAAATCTGTTTCCAACCGAATCACGCACCATAAATTGAACAAAAGAAAATTTCTTCAAAAGTTGTCTGTCTCATCCAACATCTGCCTAGCTACGCACAACCTTTGACCACCATTTTTATTCCACGCACGTCCTTAGTTTTCGTTTGGAAAAAACCATGAACTTACTTGTGTTACATAATTAAAAATTAATTACCTCTTTTTGTAATTAAGACTTTTGAACCACTCATTAGGACTTAATCAGCATGGATATTTCTCCGAAATTCGTTGTGTACTAGTATATGTTGTAGTACAAGAGGCTAAAATTCGAATTTTAAACAAAACTTAAAGCCTTTTTCATTTGAAATAGGTAGGTCAAGTCTAACAAATAACTGTCAATTTATTTTAATTTAATAAAAAATAATTAATTTTTATTTTTACATATATTTTATCTTAAGTTAATTTTATTTGAAAATCAATATTATAGAAATGTCAAAATTTATTTGAAAGTAAATTTTTATAATGTTATTAAATTTTATAAATTTTCCTTTTTTAAAGCCTAGAGCTCAAAAAAGTCATAAAAATTAAGAAAGATTACAAAAATTATATTTTCAATAGATTATTACACCTACATTATATTTGCTTTTAAATAAAATTAATTTCAAATAAAAAATAAAAATAAAAATAAATCATTTTAGATTTAGTTTAAATGAATCGGCTATAAACCATGAACTTACGCACATACCATCAACAAACTTCCCAACACCACAGTCAAACAATGTTCCTTAAGTTAGTCTCTTTTGCTTAAGTTTCACTCCGAAGCTACGAGTCAATTAGTTTTAACTTAAGTTAATTTAACATAAAATGACTTACTTTTATTTTTATATATTTTTTTGGCTTAGAACCAATTTATTTAAAATTTAATATGATATAGGTGTAATAATTCACTTGAAATTTTTTTATCATATTATTAAATTTATATGAATTTTTCTTTTTTAATGTTTAGAAAAAAAATTCATAAAAAATAATAGTATCATAAAAAAATTTACAACCAATGTACTCCTTCTGTCTCATATTATTTGAAACGCTCACTTTTTAGCAATTAATCTATAATTTATAATTTTTTATTTTTAGTATATAAATAAAAAAATTTGTATATAAATGATAAATAAAAACCTATAGTTTCTAAATATATTTTTTAAAATTTTTTTCTAACAACCAATAATATAAATAAATTTAAGTCAAACTATGGCTAGAAGTTAACTGTTTCAAACAATATGGGACGGACGGAGGGAGTATTATTTTGCGTAAAGAATATTGGCTTTCAAATGAAATTAGTTTCAATAAAAAAAATATAAATATAAAAATAAGTCATTTTAGATTAAGTTGACTTAATTTAAAATGAATTTAAGATAATCGATGGGTAATTTAGATAGTTTATTTAAACCTATAATATTGAAGAAGTTAGCAATTTTTAATACTAATAGTTGAGATTGTTCCCAGAACAAAGCACACTCAACCAATTGTCCAATGGTCAAATCTTTTACGTGAGATTTGAGAAAACTTGATCAATTTAGGATCAATGAAGTTGTAACTGGCCAAGCAAAAATTAATTTAGTTATTTTCTGGGATATTGGTAATTAATATGGAATATTCAGGACCATAGGTATCATGGTTAATGATTGGTAATTATATATATGTGTGCTGCCCAAGATTTATAAATAGCTATAATTACTGCTATTATCTACACGCACGCACGCACGTCTAAAGAAATTCTTAAATTGCTCATTTGAGGCTTCAAAAGAGAAAACACACTTGCATACAACAAATAAAAGCGTGTGAAAAATGATTAAAGCTCTGGACTCCATTAGAGGAAAGGTTTGGAGCTTTCGGTGTTAAAGGGGTGAGAATGATGGTTGGCATCGACAAGCAATCATTCTTTCTTCCCTTCCTTTTCATGCGGTAGAAATTAATTTACATTCACTTAAAACTGAAATTATAAATTGAATGTGTGTGTGTGTATGGTACATAATCATCTTCATAAGTATTAAATGGTATGAGATACTTTAAAGAATGAAGAGTAAAGGAATGCATGTTTTTTTTAAGCTCTTGACGGCATCCCAATCAATATTTAATGTATATATTGTTTCACGTAATTGAGATCTTGAAGAAATGCACTTGAGAATTGAGAACTTTGCTAGATGCAAATTAACATTCTGGTAGATGAGAAGCGTACCCTTGTTTGGGTATCTATTTGTGACTTAATTGCATATTGGGGAAAAATAGAAGAAGTAATTAAGTACAGACAATAACTCCATGTAGCATAAAAGGTGAGAGCTTTATCCTAAGAAGCTCCTTGAAGAAAAATCATAAAAATAGAGCAAAAGAACTTGTTCTTCATTCTTAAAAACTAGATACAAAATCATACTTTTTCCATCCAAATATACTTCCTAAAACATCTAAATTGCCTTTAGCCAATTATAAATGAGTTTGGTGAAGAGTCTTGGCCTACAATAAGGTGGAAAAGGCGTGCAATTGCCAAGAGAAACATTTGAAATGCTGCAGCAAAACTAGTCCCCAAGCCACTGCACATGTTGTGCTGTTGCAGACTTGGTGCGATGACTGTTTGTGTCGAAAATGCATATGCCGCACTTGGACCAAGAACGTTATAAGCATCAAATGAGAGCGAAATAAGTATACAAATTATGCACTTAACATCTAATGGATAGACATTTGAGCCTTAGAAGACTTGCTTGGATTTTTTTTTTTTTTTTTTTTAACTCATAATGAACTTGTTAGTTTCTAGTAAACACAGTAAATAAATAAAATTGAAGTGTACAAGATTGGGAAGCTAATTGATATGAGAACCATCATATCACATAACTGACCATAGCTAAAGTCTTGATTTAAAGAAGAAATTTATTTTTATTACGGTAAGTGAGTGAGTGTAAAGAGGTTAAGTAGTAGTCAACTACTCATCTCTTGAATTTGAGTTTTATGAATAGATAAATAACTTTCAGCTGGCATATCTTTAAATGGGGTCTGATACAGGTTCGCCTAGATTAATTTGTATCCAATATAACTACTAAATAGTGGAAATCCTGCATTATGAAAAAGAAACCAAAATCATGTATCCACAAAAATCCCAAAACAAGATGCTGTGAAAATATTATAGTAGTACTTAAAAATTATAGTAACAGTTATACATTTTCTTACTATAAAATGTAGAAGTATCATGTTTAAGAGAGCAAAAATCATAAAAAGAGAACACTATTGATTCAATTTATATCAGTCACTTTTTTTTTAATTTTTTTTCACTCAAGTATAGTTTGTTTTAGAAATTGGCCAAAATGATTATTCTCACATAAAAATGCATTTATTCAAGTGTCAAACCATTTATTCTAATGCAAAATGAAAATAAATCACTTCCAAAATACAATTCTTTCATTCCCAACATATTAGTTTCTCCATGATTACCTATTTTTTACCTATATTTTAGGACAATCGATGAGCAATAAATCCTAATTTCTTCCCCCAAATAGTATATTTTTAGCAGAATAAACTCGTTTACATAGAATATTCATATGATAGAGTGGCCAAGTTTAGAAAAATCAGTGATATATTTTAGTTTAAAAAAAAGCAGCCATTTTAGCAGATTCACAAATAATAGTGATACTTTGGGCAGTTTTTGCCTGTTAAGAGCCATTGTGTAATTTTGCTTAAATTTAAGTAATTTTCTAGCAGGTTACCCGATTACTTAATAAAAAATTGGAAAAACTTTAAATACATGTCAGATCTTCCAGCGCAAGAGAGTAAATGTAAATCGCGCCATAATTCCCAAAACTATAATTACAATTGCAAATTAGTCCTCAACCTCTTTTTCATTGTATATTGGTTCCAGACTATTGTAAAATGTTGCGCATTGGTCTCTAACCTCATGAGAAGACTAAGTTAGCATAAAAACTCGATTGATCAAGAGAAAAAATTAATAATTCAAATAGTTCATTAATTGAAAAATAATTACTGTAGATTTTAAATTTACTAGATGGTATTTGCAGAATAGTTCAAGTTAAAATTTTAAATTTGATGTTTTATAGTTATGTTAAAGCTGGTGCATTTTTGCACGATTAGGACCAATACGTAATGGACTTTAAAGATTTGTGACAACCATGCAATAAAAAGGAGGTTGGTACCAATTTGCGACATTAATTAAACCATTGAGACCAAAGGCACAGTTTACCCAACCCAAGACAAACGTAACGGAAGAAAGGGGGGCAGAAGTTGAAAGTGGACCGCCGCTAGCACCCCAATATGTACGGTCTGGCCCTCGTGCAACCATAAAATAAAAATAAAACGACTGAAGGCAAGTACGCCAATGATCTTAGCTTGTGTGGGGCAAATTAAATTGATTACCGGTTACTGATCTTTTCTTTTTTTCTTTTCGATCAAATATCCTATTAATATGTCACTAATCCATATATTCTGTATATAAAGAAGAAACTTAGACAACATGTTAGAACTATTAATTATGAAATTTCTTTTACCCTTTTAAAACTTTCTGACTTATTTTTCAATGCTAAAATGTTTTAGGGATTTTTTAACTATACTATATTATTTAGATTTTCATTTTGTTTACATCTATATGAATCTTTGTTGAGCTATAATTAAATCATTATATTATATTTATACCCATTTTAAACTTAATTCTACCTACTAAAGTGCACAAATAGACTTGTAGCTAATCATTTACTCATATGAACCATTATTTTAACGATTGATACAATTGAGCTTAACCATTATTTTAACGATTGATACAATTGAGCTTTTATGGATTTTTTTTCTAGAGTTACTATTACAAATTAGAGTGTTATGTTAGTAGTGCTTTTAAAATTATTTATTATTTTATTTAATATTTCAGTTATTAACATTTATTATACAATAAATTTGATGCACTGATTATGCCAAATTTACACATTGATTGTGCAATTTAATTCTTCAAACCAAAACTAATTAAATGGTAGTTAGAAAGAAAACTTTTAGTATAAATTAGTCTAACCTTGTTAGTTAGAGGAAGGAACAAAAAAAAGTTTTAAGTCTATAAGATGCCAAAAGAACGAGACTTTGGATATATAACTTTAGGTAATTATAATTTTATCCATAATCATTTGTTTCTCATATTTTATTTTTTAAAACAAAAGAAATTTCTCATACTATCTAATATTTCTATAGTTTATGCATTAATGTTGATGGATTAGTACTTTTTTTATATAATAGTTTCAGTTGCTTCATAAAATTATGTGTCATATGATTAAATGCAATTAACTGTGTTATTTTAAATTTCACTAAACTAATATTTTCTCCCTTTTTAGCTAAAAAATAAAATTAATCTATTTTTATAATTTTCATTTGCATTTTATTTTATTTTCCTTCTAACAACTAATTTAATTAATTTTTATTAAATATTTATTATTATAAAAATAAAAAATATCATCTCAATTGTACATATTTTATTTTTACTATTTAAGTTTGAATAATTAATTGAAATTTGCACTTCTGAATCTGATGATTATGGAGGGATTGATGTTCTATTCTTTATTTGGTTATATGCAAACTTAAGAAAGAAAAATGTTGAAGATTGAACTTACTTTTAAATTTTAAACGGATCATTATTCGTATAATTGTCATGTTTATTGTTTTTTCATTAAAAATATTAAAAATAGCTAAATTTTATTAAATTTATGAAATTTAGTTTTACTTTCAATCTCTTATATTATTATGTTATTATTATAAATAATAATTATATAATTATATATACAATTAAAATATATAGAAAGGTAAACCCGGACATCTTACGAGCAAAAAACTAGTCTTTTCCACACAAAGCAAAACCTGGTACTGTCTTTAGCATAAAAAGATGTTTTTCTAGGTGATATTATAATATTTGTTTTTCACCAACAAATAAACCACTACATTATTAAATTCTGCATTCGTTGTATAATAGATAAACGATTTTTCAAAGACTAAAAGTTAAGTTGTGTGCAATTTATATTATTTTTATTTTTATCCATGAAATTAAAATTTATAAAAAACATTTCTTTTGAATTTGGTGTAAAAAGAGTTTAAATGATAATTAAAAGCTTTATTTTTTTTTTAAGATTTTGTATAGTAAGAATTTAAATAAAAGTATTAAAATAAACTGAATAGTTAAAAATGATTAAAAAATTATTTATGGTGGTATGAGGTGTGACTCTAAATTGCACAAAGTGAATAATTCCATAGCACTATAGCAGTCCCAAGTCCCAACTCCTAACTCCTAACCTTCTCCGGTTGTAACCTTATTTAGACACCAAACATCATCTAACAGAAGTGCGTGAAAAAGGGCTTTTGATTTCCTAATTTAGTTCAATCATTTGAATTTGTTGGTAAAGCTATAAATGAACTGAACAAATACAAAAAAGTTTGTTTATGATCATTTGTTTAAATTTTTTAAAAAAAAACATGAACATGAATAATCCCTACTCATATTTTGTTCATGTTGTGAAAAAATGGTGTTTGTATTTGTTTGTGTTCATTCGCTAGTCATATGATTTTTGTAAATTAAATGAATCAAAAGAACTAATGAATTTGTGAACAACAATAATCAAACACATTCACTAACGATATATATATGAATAAGTCTATGAACAATGTAAACAAATATAAAGCAATGAATATAAACAAATGAACACATTTATAAACACAAATACGTGTATATAATAATATAAATAATTGATGGTCTATGTAGACACAAATAAGTATATATAATAATATAAATAGTAAACTAATAAATAAGAAAACAAATATCAATCAAATGAACAAATAAAGAAACGAATGTAAATGAACAATACCTAAACTGGTCATGCACATAAATAAACAAATACATACTTGTTTATGTTTATTTATTTAAATAAAAAATAAAAAAATTTATTTAGGTTCATGCATTTAGCATAACAAATGAACACAAACAAATTTCTATCGAATGATTTACAAATAGTTTGTTAAACATTTAACTTATTTACAGCCCTACTTGTTGGGGATAGTTTCAATTTCTCTTACTTTGTTTGAATTAAATGAATTTAAAATTAAGATTGGTAAGCCCACAACCTCAACATCCATATACAATTTAGACTTTTTCAATTTGATGTTACTCTCTTGCATATTCTTGTGCCACCGTTGACTCCTCACCACATCAAGCACATTGCCAGCCACCACAAACTCGTGAGCACAGTATGCCCATCACAAACCAGAAACTCAAAATCTATATCTAAGTCCGTTTAAACCACAACATATTTGCCCTAACTAACACCAATTGACAATTTACTTTAACTCAAATTCAATAACATTGTGCCTGAAGATTTGACCATAGCTACTTTAATGTGCATTAGGGTCTAATTATTTTTTAGAAACAAAAAATTCACTCATTATTAGGTTGTCATCTATTTTCTTTTCTGAAGCTTTATAATGTCTGATATCATATTATGAGTATAAAAAAAAAATATCAGCAACATTAGTATGTGATTTATCTGAAATACAAATATTAATGTCCAATTTGTTGCCTCAACCCAAAATTAATTGGTGTTGTATTTGGCCCTTTTTTTTTACTCTATAAAATAACATTCTAAACATTGCACAACATGGAAGAAGAATTTCAATCATAAAATTTGGGTTCAGTAGGATCAACAGGGATCACCATTTGAGTCGCTTTCATCTGTTTTCTTTTAGGACTTCCACCGCATTCAGATTTAGCATTAAATTAGAAAAAATAAAAATTATTTATTATTTTCAATTTATCTTTTATTTTTTACATGTAAATTAATAAATATTACAAAATAAATATTAAGATAAAAATTTTAAAAATAATATAATAAAATAATTTATTAAATAAAAAATGTCACAAAAACTTGAAACAAACCAAATAAGCATGATGTAAATAATTTAGAACCGAGGGAATATTTCTTTCCCTCATTCGAGTTCCCCGGCGCATCCCTACGGAACGAAAGAAGGGGCATTCTGTTCTATTTTTTCTTCTATCAGATAAAAAGGAAAAGCCAAAAAAAAAAAAACAAGAAAATATACTCCTACTATTATACGAGTAGTATATAAAAATAAAAAAAAAACTTCCACTGCCCAAAATCAACGGCCCACGAGTCTTCCCAAAAGGACAAATAATGAAGACGATCGACCAAACGGAAGCCCCCTGGGCCCACCAAATATCAGGACCGTCCGTTCTCTTCTGAACCATCCGATGGTGGATGTCCAACACACGTGAAGGATACCCGGATTAACCAAACAAACAACCGAGTTTGACCAGCAACCCGAAACCGGAAAGGGAATATTTTGGAAAAAGCAGGGAAAAAAAAGAAAAAAGGAATTTCGTGAAAAAATAAATGAAAAAGTAAAATCTGACGTCAGAGATCCTTTGACTCGCTTTCTCTCTCTTCTTTAAACCCCCGCCCCACTTTCTCCTCCCACCTCCACTTTCTTTTCTCCTATTTTTATGCACGAATTCTGGCCGTCCATACGCCGGAAAAGATAACGATAAACAATGAGAGACGATCTTTACATTACTGTTCCGAGCTTCTTCCGGTGCCCGATTACCCTTGACGTCATGAAGTCGCCGGTCAGCCTCTGCACCGGCGTCACCTACGACCGCACAAGTATCCAGCGTTGGCTCGACAGTGGCAACAACACTTGTCCGGCCACCATGCAGGTCCTCCAGACAAAGGAGTTCGTCCCCAACCGCAACTTGCAGCGGCTCATTCAGATCTGGTCCGACTCGGTCCGCCAGCGAGTCGACTCGGCTAGTCGGGCCGGTGAGTCGGTGCCTTCACGAGACCAGGTGAAGCAGCTGGTGAGCCACGTGGAGAAGGAGAGAGGTTCTGTACATAATCTGTTTTCGATCTTGACTAAGATCCTTTACTTCGCCAGAGCATCGGAGGAGAATCGGGAATTCCTCTTGAAGATGGAGGGCTTCCTGGATTTGCTAGTTGATATTCTAAGCAATGTGGACGCGAAAATTGAACTTCTCGAACAAATTGTTAAGATTCTGGGCCTTATTGTTACCAAGAAGGATCGCCAGCGGCTTAGGGACTTGGTGCTAAAAAAGGATCGTGACGCTACATCCGCAATTCTTGCTGTTCTGAAACGGGGAACATTGGATTATCAGATTGAGTCGGTTAGAATTTTTGAAATGATCGCCATTGACACAGAATCGAAGCTCCTGGTGGGGGAGAAGGATGGGTTGTTACCCGAATTAGTGAAATCCATAGGCAAAGACAAGGATCCAAGCTTGGTGGAAGCAAGTTTATCATGTTTAATCGCGTTGTCGATGCCGAGGAGGACGAGAACGAGACTCGTCCAACTCCAAATAATTCGGGAGCTCGGAAATCTCCTGGCGGATCCAAATTCGCGCGTCTCGGTGGTCGAGAAGTCGCTGAAAATGGTTGAAACGCTGTCGTCTTGCAAAGAAGGGAGGGCAGAGATCGGCAGCGACTCGCCCTTGCTGCAAGCTGTGTTGCAGAAAGTGTTGAAAGTGTCGACCGCCGCGACGGAGCACGCGGTGACGATGCTTTGGAGTGTTTGCTATCTGTTCAGGGACCAGAACGCGCAGGAAGCTGTGAGCAAGAACAATGGCATGACCAAGTTCCTGCTGTTGATGCAGAGCAACTGCTCGCCTGCCGTTCGGCAAATGGCCGGAGACTTGCTCAAGATTTTCCGGGTTAATTCTAAGTCTTGCCTTTCAAGTTATGATACAAAGACCACCCATATCATGCCCTTTTGAGGCCTTGAGCAGTAATCATCTTGTTAAGAAAAGACAAAGTTGTAAATCAAAGAAAATTTTGTTAGTTTAAATACCCATAAGCAGAATTCATTTGATTCTAGTTTAGGTGTTTTGCTTTGCTTCTGGGTTTTTTTTTTTCATTTTTGTTTCATTTCAAGTTTATTATATCTTCTTATGTGTGATTAGTATTGTAATTGTAAATCAATTGAAACAATACACAATCTTATTCAACCTGTATATGTTGTTTGAGCTTCAGTTGCATGATTTTGGTTGTCGCTCGTTTCCAATCCATGCTTGCTGCCAGTTCCAAACTGGACTGCCAAGTTTGAAGTTAGGAGCAAAGCCAGGCATGTGGCCACTGCAGAAGTCAGAACTGGATACTGACAGAGATGTGCCTAATGTAAGTTACTTATTGTACAAGAACCTGCCTGGTACTGTGGCTGTAGGATTCATCTCAAATTCAAATCTAATAGCAGCAAATTGGTTGGTTATATTAATGGTTAATGTTCTAGTTTCACGATCCCGCTAAACTATGTTGATTTGATTTCTTGATCCTGCTTGGCTATGGTTGTTTTTTAGTTTCTCACAAGGTATCTTCATCCATTCAGGTCTCATGGTACCGATTGCATCAGGGAAGAAGAATGGTTCTTCTAGCACAAGGTAAGTTGTGCCCAGTGATGAGTGATCTCTGCTCTGGCCTGGGATGACAATTTACCGGTTCATACGTGTACTTATTGTTGGATTCTGACGGGTATGATGTTATTCAATAGAAATGATGCTTATAGGGACGAAACTAGGACGTATTACCTATAGACTAAGGGCTAATCAGATAAGGACCATGTGCTTGAAGTTGAATACAATGTATAATCGAAGTAGGTTTTGGGTTCTTTGGTTTGGTTTTATAGCTAAAGATTCCTGGTTGCCGTAGGGAGGGAGCCAAAAGGCGAAAAGGGCTATAGTTATATATGAAAGTTGAACTTTGGAGACAAAAGGCAAATGTTTAACCACGGAATTCGGGGGCATGGGACGGAGGATGAGAGGGACAAAGTGCCGCAATTGCTGAAGTGGATTGTTGCTTTCCTGACTCTAATCGTATTTTAAAAGCCTTCTCTTTCTCTTCCCGTGAGGATCCTTTCCGAATACAATACGATGTTTTAGACAATGTACTGGAATTGACTAAGATGATAAACGACAACACATATGAGCACCAAAGTAACAAGATCGACATGTTTCATTATACTGAATTACGACGCATTGATGTGCAAGTAGGAGATGTTCTGTCACAAATATGGAGAGGCCCATCTATGCAAGGTTGCTCAGCAAAGTTGATGGATACATATAAACATATTACAATGGGAGAGTATTATAGCCCAAGTTCAAACTTCAAGACTTTATCTCTTTTGACCTCACACACACACACACACACACACACACACACACACATATAAGATGCTAAAATAACATTTTAAAAATGGTGCAATAATGTATGGTAGGAAACTAGATGTATATAGAAAAGGAACCTATGCTGGAAGCCAAAGTGATGAGAATCGGCGGAAAAGCAGGGAAGGGAGATTGGTTTGACTACTGCACTCCATAAATAATGAGTAAATTCTGTAGATGTGTATTGTGTTTTAGTCTTTAACATATAGAAAGATTTCTTTGCGGATCTTGTTAAGTGAAATTTGTTAACAAAGAGTGGCTGCTATATGACAATTTTTCATATTGTAATTTAAATTATTAAAAATTATTTTTTGGGTGAAGTTAATTCATATAATAATCTTTTGTTATAGCTAATAAACAATTTAAATAATCAACATGGTTCTCCGTTTATCTTACTTATCTTATTCAAGACAAAAAATTAGTAATTTAAATTGTCTATGGACTATTAAAAGATTGTTAAACAGCTTAATTAGGAGAAAAAGTTATTAGATATTTTAAATTAGAATCTAAAAAATTTGTTATTGATAGTTACTCTGGGTTAATGAATTTTACCTAGTAAAGAAGTATAATGAAACAATTTTAGCATATCTAGGTTTAAGACAAAACAATTAATAAATTATGAACTAAAATAGAACGATCCAAAGAAGATAGAATAGGCCTTAGAGCATGCTTCCAGCGAATTTTTTGTTCTTTCTAGTCCATTCTCCATAAATTGATGCCACTTAAGAATTTATAAAAGTGAACATAAACTAGTATTATAGTATCAGACAACTAATAGATGCCTTAAAATTTTACACTACACAACAGTCCCGCCTCCTAAGCTGTATAATGCCGAGGGTGGGGGACACTGCCATGGCGAAGGCCGATTTTCAATCCCCTACGCACACCCCTACACAGTATTGTTAAATGATCGATCAGGTACTTTTCGGATCTTGAACAATCAGGTATTTTCCTTATCTCTAGACATGTATGTATTGACTACCAAAAAAAAATAATTATACTCTACATAGTATAGTTTTATATGAGATGCATGAAGGTCGTATGTTGCGGCAATTCATATAATCATTACATAAATTTGTGAAGAAATATAGAAATTTGATATAATAAAAAAATGGTAAAATCCATATGTAGTCCCCTAACTTTAAGGATCGTCCTAATGTGGTCCCTTAACTCAAAAAGTGGCTCTTAAAGTCCCCTAACTCAACTTAAGTGTCCTATTTTGGTCCCTACCGTCAGTTCAGGCGTTATTTCAGACGGAAATTGCTTACGTGGCACCTAAACTGCCACATGGCATCCTATTTTATGGCAATAAGTGATGAGACTGAAAGAATAATAAACTTTAGGTTAAATTTGACACAACAAATAATTTCAGGGACTTAAAAAGTTGATAACCCTAATTTCATCTTCTTCCCCAACTCTCACCGTCCGCCGCCCACCGTTTTCGCCCGCGATTTGCTCTCCTGCCGCAAACCCAGCCTTAATTTCTCCACCTCCCTCCTTAATTGCTCTCTTGTTGCTTCCCCACTACGACCAGCTCGGTTGCTTTCCCCAGGATATGACTAGCAGTTTCCGACAACCGGATTCTAGTGAGGATGCCGAGTGTGCCGTTTGTCTGAGCAGGATTGACGATGACGACGAGATCAGCGACCTCAGATGCAACCATATGTTTCATAAGGTTTGTCTCAACCGGTGGATTGGTTACCGGCATTACACTTGTCCGCTCTGCCGGGGTTCGCTGCAGGGGGCGAGGAAAATCGTCGGTGAAGTCGAAGTCTTGTTGTTAAAGTATTGCGACTTCAGCACAGGGAACGAGAGACAAAAATGGTGACTGCGATGAACTCGCCGGCGATATTGAAAAGGCCTAGCTAGTCTTTTTTTCTTCTCAATAAAATCTTCATTACTTTGTTATAAGTGGGGAAGTAGCAAGAAAGCAAATCGCGGGCGAAAACGGTGGGCGGCGGATGGTGGGCGGCGGACGGTGAGAGTTGGGGAAGAAGATGAAATTAGGGTTATCAACTTTTTAAGTCCCTGAAATTATTTGTTGCGTCAAATCTAACCTAAGGTTTATTATTCTTTCAGTCTCATCACTTATTGCCATAAAATAGGATGTCACGTGGCAATTTAGGTGCCACGTAGGCAATTTCCGTCTAAAATAACGCCTGAACTGACGGTAGGGACCAAAATAGGACACTTAAGTTGAGTTAGGGGACTTTAAGAGCCACTTTTTGAATTAAGGGACCACATTAGGACGATCCTTAAAGTTAGGAGACTACATATGGATTTTACCCAATAAAAAAATATGTTTTCAAGTTTCAGCCATTATAATTTTGGAGCAAAATAATATTCACACCTTGGTATGTGGAGGCCGGAGTAAAAAATGTTACTATTAGAAACATAAGAAAAACAAATCATAGTTAGCAATATTTTGCTTTAGAAGACAATAAAAATGACAACAAAAATTAAAGACCAAGAGAACAAATGAAAATGTCTAGTGGCCCGCACATTGTAGTGGATATTTATTTATAATAAATTTTAATAATAATAATGCGACACAAAATAGGTTACATGTTTAAAAAATAATGCATATTTGGTTTATTAATTAAAAACAACCTAATAAAAATTTTCAAATTTTATTAACACAAAATCTAATTTTTAATATCGATGAAAAATTTATCTAAAAAAATTTACTATTAAATTTAACAATTTTGGACCAAATTGCTTTATTAAACTATAGAGCTTGAAATAATTAATTGATGCAACAAATTTTAAAAATCAATAATGAAAGAATAATTATAGAAATAATGATTAAAGCTACATTTTAGAAAACAATAATAAAGAAAATCAATAAACAAAAAGTTAGGATCAAGGCAAAAAAAATGGAAAAGTTGTAGGCATTAAGATTTAACAATTGACTTAATGAAGATACAAAATGGTTCAACAAAAAAATAAACAAATTGTGGTCAATAGTATCTTACTTTAGAAGATAGTACATAAAAACAATAAAAAGAAAAACTTGAGGGCCAAGAGAACAAATAGAAGATTTAATTAAATAATTATAAAATTTAGGGACTAAAATGTAACACAGATGTAAATTAGGTCCAAAACATAAAAAATTAGAAAGTTAGGGAATGAAATCATGTTTTAAACGAAAAAAATGTGAGACAAATGAAAACTGTGAAAATTGCAACCTAGGCCCTCATAAAGGCAAGCGCCTTATGAAATGAGATAAAACTAAAAAAATTGCAAATCATACCCTTAAAAAAGCAACAAAAAAAAGTCGAAAGCAAAAAAAAAAACCTGCTGAACCATGGCCCAAAACCAACTGGGCTTAACATTCCCAAAATTGAGGCACTATTCATCCAATAGTACCAATGTTGATATTTAGATATATAATGTATTTGGTTATTAGCTGTAGCATGTTTTTTGTTCGAAGGTCATAGAAAACCCTGTGGTTTGGCCTAACATGTATTTTACATTCTTTATTTTTATACATTACCCCTTATTTTCTTCACATTGTCCAAAAATAACTTTTGAAATCCTAATTTAAATTATCTGACAACTATGTGTCAACAATTTCAAAATTTTTGCTATTTTTTCCACAATTAACTAACATTTATTTGTATTTACATGGAGGAAAATACATTTACAAATAAGAAAAAATAATAATTTAAAATGATTATTAACTCTTAAAGATATTGGAGATATTGAAATATAGAAAGATGTCCATTGTATAGTTGAAATCGGGGTTTCATTAGTTATTGCCGGACAGTGTAAAAAAAGTAAAGGTAAACCATATGTTTTCAAAAATAAGAGAGACAAAGTGTAGGTTTAACCAAAATATATGGGGTTGTTGTAAGTTTCCCCACTCGGAAAATTACAAAAAACCCTCCATAAGATTTGGCCTAATTTACACTTTGCTCCCTCTATTTTCAGAAACCTATACTTTACCCTTACTTTCTTTATAGTGTTTGACAACAACTTCTGAAACTCTAATTTAAACTGGCTAATATTAATGTTCCAGTAATTTCAAGATTTTTGATATTTTTTTTATAGCTAACAGACATTTAAAAAGTACAGATATGCATTTATAGGAAGAAAAATGCATTTACAAAAAGAAAAAATTGATAATTTACAATGTATATTAAATATAAAAAAAATATTTGGAGAAATTGAAATTATTGGAAGATAACGATCATACAGTTTAAATTATAATTTTAGAAGTTATTATCGGATAATGTAAAAGAACTAGAGGGCAAAGTGTAGATTTTCAAAAATAAAAATGACAAACAATAGGTTAACGCAAACCTTAGGGGGTAATTGTAAGTTTCTTTTCCCCATTTCAGAAGTCGGAAGACATGGGTTCTTGAAGCAAGCCTGTTTGGTTTCCTAAGAGTATTTGATTAATTTAATATCATAGAAAGGGGTGGGAAACTTATAAAAACCTTTCTGAGGTTTTTGCTAACCTATAGGTCCATCCCCTTTGTTTTGGAAAGCCTACATTTACCCATTTAAAATGTTAGCTTTGTGACTGACCGTCAAGATAGAAAAAGGAAAAACCATGCGTTTGCCCCATCTATATTTCCTTCGAAACTTTATCCTAAAACTTATGCATATAACAAGATGGCTTTCATTCCCAACTAATCATCTTTGTTCCTCGTAAATATGGTGATGCCCTATCCATTAAGTGTAACACCAATCATCCTAGCTCATATTGTAACCTCCACCGCCGAGTTATCCTTTTAAACTATAGATCTATTAAGTTTGAGGCAATTTTAAATGGCCTCCACCACTAATGCTACCACTTCTGTGTTCCTTCCCTTGAGCCATAAGACATTGGTGCCCTTTTACAACAGCCCATCATGGATTCAAAGTAAGACCATTCATAGAAGCATTGCGTTGTTGTTTATTGTTAGAAATCTAAGTCTCTCATAAAAAAAAGAAACAAAAAAAGTCCTTGTATTAGTCAGTGAGTTGCCCAATCAGGGAGCTTGATGGTTACGATGCTTTGGAAAAGCAATCAGTCCTTAAAATAATTCACATTAACTGGACCCAAAATCACTCCAAACCATCTCGAGTTTTATTTTTATCCAAGATGAAGAAATTGAATAAGGTTACCCTCATTTCCCATAACAAATACTCCTGCATTTTAGAAGCCCATTACTTAGTATACCCAGTATCAAAATCAATGTCATGAATGAGATCAAAACCCTCAAAACCCTAAATAATTGCTCGATTGCAAGTGAAATTCACAAACTAAACAACATGTGAGATCTCAGCAAATGATTTGTGACCACCAAACTTGAAAGAAAACAAGCTTTAATAGGTAACAACTGGTGGCAAATTCTTGTACAATAATAGTAGCATGGCCTTTTTGCATTAAAAAGTAGCCCTTAAGAAATACATGCATAAGTGCCAAATTCTTACTTTCCATCAACTTCGAGCCCTTGAGCAACTACTTACGTATTGCATGCTGAAACTATTGATTCATCATTTCTTTAACTATTTTCAGCTTGCCCAGCTTTTCCTGAAGCATATGATGTTGCTCCTGTTAGAGCTTGAAGGATAGTTTTGACCTAAACCTGAAAAATGGAACCTTTGCCCCTGTCAAAAAGTTGGATCTAGTTTGTATTGAGTTGAATTTCCTTAGTGGTGGCGAAGATGAGATGTGATGTTCTTACAATTTAGCATACCAAAAAGCAGGAACATGGATGGATTATGAGCAAAATGCACCTGATTTTATAGGGAAAATAGTGAATAAATATAGGGAATAAGATCCATGTTAATAAATTATTATAAAGATATTATATATTTGGTGAAAACACTAAAATATACCTTTAGCCCCAAACTTAGCCAACCATAACACTTATCCCTTGAACTTGAACTTGGGATACCTCAAGCCTGAACTTAGTTAAGTGAGTTACTCAACACCTTTGACCTACAAGTGTCATCACATGATTTTTTTGTACAAATAACTCCACCCACCCTCCGTGGTTTGGTGACACATGTAAATCTTTAGAGTTGAAATTATAATTTTAGACAAACTATAGAAGTTAATCCATTTTTTTTCATACAAATAATAAAAGAAGGCAAAATTGTAGAACCTTAAAACTTCTAATTTTTTCCCTATCTAATCCTGACTTTATAGATTTCACAAAAGAGCTATCATATTTATGGAATGTCAACTATGAGGGTTGTAGCCACCATCATCCCTTGCAAATACACTTAATTCCAACCGTGTTCCAACCTCACTGACAGCAGATAATCCATAAATCAAAATCAAACATCAACACAAGTGACAAAAATTCTAAAGCAAAACCATGCTAATTCAAAAAATTATATAATCAAAACTAAAAAATAAAATAAAAAACAATGAACAGTAGAACCACCTAGGCTACAATCATTGCCCACTAAACCCAATAAGTAACAAACGTATGTAAACCACAAACACACCACAAAACTCAAGAAGTTGAATTATCGGGAAATAAAATACTCACGATTCACCGTAATAAGAACTAAAAGGACATTTGAATTGAGAACCAGCATACATGTCATCTCTAATTCACTTTACATCCTTTTTTAGGTTGCTCAAATGGGCTCATTGGAGTAGCCATCGAGCTCAGAGACCTAGTTTTGCTAAAAAAATTTCTCATTGACATCAAATTCACCTTTCCAAGCAGATCTTGGATGCAACGACAGAAATTCCAGGTTTGCTTCACGTTGATTTGAGCAAGAACTAGCTGAACAAAATCATGTTAAAATTTTTCTCCAAGATGAAAGAACTAGAGCTACTGAATTTGGAGAACAATGAATTACATGAGTTATTCCATCATGGTTTTATGAAACCAAGCTTTATGATTCAATCTACTTTTTGGGTTTCCTAATGGTTGCGCAAATAAAGGGCGGACGATATTAAGGAACTCACAATCATATGTTGACATATGTGGGTCAAAGAGCTTGACTGACCCAATAAACCAAGTCTAGGGTTGAGTTTCCCCAAGTTGAAGTTCAGGTTCAATAGGGTAACTATCTGGTTCAGTGAGTTTGAGGGCTACAAGTGTACTTTGGCATAGAGAAAATTGGATTAGAGTTAAGCTAAGATAAGCATTAGGATTAATTTGCACTATTCTCAAACCTCAAATGGTGACCGACACATTTAAGTCGACCACTTAATAGACAAAATGAAGAAGTTTACAAATCAGTAGGGTTGTAAATGAACAAAAAGATTCAATGAACTGTTTGGCAAAAGTTCATGCATGTTCATTTATTTAGTTAAATAAATGAACACGAACAATATTTTATGTTCATTTTAGTTAAACAAACAAATACAAACAAACCGTTGTTCGTTCATTTATGTTTGCAAATAGTTTAGTTAATGTTCGTTTATATTTGTTCATTTATTTGTCCGTTTGGTTGTTCCTTCATTTACTCATTTATTTATTTTTCATAAGTTCATTTATTCCTAATATTTGCTTATGTTTGCTTGTTAGTTTGTTTATTTATGGTTGATTATCTTATTCATGAAGACATTTATTCATATTGTTCACGAACATGTTCATTTAATAGCATTCACAAACATGTTTGTTGGGTTCATGACAATATTATTATTAACAAACAAATATGAACGAACACAAACATATTTCATTTATAAACAAATGAACACAAACTGAAAAAATATGTTTGAGTTTGTATTCATTTAAAGTTAAACATACGAGTATGAATAAGGTTTGTTTATATTTATTCAAATTATTTACAGCCCTACAAATTATGAGAGAAAGTGTAAAAATTTGAAAATAAAGGTCGTAAATATAAGTTATAACAAACCTAGGGCTTTTTTGTTTCTTGAAATTTCCGCCTATAGAAATGGACAGGGGTGGGAATTGGATCTTGTGCGCTTTTGATTTTGATAAACTAGAAATGTTACTGGTTGTGATGGGTGTTGGGTGCAAGTTGTTGCTTGTAGTCTAGTGGGCGTGTCATCACCTCCTGCGGGTACACGACATGTTGGGTCAAAGTGGACACATCTCACATGACATTTTAACTGGATTTAGATTAGATTGATGAGATTTGAGTTGTCTGATTCCTTCATGGGGGCCTGCGAAAACCCATTTTTTTTTTCTGAAAAATGACAATAAATGGTAGTATTACCTTTAAAGAAGCTCAAACCCTATCATGAAGAGCTAGCGAGTACAATTTTGATATATTGAAAGTTGTCATTAGATCAAACATTTAAGTACATTAACCAAATCATGATATGTTAGTTTATTCATTGAAAAGAATTATATGGTGGATTTTAGCATTTCAGGGCGCTAGATGGAAGGCGAAAGCATGAAAATCACTTTGAAGTTGGTTAGAGATGGATCGGCTCAAGGACAGTGGTAGGAGTGAAAGGTACATGTGATTATTGCTCGTTTTGTCTGTTTTCTTTTGTTCCCTTCTGCTCTTCCAATATCATGCAGGAAACAGATACAAAACTAGACCAACCCCTTTCTTATTAGTTCTTTTATTGTGCACATATGTCTAATTAGACATACTAACTCATCCTTTAATCTTCTATATATAAGACATAAATTATTAAAAAAAATTGACAAAAATACCCTTAGTTAAAATATCATTCTCTACAAAAAACCCTAGCTTGCTACTGCTGTTTTCTCTGGCGCCGGCGTCGCCATATGTCATGTTCAAAAAAAATGCAAAGTGTCTGAATGGATACCGAAAAGTGTCTAAAGAATTATTTAGAAGTGTCTGACCAATACGCAGACAATTTATTCTTTTAAAAAATAACTAATTGAAACAATAGAAAAGTGTCTAAAAGAATATGTAAAAGTGTCTAAAAAAATATTTAGAAGTGTCTAAAGAATTATTTAGAAGTGTCTGACCAATACGCAGACAATTTACTCTTTTCAAAAATAACTAATTGAAACAATAGAAAAGTGTCTGAACGAATGTGTAAAAGTGTCTAAAAAAATATTTAGAAGTGTCTAAAGAAATATTTAGAAGTGTCTGACCAATACGTAGACAATTTACTCTCTTAAAAAATAACTAATTGAAATAAAGCAAAATGTCTTAATAAAATTGTAAAAATGTCTTAATAAAAGTGTAAAAGTGTAAATGAATGTGTAAACCCAAAAATTGTAAAAATAAAATAGAATGCATGGTTTGCACCGTCGATTTGCGCACAAACCCGAGCGATTTGATCGGAGATCGGAGATGTGCGACCGAGTGATGGAGTCCGGACGCTACCGAGATCGGTGACGTGCCGGAGATTGAAGATGGTGATGAAGATCGATGATGCGATAGAGATCGGAGATTGGTGGCGTGACGGAGTTCGGTGGAGCGACGGAGAACACAAATGGCGATAGAGCAACAGAGATAAGTGATGCGACGAAGATCGGCAAGGCGATCAAGTGACGGAGACTGGTGACGTTTTAGATCGGAGGTGCGCGATGGAGATCGAAGTTCGGAGCAGCGATCGGTGAGCGGTGGTGATGGCGATAAGAGGAGGGCGACGAAGATCGTACGAAACTGAGCAACGATTGGCGATTAGTGGTGGCGGAGATGAGAGGAGGGCGACGGAGATCGAAGTTCGGAGCAGCGATCGGCAATGAGAGGAGGGCGACGGAGATCATGGGGACCCGAGCGACAATCGGCGATCAACGGCGGCGGACATGAGAGGAGAGCGATAGAGATCGAAATCAACAGCGGCGATCGGCGATGAGAGCGACGGCGGCGGCAATGAGAGGAGGTAGAGAGAGAAACAGAGCGGCGGCTTGAGAGAGAGAGAGAGAGATAAACGGTTTGAGGAAAAAAAAAAGTAGGGTAAGGGGTAAAAATGTAAAATCAATACTATGTCTAATTAGACATATGTTCATGATATCCATTGTACTTTCTTATTGACAAGTAATTAACCACCAACATAAAAGTTATATTTGATATGGGAATTTTATCTTTTACCTACTTAATCCTCACTATTTTGACATCAATTATTGCAAAGTTATTATCACAGGGTTATACAGAAAGTTGTTTTTGCTCATAAAAATAGACGGTGTAATTTGATAGCTCATTGGTTTTGTTAAAGTTTCATGTTTGCTCGTAATAAAAGTTTATTTCACTGATTCTCTTCTAGATTAATTGACTGTTGTTCTTCATCCTGATATTGATTAACACCATTGATGGATTTATTCCAAAAAAAAAATACCGGTATCCTTTCATTTATTTAGTTATTTACTGTGTAAAGTGTCTTGGTAAAGATGTCTGTATAACATGACTCTCCTTATTTAAAATATAATTGATGAAATTTCAATAAGCTTCCTTCCTCATGATTATCATCATCGACATTTATTTCCCCCACTTACATAAAAAACATATCCTCAACGATGAATTGAAATATTTAGTATAGATTATTGGTTTCTTTCACAAGGTTCATATTGCATATAAGCAACAGATATATATGAAACGGTCATAAGTGATGTACAAATACCAAAAACAATTAATGTGCATAAAAATCATTATCTGATCGGAATAAAATTTTGCAGTTTTCGTGTTTTTTTAAGGGTTTTTTTTTTTTTTTTGTGTTTTTTTTATGCCGTGGCCAAGCACCAAACTTATACGCGAACGGTAAAATATAATTAAAAGGCGATTTGATGGAAGGGAATAAGTTGAATTTAAATAGGGTTTTTTTAATCCATCTTTCTTCTTTTCATGTAACAAGTTGTGCAATTTGTCTATAGAATTATGGTACTATATATGATCTCAAAAGAAACTCCAAGATATATAAAACGGAGACCATTCCATTTCCACAATCTTAAAGGGATTGATTTGCTTGAGATATTTCTTGAGTCAGTTGAACCTATATATTAGGCCAATAAGCCTAAGGAAATTAACTTAATTTATATTTTCTTGTGATTCCGTACTTTAGAAAAAGCCAAAATGCACATGTGGTCCTCCAATTTTGCTAACTCAAGCGAGTTAGTCCCTTAATTTCTAATTAATGTGATTTAATCCCTCAACTTTGAAAAATTGACCTAGTTAGTCTCTCTATGTACAGAATGACAAACGGCATTTCTTTTTCCTCCTCACAATCAACTTATCACTCCAACTCTGCCCGATCTCTTCCCTGCTAGTGTTGACTTCTTTCTCCTACTAGTCTCCTTCTTCCCCATGCCGTCAATCTCGCCTTTCCCTCCATCACATCGGTCTGCTCTCGCATCTCCTCCCATTGGTCCCTTGTCACCTAGACATCCATTTTGTCGAGAGCTGGAGCCGATTCACCGATTAGCTTGCTAGAGTGGGAGTCGATGTGAACGCTAGAAGTGGGAGCTGATTAGAGTGCCGGAAGTGGGAGCATCGGGCTCTATTTTGCGAACAGAAGAGAGAACGTGGGTTGAAGCTTCGAGAATCGTTGAAGGAGGAGCGAGACAAACCCAAATTCATTGGAGGCGATACCATGGGTCACATCTCTGCCGAATCAATCGATTCGTTAGCTGAGAGTGGGAGCGTCGAGGTCGATTTTGTCAATTCACTGGGAATTGGAGTCAGTTTGCATCTCCGTCGAAGAGCACCTGGCCGCCGGCCTCAGACATCTATTTTTAAGCCGCTCGAACAACTAGCGTTAAGTCACAAGGTTTCAAGCTTGACGCTTTCCATCAGACGTCGACTAAATTGTTTAGTTTAGCAGACTTTAAGGACTAACACGCTTAATTTGGAAAGTTAGAGGACTAACTCATGCTGAGTCAAACAAAAAGGACTAATTCGCTCGAGTTTGCCAAATTGGATGACCATATACGCATTTTGGCCTTGAGAAAATCCAAATTAAGTATATATTTTCTTGTCCTAAATTTTTTACTACGCATCATTAATTAGGATTGTATGTGAATATAAATATGACAAAGTTGATGAGCAAGCTATTGAACTAATATATGAATTACCCTACTAAAAAAATCAAATTTTCCAATGGCCTAATATCCAACGGCCAAACTGTTGAAAATTTCCAACGAGCAAGGCCGTTGGAAAAATTCTAATAAATTCCAAAAAAATTTCTAACGGCCAAACCGTTGGAAGAATTACGAAAGCTATTTCTTAGTTTTGCATATGTTAAGCCGTTGGAAAATATATCTTTGATATTGGAAATACAAAAAAAAAAATTCCAACTGCTGGAGCCATTGGAAGACATTTTAATGCATGTTAATTGTATGGCAACATTTCTAATTTTGTATGCTTCCAACAGCTTAGGCCGTTGCAAAATAATTAAGATATATTTTTTTGTTTTGAAAAATAATTTTTTGTTGCATGAGTGTTTCCAACTGTTGTAGCCGTTGGAAACAAAACTTTTTTTTTATCCTGTTTCCCTATTTCCAACGGCTTTGACCGTTGGAAGTTCATTAACTAAAACGCATCATTTTGTTTTTTTTTTCTAATGGCCTAGGCCGTTGGAAATTACGATTTCAAATCAAGTCCTCGCCAGATCGGGTTCATTTCGTCTCTGTCATCTTTTTCTTCTCTCTGTGCATTCTTTTGCACTTCTCTGTGCTGTCCTTCTCCCACAAGCACACACTTCACATTTGCCTTCATCCAACGCCATTTTCAGCTTCATTGACTTAGGCATTGTTCGATCTTGGGGTTAAAGTTGTAGATCTGCAGGTTAGGTTGTGTAATTTTTTTTTTAATTTCGTTTCATTTTTTGTAGTGTTTTTCATGGTTTGATGTTTAATAATGATAATGGGTTCCAGATTGTGGTTGTTGTGCCAGATTGAAAGCCATTCCCACGCATTTTAAGGAAGAAAAATTTCAGATTTGAGGTTAGTTGGTGTAATACGTTTATTTTCATTTTTAAAATTTTTTTTTACCAAAAAAATGCATAAATTTCGGATTATGTAATATTTATTAGGTTTGAAATATGTGATATGTATGTGATTTATAGTTGTTGATGGTTGGAAGTGAAGTATTGAGGTTAAGCATTACATTTTGAAAATTTTTTTCATTTTCTTAATTTTTTTTAATTTTGGGATTAATTCAAAATTATGAAATAATTAGTTTTAATTCAATGTTTAATTGGATTTATTATTACAATGTTAAAAGTTTTGGAATTAATATAGAGGTACAAAATAGTTATATTTAAATAAGTTAGTTTCATTAACTTTGACTTTTAATATAATATATGTCAATAATAATAATAGTAGTAGTAGTAATAATAATAATAATTATAATAATAATTAATTATACTAAGAGTAGTAGTAGTAGAATAATAATAATAATAATAATAATAATAATAATAATAATATAATAATAATAATAATAATATTGGTCAATCGTCGAAACCGCAAAAAATAATTCTGGTATCCCTAACAACTCAGAATAAATAAATTTATAGTCTAGCAGTGAAAACCAGGTCGAATCCCAAAAGAGATTTTTTTTTCTTTACTGAAAGCTTTCTGTCAGAAAATTGAAATAAAAGATTTGGGGGGTTTCTTCAATTAAAAGCTGAAATAAATTAACTGTAGAATCAAAACGAAATTAACCAATACTAAAAACGCTCAGTTCAGGGTTGATTATCCATTCCAATCACGCAATTGATCATCGAAAGAAAATATTTCTTCAATTCAAGCAAATAAACAGGATTCTCTTTAAAGCTAAAAAGAACCCTAAGAATTCAGCAGTAAAATTAACCAGAAAAAGCTTCAGATTAATTTCTTAATTTTGAGTAACCAGATATTGAAAAGCAATTTCTAATTATCTCAAAACTAGCATTAAGAACAATTAACCAAAAAGTTTATTCCAGGCAACAATCCAAAAGCTTGAACAATTTAACCTGTCTTACTTCTTCGTATGAACTAACCAGAAATAAAAGCAATCTCCAATCAATTCACTTGCTTCTAATTGAATTCTTCACCTAAGCGGTTGAAAGAAAATCAAGCAGATTTGCAATTGCAGAACCAATTCAACAAGCGAGAACAGGAAAATTAATTGCAATGAATCTGAACAACAAAGAAGTAAATACTTGAAATTAAAGAAAGTTTAAGCAAGAAAAATCAATCCTCACAACCGGTGTTGGCGATGGAAATCGTCCCTAGAACTGAACCAGAAAATTACTCAGCCATGATCGGAAGAGAAACAAAGAACAATTGAAAAAAAACTAAAAGCGAAAAAGAGAAGATGGAGCCTGGGGTGCGGCGGCAGCCAACTTAAAAACCTAAAAAAACTAAAACCTATGGCTAAACTCATAAAAACTCCCTAAATTTTCTATATTGTTACAAAAGTACCCCCAAACAAATAAAAGATTGAAAATAACTATAAGGTTTCAAAGTTGTCAGCCAAACAATGCTCTAGAACAGCAATAGCAACTTCAAGCTGATATTCGACCTTGATTCAGCCATTATTTCTCAAAACTCAAAGCATAAAAGTTGTATATCTCTTTCTTATCTTCGAAACGACACCTGAATCGCATAAAACGGACATCTACAGCAAAAGATATGTCTAAAATACCGCAACTGCTTCTGAACGGACGGTGACTCGTAAATCGCGACTTTGAAGTTGAATTTGACCCTCTTAACGTGCAAACTGGGTTTCATGGTCTGAATGTGATTTGTAGCTTCAGATGTTAGCTTTCTAATGAATCAAGAATCACTTCATTCCGATCTCTGTAGCTCAAGATATAATTTTTCTACCGGAACATCACCAATCTGTCAACATCCTAAAAGAGCACAACCAAATTAAAACCTGTAAATTGGCAAATTAAATTCACTTTCAATCAATTAAGTCCAGATATGCTCTAAGCTACAAAACATACTCAAAATATATATTTAAGGTTCAAAACATATTAAAACATACTAAATATGAGAGAAATAAATATAATAAATATAAGCTTATCAAATATTAACAATAGTAGTAGTAGTAGTACTAATAGTACATGTAGTAGTAGTAGTAGTAATAGTAGTAGTAGTAGTAGTAAAAATAATAATATAATAATAATAAGAGTAATATTTAAAATAAATAATAATAAAAATAATTATTATTATACTAGGAGTAGTAGGCAACAACAACAACACAACAATAATAATAATAATAGTACTACTAGTAGTTGTTGTGGTACTAGATTAGTTTTTAATAATTATTATTATAATAATAAGAGTAACATTAATAATAATAATAATAATAAATAATAATAATAATCATAATCATAAGAGAATAATAATAATAGTGAGAATAGTAGTAGAATAATAATAATAATAATAGTAATAATAATAATAATAATGATAATACTAGTTGTAGTAGTGTTGTTGTACTAGTCGTACTAGAAATAATAATAATTATAATAATAATAAGAGTAACATTAATAATAATAAATAATAAGATAAAATAATAATAATAATAATAATAATAATAATAATCATCATAAACCCAATAAGATTAATAATAATAATAATAATAATAATAATAATAATAATAATAATAATAATAATAATACTAATAATATTAACATAGCTAATAAGTACTATACATGTAGTATAAAATAATAATAATAATAAGAGTAATATAATGATAATAATAATAATAATAATTACGATATCCACGCTTAGAATATGTATTAATACCAAAATTAGCTAATGTGTTAGGGATATATAAGTTATTTATATATGGATAAAATATGGAAACCTTCATCCTAATTAAGTATTAACACTAAACCTTAAATAAAAACCCTAAACCCATATGCGTTAACAGCCTTTATTGATGAATTCTAATTAAATTCCCCTAAACCCTAAACCTTAAACCTAAGTACTATTAACCTTAGCTAAACCGTAAATAGTAAATACGCATTGTTAGTTTTAACTGACATTGTTTAGATTAAGTGAAATATTAATGCATGCAATTAATAATAATATGTTGGCTATTGATACATGCAATTCGTGGATTTAATTTTTAATATGATTTAATAATTTACGGAATTAATTTTATGTGTTCATGCTTTCGTATATGTCATAAAGGTAAATATATAATTTCCATTGGTAGGACTCCATGGAACAAGAACGTAGTTGGATGTATAATAGTCATTATTTACCTGGTCGAGTTGGGTACAAAGAGGAGTGGGAGACAGGGGTTGAGTAGTTCATAACATTTGACTGTGGTAACCCAGGTCATATGGATGGAAACAAAATACGTTGCCCGTGTAGGAGATGTAAAAATTTGAGGTTTAAGGATTGTGATGACGTTAGAGTTCATCTATACAAATGGGGTTTCATGCCTTATTACACCAACTGGACAGCTCATGGGGAGCCATTTAATGACCCTCCGCATCAGCCGTTTGATAATTGTGATTGGTATGAGCATGCTGAGTATAGTTCAAATGTAAACCCATATGCTCGAATGATATTTGATGCAGTGGGACCAAGTTCCCATCAGAATTTCACTGAAGTGGATGAACAACCTAATGAAGGTTTTAGACGGTTTTCTGATTTACTGTACTCCGCTAGTACACCTCTTTGGGATGGATGTGATAAGCATTCTGAGCTGTCTGCTGCAGTTCGTTTGTTAAACCTTAAAGCAGAATATCACATACCAAGAGGGTGTTATGATGGTATCGCGGCCTTGATGAAAGAGACACAGCCAAGTGACAGCAAGATGCCATCCAATTGGTATGAGACGAAGAAATTAGTTTCACAACTAGGTCTTGCCCATCTTAAAATTGATGCTTGTGTTAACGACTGCATGTTGTTTTGGAATAATGATGAAGATGCTTCACAATGCAAGTTTTGTGGTGAATCTCGGTTTAAGCCGAGAAAAGCTGGGCGGGGTAAGGATAGAGCAAGAAAGACTATGCACTATTTACCACTCACTCCTCGCCTTCAGCGACTATATGCTTCACTTTCAACTGCAGAGCACATGAGGTGGCACAGTGAGCATCGATCCGACCCAAATGTTTTAAAACATCCTTCAGATGGGGAAGCATGGAAACATTTTGATTCCACGTACCCGTGGTTTGCGGCGGATGCCCGAAATGTTCGCCTTGGAGTTTGTTCTGATGGCTTTGTGCCTTTTGGAAACTCTGGTAAACAATACTCATGTTGGCCTGTCATTGTTACTCCGTATAATTTGCCTCCGTGGATGTGTATGAAGAAACCATATATGTTTTTGGCTGCATTGATACCTGGCCCTCGAAGTCCACGTCAGAATATTGATGTGTATTTATAACCTCTTATTCATGAATTGAAGCAACTATGGGAGGATGGGGTCGAAACATGGGATGTTTCACTTAAACAAAATTTTCAGCTCCGAGCTACGGTTTTGTGGACCATAAATGACTTCCCGACTTATGGGATGTTGTCAGGATGGATGACTCATGGGAGGTTATCTTGCCCTATTTGCATGGATGCTAGTAAAGCCTTCCAACTTGAGCACGGGAGGAAGACTTCATTCTTTGATTGTCATCGGCAATTTCTCGAGTTGGATCACCCATATAGAAGAAACAGAGTCGCCTTTAAGAAAGGAAAAGTTGAGAAATCATTGCCTCCTGAGCGTCTACCGCCTGAAACAATATTTGAACGTATCTCACATTTGCCTTCTGTAGTTCACAATGGACAGGTTGTAACCATACCAGGTTATGGCAGAACTCATAATTGGACAAAATGAAGTATTTTCTAGGAGTTGCCGTATTGGAAGAGTAATTTAATCCGCCATAATTTGGATGTTATGCATATAGAGAAGAATGTGTTTGACAATATATGGAATACAGTGATGGATGTGACCAATAAAACTAAGGACAACGTGAAGGCTCGTAAGGACCTTGAGATTCTGTGCAGTCGATCAGAGCTAAATTTAATTCCTCAAGGCGACGGCCGAGCATTTAAACCCAAAGCCACTTTTGCACTAAACAGACATCAGAGATCTGATGTGCTGAATTGGGTTAAAACACTTAGACTCCCAGACGGCTATGCATCGAACCTTGGGAGGTGTGTTGACAGTAATGTAAGTCATATGTCTGGTATGAAAAGCCATGATTGTCATGTAATGATGCAGAGGCTCCTCCCAATTGCACTTGAAGCAATTCCTGAAAATATTTGGAAACCGTTGACCGAGTTAAGTCAATTCTTCCGAGATTTATGCTCTCCAGAGTTAGATGTGAATCACATGGTCGATTTGGAAGCCAATATTCCTGTCATACTCTGTAAGTTGGAAAGAATTTTTCCACCTGCTTTTTTCGATTCGATGGAACATTTGCCGGTTCACCTTCCTTACGAAGCAAGGGTTGGAGGCCCCGTTCAGTATAGGTGGATGTACAAATTTGAGCGTTGTATGCATGACCTCAAAATGAAGGTATCAAATAAGGCTCATGTAGAGGGTTCAATTTGTGAAGCATATCTAATTGAGGAGACCTCTACATTTTGCTCTCACTACTTTGAATCCCATATTCCACATATGGCAACTAGAGTACCTCGTAATGATGATGGCGGACCTGGACCATATGATGAATCGGTGTGGTCTATCTTTAGATACCCGGGTCGTCCATATGGTATATCAAGATATCGATATCTTGATGACAATGAATTGAGGGTCGCTACTGCATATGTCTTACTGAATTGTAAGGAGGTGAAGCCGTACCTCGAGTAAGTGCAATAACACCTATTTTCTTTATAAACTCTACTATAATAATAATACTTTTCTTCTTTTATACTAAACTCATCAAGTTTATGCTCCATCGACCTCTATCTATATCTTGTAGTTTGTTTGTCGACCTCTATCTATATCTTGTAGTTTGTTTGTTGATGAAGTGCGTATGCATGAACCCAATATACATATGTCAGACCTGGATGTCTACATTGAGAATAACTTTGACACATGGCTTAGAAACTATGTAAGTTACCTACACTTCAATTTTACCCATATTTTGCTTTTGAAGGGAAAGACATATTCATATTATTGATATATGTAACTAGGTGAATGATGTGTGTAACACTATCACGGACCGCTTCCTGTGGGATGTTGCATACGGTTCATCCCGTCGTGTTAAGAATTTGCCTGTTTACTTCATAAATGGGTACAAGTTCCACATTAGCGACTGGGGTCGTGACAAAGCAACATTTAACAGTGGAGTATGTATAAGGACTTCAGGATCAAGTGAGGTTGAATGTGATTTTTATGGGGTGTTAGAAGAAATCATTCAACTCGAATATCTTGGCTGGCCACACAAAAATGTTGTATTGTTTAGGTGTACTTGGTTTGACCCTACTCCAGATCGTGGCACTCGGGTTCATAAACAATATGGTATAGTTGAGGTTTGTGATGGTCACCAATATAGGAAATTTGACCCGTTCATTCTTGCATCCCAAGCTGATCAAGTTTACTACACCCCTTACCCAACAAAGTCACATGAAAAAATGGGGTGGTTAGCGGTTTTGAAAATCAACCTAGACGCATCGTTCATAATAATGTAAATGATGTCGAAGATGCATTTCAGGAAAAATTATTGGCCGGGGTGAACAGTCCTCCCATAATTATGGATGACCTAATCGACAATTTAGCTGAAACAGGAGTATGAGAAGCTGTACAGGATGACATGTCAATCAGGGAAGAAACTTTGCAACATGACGATGAATCTGACAATGAGGAGTCCCTTGAAGCAAATGATGAAGAAGATGAATTTGAATATGGGGATACTGATAGTGGCGAATCAGAGACAGAAACTGAGGACGATGAAGTCCATTGACTATAATGTAAACGTGCAATTACTTATAAAATGTAATGTGAACGTGGAATAACTTTTAATATGTAAATACTAAGTCGAACTTGAAAGTGGTAGGTGCAATATCACATAGCAAGATTTTTTTCCCAGAATGTTATTTTTGTAAACTGTTGTATGAGTTTTTAAAATAATGCAGATGTCACCTAAAGGAGATGCGACGTATATACGTCGGCCAGGGAAATGCCTATTTTAACAGATGAAAGAAGTATTAGCAGAACCAATTGTCAGACATGAAAGGGCAGGCCAATCGCATTCCCGTCCTTTAGATTCACAGCCCTCAACAGAACAAACAACTGTTCCACATCCAAACCCTCGCACAGGTGATATTCACATTGCTCCAGTCGGCTGTAGTGCTAGTCGATCTACTCCGGCCCCTGCAGCTTCACCCGATGGTGGGAATTCCAATGGTCAGTCAGCGGTATCCCAAGCCCCGATTCAGGCGCGCTTACGGATTACACCTCACGGAAACACGTAAGTAATGCACCCTTTTGAACCCTAATAGTTTATTTTACCTCTAGTATGTGAAGTAATAGTAAATAAATAACTATTTATTGTGTCGAAACATGCACTTCATGTAGCTTCATTCCATCAAGAGCAACACGGTTGGTGACTAGATGCTTCACCACACACTTCAAGGGACATCATGACTGGACGAGCGCAAGCCCAGCAGATATTCAAGCGTGGTGGCGCGTATTTGAGGTTTGCACTTTCTTCTCACAATTTCAACTTTATCAACCATGTTGCCAACTATTCGACGCTATATATTTTTTTTAACGTGCAGGGATTATGTGAGTGGGATCCAGCTCACCATAATGAGGTCTATCGCGTTTGGCATATGATGGCGGCTAATCATTACCGATCAACGCTGGGTGACATCCGCCGAGAGAAAAATCCGGCAAAACGGCGAGCAAGGGCATCTTTTATGACCGACGCACAGTATGCAGAAATGGAGGAATGGTGGGCTACAACGGAGTTTAACGAGCGATCGGCAAGGGGTAAGACAATGCGAGCTTCATCATCGCAGTCATCTAACTCCACAGGTGCATGCAGTGCTACTTATGCAGGAGGTTCGGTTTCAATTACTGAACACCGAGAACGAATGGTAAAATTATCAACCTCTTTTACACAAAATTCAACTTACTTACGTTGTAATAAAATTAATGTTACTACGTTTCCAATGTAGCGCGAAAAAGATCCGGAGAAGAGGACCCTGGCTTGTTCAAGGTGATGCAGCAAACTCATAAGAAAAAGAGCGGGGAATACGTTAACAGGCGGACTGAAGAAGTTGCGGTAATTATCATGCTATAGAATTACAGCCAATATTTCTGATCTTGTTACTAATAAATTATCTTTACTCTTTATGAAGGCAATAATAACTGCTGAGATTGAGGAACAAACGCAGCAAATGGATGACGAAGGTGGCGCACATGACATAGATGAGGTTGCGATCATGAGTGCAGCTACTTCGGGCAGGAAGAAAGGGCGTGTATTTGGCCTTGGATCAGAACAACATGTTGTGCCTGGACGACGATGACCAGGGCTTACTCATATAGCACATGTTGATGTCACGCAGACTCTGGAGTTCACTGAACAAGTACAGCGAGTGATAGCGGAGCAAACTGCACAACAAGCATCACATTATGAGCGGAAGCTGGAGCATCTGAAGAGGAGACAACGAGCTGAGCTCGAGTACATATGTGCATCAATTGGCATTCCCCCGCCCGCGCCTCCTGTAGATGATGATGATGCCTCGGGATCGGATTAAGAATAGATCAGGTATATCATGCTACTATGTGTGTTTATTAACAAACAAACACTTATTAGGAGAATGAAACTATGTAATTTCTATTATGAATGTTTTTATGTGGATTTATAAGTACATTTATATCATGACTTAGTAATTTCAATTGTGTATGTTTTTATGTCATTTTATATATATTTTTATGTAATATCAGTTAAAAATTTGACTACATACGATATAATTATCTGGACTATAACAGGTTGACGTTCAAACTAAACATTCAATTGGAATGAACAACATATAGATAAATAATATAAATAAAAAAAAATTCTAATGGCTTTGGCCGTTGGAAACTTTAAATATGGCCGAATTTCCAACAGCTTGAGCAGTTGGAAAACGTAAAAATTTCCAACTGCCCAGACAGTTAGGTAGTTGGAAAAATCTCCAACTGCCTAGGAAGTTGGAAGCTGTTGGAACACCAAAAAATAATAATAATTATAGCTGTTGGAAATTTCCAACTGCTTATTTTCCAACGGCTGACAATTGGAAATTCCAACAGCTAAAATTTGGGCTGTTAGAAGTTTTACTTCCAACGAAAGGATTTCCAACTGCCTAAGTTCCAACGGTCAGTTGTTGGAAACCTAAAATTTCCAACTGCCAGCCGTTGGAAATGGCAGTTGGAAAAAAGAAATTTTTTAGTAGTGTTATTAAACTAAGCTCATATTCTGAAAATGGTAAGCTCAAGCTCCACTCATAGTCATTCAAATATTTGAACCAGAAACCTTATTTCTGGGGCCTGATTTAATCGCCCAAAGTTCCTAAAAAGTTCATTTTGATATTATTTTTTATTTACTAAAAGTAAATGTATAGTATTATCTCAAACACGGAGACTGGAAAACTGAAAAATAAGTAGAAAAAGCTCAAATGAAGTGCATTGCCACTATCTAACACATATATGCCCCTTTTTTTTTTTATGGTGGGCAAGATATTATCTTTTATATGTATATATAGTATGTAGGAGCAAGTGGAGTGCTATATTTAGGGATTACTTTGTCTAATCCAACTATTAAGAGCACTAACTAATTAAGCTGCCATCTTACCACTACCTTCCACTAGAACTAGAAAAAACAAATACATTAATCACCAGCCTTTGATTTATAATGGTCCATTTCGTCATTTTCATGATAAAACTAATTCCGGCCGCACGTTTGCTGTTCGAATATGAGTAGTTATATAATGCACCAAGTGTAATGTGTAGTATCCCTTATTTCATTTATTTATAAAAAAGCTGTCATGTCTTAAACAACATTTATTGTGAAATGAATAACAATTTTTATAAGGCTACCGCTACCTCTAGAATAATATTTCTTATAAAATAAGAAGTATTTTATAGAATAATAAATTTATATGAATAAAATAACATTTCTTATCAAATAACATAATAATGAATTTTATAAAATAATAAATTTATATAAATGAAATAATAATGAAACAATAATATTTTTTGTGAAAACAACATTTTATGGAAAATCAAATTTATATGAATGAAATAATATTTTTTATTGAATGAACCAATATTATTTATAAACAATAATATTATTTATAGAATTGCATTTCTTAAGAAATAAATAATATTTTATGAAATAATAATACTACATACATTCTTATTCATTCACATTTTTTGTCATGATAATTTGAAAGTTTTTTTTTTCCTGTGAAGCAACCGGGCATGATACGGCTACCATGTTGATGACGGTGATGTTGATCGCAGTTTTCCCCTCTCATTCTCTCCAGTTATTCCACCTGCGAAAGTATCAGCAGAGCAAGCAATTCAAGTGGTATGAGGAAATGTATAGTGACGGGCTGACGGCGGCAGCTGGCAGTCGGGGAAGAAATGGCAAATTAAGAGGAAAAAAAAGTATGTGGATGAATGGTAAAATTGGAAATAATAACAAACTAAAGGTATAGAGCCTATACCGTCATCATCGATTAATAGTTTCTATTATCTAAACTATATAAACTTCCAAGCCAGATTATGTATCTTTTATATTAAAAATAATCCTTTTTTATTTTTGTTGATTTTTTTAGTCTAAAACCAATACCATCCGAAAGCTTAATTAAGCTCCATATAATTAATAAGCTCCATATAATTAATACTCATTTGAATGAATTTTTTTCTAAAAGTTAATTAAAATTTTATGATTTTTTTCTGTAGCCAGTGAAGGAAAGAAAAATCAATAAAAAGTATCAAACATTTTCAAAAAAAGTTTAAGAATACTTTTTAGATTTCTTAATATATAAAATTTTAATTGGTATACAATTTGAGTGAATAATCTTATATTCACTAAATATTATTAAAATAATTATTAATAATTTAAATCACCACTAAACACGTTTTCTAGAAGTGCTGTTGATTTAAATTAATAAAGTTTATCGGAATTGCAGATTTTTGACGTCCCATGAACTTGCTAAGCTCCACTAGGAGCGCAAGATTTGCACGTAAAACACAATCAATGTAGAGATTAGAGGGCCGCTTATTCATGTTACGTTGCAACAAAAAGAAAAGAAGGATCTATCACACAAAAAAAACAAAGAAAGAAAGAAAGAAAAGAAAAGAAAAAACAAAAAAGGAGGAAGGAAGGGAAAAAGAAAAAGATTTAAAAAAAAAAGGGGGGTGGGCCTGTTTTGGCGGCCATATTTCAAAAGTTAACGACGCCCAAGCCCAAGAAGCCTAGAGAAATACAGGCAACCGGCACGATCGGTTCGGTTAAGGCTAATATTATCCTTAGCCAGCCAACATATGTAATGAGCTTGGGCTTGGGCTACTCCATTATTTAAATAGGCCTCCATTTTGAACTTTCAGATTTTTTTGTGTTCCTTTATTTCGTCTAGCTTTCTGTAACTTTTTTTTTTTTGCCACGTACAATCCAAGTAAGACCAAAAGGATTAAGAATTCGAGACCTAAATGCTAAATCTCGTGAGAAGATCTGAGGTCGGGTATAAAACAATATCCCCATCCATCCAACAATATCTGAGATCTTAAGTATGCAAGGAATTTTAATAATATAATCAATTTGTTGGAAATATGAAAGCATAAAAACATAAATGCACTACAAGTTAATAAAAACATTTGCTACATACCTTTGTGACAAATAATTTCATAGCAATAAACAATCATCACAAAATGGTAGCAAGTTGTGATGTTGACAACAATTTAACACTTGTGACAATTTGGTTACAATAATGACGGTGATAGAATACTTTGTTGCAGATATGAATGAAAAAATGAGTGAACATTTTTAAATTTCAACATATTTGTAATGATTAAGGAATTTGATATAGAATCATTGCAAAATTCAAGTTTTAGAAATTGTGCAAATTATTTAGGCTCTATAAGTTGTGAGGAATAAGTTTCATCCCAAGGAATGAAGTCATTATTGTGACTTTTTGCAATGATTTATGACCATAAAAATGTCATAGATGTTGACAGATATAATAACCTCAAGTAAGCTTTTTGCCCTAATTTCTCTCCTTTCCCACATCATAAGCCTCTCAATCCTTCTGTCAAATCCCCTCTCATCCCTCTCCCACATTCTTTGTTCATCTCCTGTGTCCCACTATTGTCGTTTGTTGTACCGCAATTACTGAATTATTGCAACCAACTGCTTCATGTATCATTCTCTCCATTCGTCCTAAGTTTCCCAATTTCTTAATTCTTTGTGGTTTTGATCTTTGATCAGGACTTATTGGTAATTCATGAGCTATTTTGTTGATTAGTATGAAATTACTAAGTTTATTCCAGTGATTTTTGGTGCTTTATGTGCTTTCTATGTACATTGTGTGTCATTATAGGTTTGGGAGTTTTGTAGGAAAATTTGTAAAAGTTCAGGGGCTAAACTTGTAATTTTATATCAATTTAGGGACTTGATCAAAATATTTTTAAAACTATACGGAGTAAACATGTAACTTTATTCCAATGCCTAATTGTCACCTTTTAGATTTTAGATTCTTGATTGGAAAATTTTCAAAAGCATAGGGACTAACCTTGCAATTTTATTTCAGTGCCTAAATTGTTGAAATGTTTGGAACTTGATTGTAAAATTTTTAAAATTTTAGGGACTAAATATTTAATTTAGTGCAGTGTTTAAATTGTTACTTTTCCTACTTTAGGGGCTCGATTGTAAAATTTTTAAAGTTTAAGGACTAAACATGTAGCTTAGAAAAGTGTTATCTCAACTTGTCACCTAAAAGCTTCAGTTGCACTGTTCCACATTTTGTCCCCAATTACCTTACCTACAAGAAAAGCAAAAGGTTCGTTAAACCAACAGTACTATTGTAATTACTGCTTTCCAAGTGGTTTTTTTTATCTGCAATTGCATATAAAAAGTTCACTACATCAAATGTTTTGGGAGTATTTTTGGTATATAATTTGGGTTGGGTTTTGAGGTAGAAAACTGTTTGTAATGAGTCCTTATTTGTAATGTTTTCACTTGGATAGCTTTCTAACGTCTCCACCTGGGCTGGGTCCTAAATCTAATTATAGTAATCACTAATTAATTAGTGGTTAGGACTTGGCACCATCACTAATTGGATTTTAATAGTCTTTAGGTGATCCAGTACTATAGAGTGGAAGAGCATGCAAGATTCGCGGTTATGGGTGACTTATTTAAGTTATGCATGCACTTGATAAAGTGATAATACCGCCAATTGATTATTATAATGGTTGATTTATTTAGAATTTCATCCTCATAGCTCCCCATTGTATTTTCTATTGATTATGCTAATATTTTATTTTTGAGTGCTTCTTTTTCTGGTGATCCATATTCTTCTAAAGACAAGTTTGTTGGCAAACATTAAACATTGACTGGTTTGGCTATGGATTGTTTTATGTTGTTAAGTCAATGATGGTTTGGCTAAACCTGAAGAAGATAACAAAGAGTTTGTAACAGCAATGAGCAATATTCTAATAATAGACCAATGGTTTTGTATTGCTTTTTTATTTTATTTTTGTGTTTTTATTTTCATTAGCGCTTGTTCAAGTGTTATGCTTGAATTGTCGTGTGTTAGTCCAACCGTGTGTTGATTCAAGTCAGTGTGTTGGTATATCCAGTTAGTTTGTTGATTTGTTATTTCGGTTCCTCTTTTCAAATCTATAAGCATGAATATTGAGATTATCCAAATTATTTATGGGGCATCTTCGGGATGCTTTGTAAGACTTACAATTGAGTTAACTGTCCTTCATATTTTAGTATTTTAATTCCGTTATAGATATCATCTAACCTACAGTTAAAGAGGTGAATGACATTTTATAAATAAAAAAAAGCTCCCGATTGCACTTTAACAAGACGCAATTCATAATTTATCGATGGCCTTTGATATGATGCGTACAATTATATATATTCTAACTAAATAATTTTAGATGTGCACATAATCTTTGTTACAAGAATTGTTTTATTAATAAAACAAGTTGTCATTATCGTATAAAACATTTTATAGTAATATTGATTTCAATTTTCTTTAGCAGCAATGATAGATTTCCATCAATTTACTAAATAAATCACATTTTTTTAAGAAAAATAGTAGTACGTACATTTTACATTTGCTTAAAAAATGGATGCTCCCATTCTGGTAGTTCAGGGCAATATATATGGGCTTGAGCAGAAAAACACACCAGGGAGAGAGAGAGAGAGAGAGAGAGAGAAAAAAAAAGAGAAAGAAAATATACATAAGATAATGTGAGACGTGCTGAGTAAGAGTTTCTTTATGAATTTGAATTATGTGACAGATAACAAACGTTACAAATGGCTCAGATCTGCCTTTGATATCTGTCGTCTGTCACATATGGGTTTCCTTTCCTTAATCAAGCTTATGGGGATAAATGAAGAAGAAAAGACTCATTCTAACTGTTGACATAATTTTTAGATGGAGTTAGTTATAATTTGTACTTTAAGGTTTAAGTGAAATTACACTTAGTTTTATTGTTTAAAAAATATACACTTTGATGTCATCATTTTTAACATAGTTTAGTAGTAATTTATGAGATCTTAATTTAAGTATTATAATAGTCATTTTTTGATAATTTCAATCTAAATTAAAATTTTAAAAATTGTTGTTAAACTGTATTAAAAACAACAGAGGACAAAATATATATTATTGCCAAACTTCTTATTATAATATTTCGTTTTGATGAGAATGTAATGCCCTATGCAAATCGCAGGACCCCGTATGCTGAGCCTAAATTCCATTGTTTTGTTGAGGGTGATCAAAGTGTCCTAGTTACTTTCAGAATTTCCCATAACGTGGCTTGCGTTGCGTATGTGCCATGAGCCTCGCCATATGTTTGATGTAGCAACTAGCGACAGCACATTTGTGCAGGAAGTTTGGGCCTCAATTTGGCCCATTCATAGCTAGTCTTTCAATGGCCACATTATCGTCCTTATTGGATCACCAACACCAGGAACCATATCGTACATAACATAGAGCAGAAGATATTAGTTTCAGAGCCGAGCGATGTTGTGGTTGTGGCTTAGCTAACAGGACCTGGGCTGAGGATGCCCCAGGAAGTCTGAGGCCAAGATTTCTCCTTAGCCTTCATCAACAACACCCTGGTCCAGGCAATCCAGCCTTCCCATGACATCCTCTTGTCCCAAGGACTTCCCCACTCCAACAGGAGCCGCAGCCCCTCTCTCAGCTTCTTTCTCCGCCTCCACAAACTTCCCTTGGGACAACTACGCCTGAGCCAGAACCACATGTGGCTCACCAACAAATGGGTTCCTTTCAATACTCCCCAGAAACAACTCATCTGCCCTCTCCAACCCTCTCAGGGGATTATCACAAACACCCTCCCAGTACAGGTCCCTTGCCTCCATCTGTTCTTTAGCCCCCAGGACTTTAGTGCAGAACTCAAACACAGGGGGTACCACCAGCTCAATCTCCTCATCTCTCCCTTTCTCAACCCCAATACCACCACCTCTCTTCCTCTCTTCCCTCAGAATCTCTTCCTCCCTCACAACCAAAGCATAAATTGCTCCCATTCGCGATATCGAATGCAACCAGAGTCCTGGTTTTCCATCTCCAGGCCAAAAAGCAGCACACTTATTCCCCTTAAACTCAAACCTCCCATCAACATTATCAAACAAGCACTCCTGAAACCCGAACAAATTGATCACTGAAATCTGCCATGCTCAGCAACAAGAAGACAGCCACAACCATTCTCGAAACTGACAAATCTTCCCCCGTCCTGATATGCAACGATCCCGTTTTCAGGTAACAAACTCCTAATCTTCTTCCGCCAAGCCTCGTCCCTATCGATCAATCCCTTCTCCTTCGCGTTCCTCGTCGAAACCTCAGATAACTTGAGGTATTGGACGAGCTCCGAATCTGAGTACTTAAAGAGCAGATAGTTGTGGATCAGGGTCTGCCGATTGACGACGCAGAACAACTGAATCAACCGCTCGGCGGCCTCGCCGACGTGGTTCGCGGCCGGTGTTAGGGTCAAAGAAGGCGAGGTTAACTTAGGAGTTGGAGTAAGCGGAGTGGAAGAGGCCGCAAAGGCAGACGGACTCGGGCGCCTTCCATATCTTGAGAATACGGTAGAGATCGACGAGATGGTCGAGGAACCTGCCGTGTTTGTGCCAGCACTCGCCTGCGCCGACGGAGCGGAGGACGGCAACAAGCGCAGGCAGGTTGTTGTCCACTGCCTCGAGCTCGCCGAGGAGGAAGGGCCGGGCGGCGGATAGGAGGGACGGCACGTATTGGAAATCTACTGGCTACAAGGCTGAAGTCGGCATTATGATCACCTGTCAGCTGAAATGGTCATACTAATGGCTCTAAAATGCTAAAATAAAAAAAGAATTTTTTACAGGATTTTGGGTAAAGTGATGGTCTGTGATGAGCGTGAGTTGTAGAAGATCAATAGGAGTCACGTGATTTAGGACCTCACTATTTGATTGACGGGCTATGGATAGTCATCCTTTTATTTCCATACCTATAACCGGAAGTTATTTAGTATTAAGTGTTTTTTATGGGGAAAATTTCATTTATAGTCCCTAACATTATCACGTCGTCCTAAATAGGTTCCTAGCATTCATTTTATTTTTTTTAAGTCCCTAACCTCCGTATTTCTGTCTCAATTGTAGTTCTTTCATCATTTTCATAGTTAACTTTGACAGAATTTTTATGATAGATATCAACATTGGTCTTACATTTTTTTATTCACACTTAAATAACCCTCAAGCTAATAAATTTATCACTACAACCATCATCTCCCCCTCTCTTACTTCCTCACTATCTCCAGTCACCACATCCCAGCCCATTGAAAATATTGCCGATAATCTTTAACAATATCAACACACCCGTATTGGTTTATGGTGCACAAACTCCCCTTGAACCAAATTGAGTCGGTTACTGGGCGGAAAGCCTCTAAACTGATGCAAGTTGGCTTAGCCAAGGGCAGATTGGTGAAATTGACAATAATATAATCCATTATATCTAGAAAATAAATTTTAATTACAAAGAAAATTTTCATTGAAAACAATAAATAATTATACTTTTTTCAAGTAATATAATTAATTACAAAAAATATAATTAATTTAATTATGTCAAAAATCAAATATCAATGAACATAGCAGCCGGTCGCCAGTGCCAATGCCACCCCAAGCCCCGCAGCCGACGCCCATGCCTGGAAGTCTTCATCCTAATCCTTAGAAGCCTCTTTCAAGTCGTGCCTGGTGTCTCTTCCGAATCGCAGCTGGAGGCCTCCATTAAAATCGTGTGGAATCGTGCGGCTGGAGGCAAATCACAAACGGACGGTGAAGACTGGTGTCGGGAATTGCAAACGGCCAATTGATTCACCCTATTCATCCGATTCATTGATTGACGATTTTAACAAAGATAGTAAAGATCGAGAAGAGTGCAATGGAGAGGAAAGAAGAGGCCTGTCATTTTGAAAACGGGGCTGTCGATTCAAAAACGGGGGCTGCTAATTGTAGTTGGCGACAGGCTGGGTCGATTTGAAAAAGTGTGGAGCGGCGACTATTGATGACGGAGCCAACTGTCAATGTGCAGGGATGTGGTGGCCAGAGATGGTAAGGGAGGAAGAGAGGGGGAGATGATGGTTGTAGTGATAAATTTATTAGCTTAAGGCTTATTTAAGTGAGAATAAAAAAATGTAATACCAATGTTAGCAGTTGTCACAAAAATTCTGTCAAAATTAACCAAGAAAATGACAGAAGGACTACGATTGAGAAAGAAATAGGGAGGTTGGGGAATTTAAGATGACAAAATAAAGGTTAAGGACCCGTTTACGACAACACGATAAGGTTATGGACCATAAATAGAATTTACCCATTTTTTATATGACATAAATATTTTTTTCATGTGCAAAAAGGTTAGTTACTTATTACACTAACATTTTGTTTGGATAATTCATTAAGGGAATGAGAGTAGAAAGTGAAGCATAGAAAATAAAGGCGAGTCCATCATCCCCTCAATTCAAAAAGATTAAAAAATTGTATGTGAGGAAGCATATTAAAGGATGAGAGTGGTCCCTCCTTCTCCTCTCTTTCAATTTTTTATCTAACCAAATAAGCGAGGGAAGGTAATTACCTATTCTCTTCCCCTTATTTCCCTTAATCCAAACAAGTTATTAGGCTAAGGATAAAATACTCCCTTCCCACGCACTATGCTCTCTTTTTAAACTTATTTACAATCATGCCACTCATTTCCCGTCTGCATTGCCTCCTACCTCATTGTGGCCTTCTTTTCCTCTACCAACCTCCTCCAGCCCAACACTGACCTCATTTGCCACCTTAGCTTTTTGTCGTTCGAGTCTAACTTCAAAAACATAGTGTCGTTCTTACTCAGAAACATAGTGTTATTGTTTTATTCATGGAAATGTATTGTTTTATATTATGTTTCTTATTTTATAAGATGTATTATTTGTAAATAATGTTGTTCTATTCAATACAAGTATTGTTTCATTCATTCAAATATATTGTTCATTTGGTGCAATGTGTTATTAAAAAATAGTGTTGTTCCGTTCAATGACGGATCTAAATATTTTATAAAAGGGGGTCCGAATGCATATATAAATATTAAACTCAGCATTACACAATAAAAATTATAAATTAACATATGTAACATAAAATCTAAACTTATGTTCTACATAATGTTGATTTTTTCTTTTTATAAAATCCAAAAAATGCACAAATTTAGCATTTATTTTTTTATGTTATTGGTCGAACAACAATAATGAATTATAAAATTACATATGACTTGTGGAGACGATGAGTGAGATGTGAATGCTGGATATAATGTAAAAGAAAAATATCCTTTATAGCCTTTAAGCTTATATATTTCTTTCCACTTAGCTCATACATTTTATCTTTTGTTTGACTGGATCCTTAAATTTTCCATATGTTTGAACAAAAATGAGAGTAAAAAAAATGTTCAAGGTCTTGGTGGAAAAATGTATGAAATTTTAAGGCTAGTATAGACTTTTTCCATTAGAAAATTAATTGTACATAGAAGGGACTGACCCATTTTTTGTATTTCTTAAAATAATAGATGCTCATTCTTTTGTTTTAACAGATATTATTAAAATTATTACGGTCCACTAAAAAGTTTAAAGGGGTCCAATTGTTAAAATATATATCCCTTATTAATATTTTTTCTTAGAAAATGGGGTCCATTGACCTCCATATACAACACATGAATCCGCCATTGGTTCCATTCAGTAAGAAATGATATTTCATTCATACAATTATACTGTTTAGTAATATTTGGTTTCGTTCAATAAAAATTGTTATTCATATTAGTAGGATGTACTATTCAAATGCGATAACATTTTTATAAATAATGTGAAAGTGCATGTGTACACTGGTGCGCCTAATGTATGCTATAGCTACTCTTATACTAGTCCCTCCGTTTCATATTAGTTGGCCATTTTACCTTTTTTGACTAAAGTTTGACTTAAATATATTTATATTAATATGAATTCAAAAAAATTCTAAAAAATGATATTTAAAAACTAGAATCTTTAAAGTTTCATTTTCATGTAAAAAGTTCATATTTTTACGATAAATTTTATGAGAAATAAAATCATAGATTAATTGCTGTGAATAGTAAAGAGGACAGCTTTTGTGAAACAAAGGGAGTACTTATTAGTGATTATATATATACATTGATCTATACGTAAAAGCTAAAAAAGCACTTTCAATTTGTTTTTGAAAATTAAGTATCTTATACATATATATATATATAAATTTCAAATAATATTAGTTTTAGATTAAAAAATAAATAAACACGTGAGTAACTCCTTATTTATAATGGAAGAAATGTGCAATAAATAATAGTGGTAAAAGACATGGTAATGTTGTTGTAATTATTTTTTCTTTCTTTCTTTCTTTGGGGAGTGGGGGGTTTAACAAAGTATAAGCCTATAAAGCCATCAAGCTTGAAATGAAGTGGAATTTGGTGATTGTATTTCTATTATTTTGTAAGATATCTCTAAATTAAAATAGAAAGCATGCTTTCTCTAAGGAAAAAGAAAAATTATTTCTGTTAAAGCGCCAAACCTGAAACTAATTGGCAATAGGTGGAGAGATCCCATCTATTCCCTTAGTCATTGCCGAAATAATCCATGTCATAGAGTTGAAGCGTCCTACACGTGAGGGGGCGTGTTAAGTGAGAAAATTCCACATGGCCAAGAAAAGAGGTTAAATCATTGCTTTATATTTTTATGAAATCTCTCCACCGATTGCAAATTGATTTCTTGTTGGACTCTTTAATATGGTATGAAAGCAGGTTCAAAACTGCCTTAACCATTGCCAAAAACAATCTATATGATATAGCCCAATTGATTTTAGGTTGGATGCTCTAACAATTTTTGAAATGTCTATTAAACTTTTCTACATATAATATGTGAAAAGAATTTTTTAAAAACTTGTATGCTAAAATAATTAATCAATAATCTAAATGTAGTCATTTTACAACAATTCATCCTTATGAGATGTATTATCACTTTTGTATGGAATGTCATTTAATTTCACTAACTGTAGGTCATACAACATCTAGAACAGAAATAAAACACTAATTATAACCATATTCCAAGCCACACAGCATTTATAATAGAAATAAATCACTAATCATAGCCATATTCCAAGGGAAGGCAACAAGGTTGTTGATTTCTTAGTAGGTGTAGGCATAATTGGCCAAAAGATGACACTGTGTTGGAGCATCCTCCTTATGTAAATGATTTTGCTAGTGAATATGCAAGCTTTTTTTTTTGTTAAAATTATTTCCTATTTAATCCCAATGTGTAAAAAAACTAAGGTATGAATGACAATTAACTCAATTATAGGCCTTGCGACATATCTCGAATATACTATATTAGGAAGAAAACATCTATAAATAATTTAGGTAATCTTTAATATTCATAACTATAGTTCTAAACAGATAAACCAAAAGGTTGAGGTTGCGAGGAAGGGGCTTTTTAATCTTGTTGGTAATGGTCAAAACACAAGATTCTGGGAAGATCATTGCATAAAAAATACTATTCTCAAAATCTCATTTTCAAGAATTTTTTCTTTATCAGTTTGTAAATTAGGCCCTGTTTTGGATTATGGAGCGTGGGAATATGGTGTTTGGAGATGGAAAATTTTGCTAAGGCGTCTTTGTTTGATTGGGAAATTGAGGTTTATGATACTTTTATCAACACTCTAGAGTCGAAGGTGCTAGCTGTGAACAGATTTGATAAAGTTATTTGGAGATTTAATAGTCAAGGAAATTTTTCTGTGAACGGTTTTTGTTATAAGGTTGAGAATGCATTGTCTGCAGAATATCCAAGTTTTTATTCTCTATGGAATTTCAAAGCACCTCTAAAGGTTTTATTCTTCTATTGGCAGCCTTTTCAAGGAAAATTTTCTATTAAAGATGTTTTTCGTAGGCAGCACCTGATTAATGATGATATGGCTCTTTGTCTTTTTTGTTCTTTGGCTGTAGAGTTGACTGATTATCTTTTTTTACATTGTTCATTTTCTTGGAATATTTGGTGTCGATTGATCAGTTGTTGGTCTTTCTATATAGGTGGTTCTAACAAATATTTTGTCTTTCTTTAATTGGTGGAAGTTTAATGCAAATTTTGTGTTGTGCATGGAGATGTGGTTATGGGTTTCTTCCCTTCAGTTTGGGCTTTATGGAATTGGAGGAATAAGAAGGTGTTTGATGGCCAATTGTTAAGCCTAATGTAGTTGGTTGATTTGGTGAAGTTAATGATGGGGTATTGGTACAGGGCTGTCTAAACTTGCATGTTTTCGGTATTAGATTTTTTGTTGAATATTGAGTTGGTCAACATAAAATGCATGACTCTAAAGTCAAAAGTTGTGCAGGTTGGCCTCTACCTAAAAATAGTGTGTTTTGCTTCAATGTTGATGGTTTGTCGAAAGGCAAACTTAAAGCTGTATGAATTATAGGGTTTTAAGGGATCACAATAGCTCTATTATTGCATTATTTTCTTTTTCAATAAGTATTGCAGATTCAAATATAGCTGAGCTGTTCACTATTAAAAAGGCTTTGAGAATGTTTAGGGAGTATGCGTCGTCCATGGCTTCAAATTCAGCAATATGCATTGAAAGCGATTCTTACATTAAAGTTCTTGGTTAACAATGTGAATAGTAGACCTTGGAGGCCATTACATGTGTTTGATGAATTTGACTGTGCTTTGAAATCAGATTTGCTTATTAAGTTGATCAAAATTCTAAGAAAAAAAAATCATGTCACTGATACCCTTGTAAGTGAGGGTGTTAGCCACCTATCTCATATTCGGATTTAGGTATCAGACTCGGTTTAATTCTAGCTGATTTATGTTGAGGTAGGTCAGTTGTTTTTTATGGGAGTTTGATGCTCTATATTTTATCTAGTGCTGGCATTATTCATTCTGTCGTATCTTTTTTTTCGGTGGTTGGGATGCTCTTGTTAATTATAGGTAAAGTGGATTTTGTTTCTTTTCCATGTTTTCTTCTGTCTCTGCCATGAGTATTCTTGCGTTGGTTTTGGTTTTTTCTACCTTGCTATGAGGGTTGATTTTCTATGTATTCAGCAGGTGTTGCCTTATTCTTGTATTCTTTTGTCTTTTATTAATTAACATCTCTTAAAAAAAAAGGCTAAAAGAACAGAAAAAAATCATCTGTAAAAGCCAAGCAATTTGATGCTTGCAGAGCTTTGGGTGATAGCTAATACTCCATCCGTTCCATATTTTTTACACAATTTGACTTTTTCACATAGTTTAACTTAAATTTATTCATATTAGTATTTGACTATATGTCTTGATTATCATTCTTATATAAAATTTCTTCATTTATATACTAAAATGTTGAAAATAAAAAATCATAGATTAAGTACTGAAAAGTGAATGATGCAAAGAATATGGGATAGAGAGAGTATCTTATTCTTTTTCAAAATTATTCATGTGTCTAATATAAACTAGTTTAAATGTCCAGCGTTACCACTAGATCCAAAAATAGTGGTAGGAAAAGAACCAGTAATTGCATAGCATTAGGAAACTCCTTATAAAATTTGACAATTGTAAAATAAGAAACTAGAGATTAATGTGCATGATGGCGAGACTCATGCTAATCGATCAAGAAATCAATAATAATATATTGTAAATTTTTATCAATCCATAATAACAACTAGTTGTGGAACTAAACTGATGATTATTCAGTTGTTGTTGGGACATGTTTAGAATCAATCTTTATCAAGTTCAGATACATCGGGATCATATAGCTAAATTAACAAATAAGAGTTATGTATTAGAATCTATTCCGTTCCATTATAAAAACAAAAAAATGTATTGTAAGTGATGAAGATTGAAGATCAGGTATAGCTGTTAGGGAAGTATTTGTTAAGTGATAGATGGGGTAATGTTGAAACTCCAGCCTATAAATTCATGTTCATATCCTAATTAATTGGGATTTCACTTATATTTAAAAATAGATAGTATTTAATATTTGCATACAATATTTCTACAACTTGAATCTCCTAATATGATAATATGATAATATGGTGGCAATGGTAAAAATCTTAGACTCCCTATCTGGTCATGCTTCAGGAAACAGATTGTAGAATTTCAAAATGATTCCCCAAGTAATTTACATATTTTCTAAACTCATATTCAAGTTTTTAACATATAATTTTTTTTTCAAACATGCTACATTATGATTATGCAAATTAAGTGGGTCAAATGCCAGAATTTAAAATATCAGCAACTGTTACGAGAAGTATAAGAATTAAAGTAATTTTTTAGAGTTAACCCATTTTATGTTTTCTTTTATTATGTTTCTTATGGATCCAATAATTCAAATGGTACCTTCCATCCAAAATTTAATAGGCCCAAATTTCATTCTATATTCTGTTAATTTTCAAACCTAAATTAGTTAATTTAACCAAGCCCGAGATCTTTTACATTATTTCTAATATAAAGAAAATTAAATAGTTATATTTTTTTTTCCTTTCACAATACCAGAGACCACATTAGCGACGAACATAAAATTTTATTGGTGTATGGAAAAGAAAATAGAATTAAGTGCCCAAACTGGCTCACAATTTAAGACACTTAATTAATAGTGCAATTGTTGTTCGTTTACTGCCTATACATATCACAATAACTAATAATGGTACACTAATTTTATTCTAATGTTTAGATGTCATGTTGTAATGCTTTTAAAATATATACACTAATAAAACTCTTAGAAGTGGTTTTTTGTGATCATTTTATATATACCATTTTTAGTCTATTTTTTTATTCTTTTCCGTAAAATTAATGCCAATAAATTTATACATCTTTGACGTAACTTTTTTGAATATTAAAACTTAAGACCTCGAATTCAAAAAAGTAAATAGATAAAGTAACACAATCTAAGTACTCAATTGAATAAGGAAACACTTTCAAGGACTGAAAATAGCAATTCTCTATGGTTATTATAATCATATTTATGTGTGCCTATATGTAAATTGGGTCAGGAATGAGGGACTGTCAGAAGATTAAAATGAAGACCAAAATGATAGTTTAAAGACTTATATGTTTCTATGGAACTTTATATAAAACCATTGCAAGGCCATTATATGCATAAAAAATTTCACCATCCCACTGGTTCTCCTTCTCCTTCTGTGGCTTTCTAGCCACTCGGTAGATAGTTGCTATTAAGAAGCTTATCGATATTGGACTGTCATGGTTATATTTGTTTGGTTTTTATCTATTATTTTTTTGAAAACAATATTTTTTATCTATTATTTTTCAATTAAAGATTGATATGATTTTCTAGCAAGTAAATTTCTTAATATTAATGGGTAAAACTACTAATAAATGAAATTACATGACTAATCTTTCAAAGAAGAGAATATTATGAACTTTGATGTGATTTAGTAATCTGCGTGAATAAGTATGTTTTTTAACATTAGTTAGGTCTGTTGTAGATGATTTAATCATAAAAATATAAGGTCAAGGATTTCAATACCTATTATGATTCTGCAGCATGTTCAACCTATAAGGCAAACAACAAAATTTTGGCATTAGTTCAATGGTGGAGTAAAAAGGCAACTGAAATATGTAATACCATAGTGATAATCAATAATAGTAATGGATTGTTACCTTTTTTCTTATTGCTAGTGTTTGCTATTCTATAACCTAAATTAAAAAAAAATAATGTTAGAATTAAGATATAATGCATCACCGACTCATAAAAAACAAAGTTTTTGTGTTTTGAGTGCATTACCTATAATGCTTGCAGAAAATAGGTATTCTTTCATGTGATTCATTTTGTAGATGTAGGGAAACTAAAAAAATGTAGAATGAATTTGAAGCATGCAAGAATGGAATTGATGTATGAATTTATATAGTTATTGAACAATATACGTTAATAGCAATTCTTTTATTTTATGTGTCATCTCTTCCTTAATTTTGGTTAAATTCTAAATGGACATTTACTTAATTGTGCATTAATTATTTTTTAATTGCTAAGAACAAATTGGGCAACAATTTGAAGGTCTGACCATTTTCAAAATTGGTGATTGGATATTTCCTTATTAAATTCAAAAGTTCTCGTAACAGCAATTATTCAATGTAAATTATTAAATTTAAAAAGCTGATTTTTTTCTTTGATCTTAATTTGAAATCTTGACTAATAGAATGTTTGAATTCCCTTAATTATCATTTTTCATTTAGGGAAAGTGAATAACTGTAATTTAAAAGTTGAAAAATCTTACTTTTAAAAGTTCAAAACCTTTACACTTTGCAATTACGTGTTTCAATCATGTTTAGACACATGTTAATTAGTGGTGTAATTAATATGAAAATTCCTTAATTTTTTTCTATAATACCAACATTACTAATTAAACATTTCTTCTTTTATTTGTTCCCAATTGGTTTATGTAGAAAATTAGATGCCTAATTTATATAAAATGTGTTTGTTAATATTGCGGCGAAAACAGGTCATTTCATTAAAAAGACTTAATGGTTGTCACTTGTCTAAAGGGCATTTTAGGATTTTCTTTTTTTTCATTTTTGTAGTACCTTTGGCTTAAAAAAAAATTACCACACGTCATTCTGTTAGAACCTAAATTAAGGAAAAGGTCAATATCTCATTAGATATTGTCCTACTTTATATATATATATATAATTAAATGTAAATGTAAATCACGAATAAATAAGGTGTCATTGGATCTTTGTCTCAAACATTTTGCCCTTTAAAAAACCATTCACACAAATGGAATAAAAAAAATGAGATTTTACTAAAGACATTTCTAGATTTATAAATGCTGGAAGAAACTAAAAGGCCCAAACACTTCTTCAAAAAAGTGCCAGTCAATCGAGTCATATGCTTTTTTTATATCAAGCTGAATCATGCATCTTAGATACACTTGGTTTCACTTATGATGCTTCAAGAGTTCACAACTGAACAAAATGTTTTCAATGATTGATCTATTACTGATAAAACTAGATTAAACTGGGTTGATAATAATCTCCATCACTTTTTCCATTCTTCGGGGTAACTCATTTACAATGCACTTACATATCACATTGTAACAAGCTGCAGGCCTAAAATCACAAATTTTCCTTACATCCATTTTTTTTTCAGGGTGAAAACGTGGTTAGTAGCATTAATTGACCAGACCAATAGTTTCATCCCAAGCGTATTTGAAAATTATGACCGTAAAACCATCAGGACCTAGAAATCTATTATGAGGGATGGATGACATTGTTTCTTTCACCTCCACATGAGTAACTGGCCACCTCCACAACAGTAACTGGCCTCCTCATTTCTTGCTGGAGATCATTAACTAAGCACAACCCATTGCATATCACATTTGGATTTAATTTTTACTACAAATTCTCTTTTCTACTAATCAGATTCTTGTATAACTAAAAGAAGGCATCTACAAGACCTCTATGCCCTCTTCTTAGATTCCCATCCAAGTCCTCAACCTTCCAAATTCTTGAGCCAACTCTTTTCTTCACCATTTTTGCAAAAAAATATTTGGAATTAGAATTTGCCTCCTTAAGCCAGGTGATATTGGCCTTTTGTCTGTAGTAGTGTATTCTGCCTTGTTTAGTCAACAATTTAATCTAGTCTCTTTCTCCTTCTGAATTACCCTAGTCATGCCTATTTTGCTTTAATTTTCCTTGCCAAGAACTCAACTCATTTTTAGCCTCTTTAACTCTCCTTGAGTGTTGCTGTAGCTTTTCATATCCAAGGCCTCAAGCCTCATCTTAACCACCTGCAAATTTTTGACAAGTTGAAACATTTTAGAGCCCCGCACTTGATAATTCCAGCCATCTATAGCCAAAGAAATAGGGGAAAGAACACATTAGTCCTAAATCTTTCACTATTTTTCTACTTAAGTCCTAAAAGTTTTTGAGTTTCTATTTAAGTCCTAAAACTTTCAAAATGTATAAATAGTTAGTCTTAAACCATTAGTCACCTGTTCTAGGGTTAACTTTAGGACTAACTATTTATATATTTTGTAAATTTGAAGACTCAAATAGAAAATCATAAAATTTTACAACTTAAATAAAATTTTGTAAAGTTTCATGACTTAAATGGAAAAGATGCAAAAGATTTAGGACGAAAAGTATATTTTTTTAAATTTTGTTCCATTGGCGTTTATTTTATTTATTCTTTTAGAAAATTTCCAAACTCATTAATAAAAATTTGTAAAGTTTCATGACTTAAATGGAAAAGAAGTCTCGCGAAGAACTCAGCAAGTCTCGCGTCGGCAATCGATCACTCTTCTGCTCCACCTAATTTCTCCTCTGCCGCGACGCGCAGTCGGTCGCTCTCGCTCCTTCGCCGGACTTCTCCCCCTACCTGTCGCAACTTGCAACTCAATCGGAATCTCCCCCAATCTCCCCAACTTAGTCGGTCGCGGGGTTCAGATTCTCTCCTTCGCAACACGTCTGGCACCTCCGACGACCGACTCTTCGCAACGCAGTCCAGATTCTCTTTGCTTCTGTGTTTCTTAGGTATGCCGAATTCTCTTTCTATTTCTTACCGTTGAATATGAATTTCTATGCTTTATTTTGCGGGTGAAGCTCCTATTAGTTTCTAAGAAGATGTAGAGAGCTCCTCAGAGAATTTCTTACCAGTTTAGATCAAGGGATTTGGAGTATTTATGGTTTTAGTTTTCCCCTCTTCAAATTTGGAGCTAGAACTTGTCTGGATCTGACAAATTTATAGCATTATTTTTTCCTTCAACATTGTGTGGTATTTGGAATTAAAAAATCAAAAATGAAGGATTTTAAACTGGAATGTAAAAGGCTAGTTTAGTTGTAGAAAATTTATCCATTTTGTTTCTCTAAATTTCCTTCAATAAAAGTTGTAGGATGGTGGAAAATGTTGGTTGCTAAATTCTGGATGACAATTCTAATAAAATGAAGAATCGTAGAAAAAAGATGTGTTTATTTCATCAAAGGAATTTTCTGGATATTCTATAGTAGGATTTTCTACAATCATAGTTTGATTGATTTGCTATGCTACCAGGCTTTGTAGCAAGAATTTTGGAGAAGAAAATTGAGAAAGTTTTCGCAAGTAAATGAGCTCAAAGTGTTTCTTGCTTAATTATGTAATTTGTGTACTTTGTTGTTGTTTTATTATTATTATTATTTGTGTAATTGAACTTGGTGCCAGCTAGTGTTATGAATTTTGTTGTTGTTTTTCTTTTTTTTTTTTTTCAAAATGAGCTCAAGCTCAAGCATACCTAATCGAGCTCGAACCGAGCTCGTACATCGAGCTCTTTAACAGGTTTTTCGAACATTTCGAACGTTCGAATCGAGCTCGAGCACCATACCGAGCCGAACTCGAACACCATTTCTTTGAGCTCATCGAGCCCGAGCCCGAGCCCGAACCCGAACACCTACCAAACTTAAACGAGCCGAGCTCGAGCCCGAGGGGTTCGGGCTCGGATCGGTTCGATAACAGCCCTCCCCCAAGTTTCCTCGAGGACAATTACTTGGATAGGGGAACGGTTGTCCTTTATTAACACTTGGAATGCCTAAAATTGTGAAGAATTTACATCTTGCATGAATAGTGATATTATCAATGTCAATGGGTTTTTTTTACTAAATCATTGTTCTTTTAAAAAACTAATTAAATATTTCCTAATATTAATTATTTGTACTTCAGTCCTGCATTTATATATTTTATCTCACTCTTAACAGATAAATTTTTACATAATGCTCCAAGGTTAATGTAAAAACATGTATTTAACTATAAACATGGCCTTGATACCAAATAAACCTATGCATTAAGAATTGAAAATTAAAAATTAATTAATTAAGTAGTGAAAATGGGTAAATTCCTTTACGAGTCTCTTAGCTTATTTTTATGTTCAAAATGAGTGTCATGCTTTGAGGTTGTTCTACCAAAGTACTCTACCTCATTTACCGTGTCTCAATTGGATAATTTCTAGAGCTGTTGGTAGGTAAGTAAAGTTGGGAACTGTTCTAGGTGGTTTAGAAGTGGGTTGTTTGCCAACGGCCAGAGCCGTTGGTAAGTTTCTATCTTCTAGAGCTGTTGGTAGGTAAGTAAAGTTGGGGTTTTAGGTATCAACCGGAATATGGATGAGGGACTTAAATTTGTAATTTATCAAATGGGTATAAATACTCTTTTTTAGGAAACAATTTCCAGACATCTCTTCCACGTCCCTCCTCTCTCGCCCCTAGCCTCTCTTTGCTAAACCGGTGGCGGCGTCGCCATGGGAAAAAAGAAAATTGCAGATTTTTTTTATTTCTTGTCATCATTAGATTGCATTTGTTCTCCTCTTTAAGTCTCTCTGAACAAATTTCTTCAAAATCTCAAAGGATTTTCGTCTATCACACTTGGAAGTTTCTGTTCTAAAAAAAAGTTTTTAAGATTTTTGGGTTTTCGGTTCGTCCTTTCCCTTGATTCCTTTGAAGACTTGTCAGCGGGGTGGAGTTGTGTCGAACGCCGCCATCAGAGTAGGATACACCGCGTCGGAGTGCCACGTGGCTGCCATACACGGTCAACGGCGGTGGGTTTTCATCACAGAAGGAACAATATCTCTTGTGAACGTCTATAGAACAGTTGGATTTTGCTTTTTGTGTCTTCCAGTCACGTTCAGTTCCTAATCAACACAGATGTCCGATTTGTCTCAATTGCACGCTTCCACTTTTATTTTTACAGGTTCTCTTACAAGATTGGTGGTTGATTAACGCCGGATGTGAATTTAAAGGGAAGAGATTGGCTGTTGTAGGTAAGCCGGGGAGTCATTTTTTTATCAGTTATTATTTTTTGGGAAGATGGGGCAGTTGTAGAAAGTTTTCTTTCAGGCCTCACGTTCTGATTTTTAGTGTCTATATAGCAGACGATCCATTTTCTGTCGTTGATTATCTTTTGAGCCCTTGTTTCAATAGGTAGTCATTATTCTTATACATGTGATCCTGATGAAATTGGTTCTTTTCCATGTGATTGTAACAGGATTTTATGGTTTTTTTTTCTGCCCTTGTCTTTGATTGTGTTTTCATTTTTCGTTTGACTTCTGCCTCTGAATTGCCGGTCTTGATTGTTTTGGCTAGTTTGTTCTGACTATGGACAGTATTTGAGTTCTCACTTGTGAGAAACTTGTTTTCTCGCTTTAAGCATGAGCTCAAACTTTAGAAGAACTCTCCAAAGGAGTAACATTGCTGAGTCTATTAGCTATATAGATATGAAAGTCTCTTATCTAGAAAGTATATTTTGGTCTGAAACTTTGAGATTATGTTTCTAGTCTTAATTGAAACTTGTTAAATTGGTTTTTGTAGTAAATTAACAAATGCATTAAGAAAAGCACATCATTTTCAGTTTCTGCATGAACTTTATTAGTTATGTGGTTGTGTGTGTATGTGCTGTTGCCTGCTTGCTGCAGGTGACAGAGTGCTACTACTGCAGAGCCCATGAGGTATAAACAAGCTGCTATTGCTAATTAACTAAGACGACCCTTAAAAAAAAATATCATTTAGTAATTAATTTCTTAAAGGCATGCATGTGAAGACATGTACAATTGTTAGCTATCTATATATGGCATTCTCAGCTTTCTAGTGTGCCTAATCTTAAAAGTGGGAAATCTTTAAATATCATAAAGATGTTGGTCAAATTTAGAATCTTGGCATAAGAATACATATATTTTTTTTTATGGAATTCAAGAAACTTAAATGGGAACAAATATCTCCACTGGCTGATGAGTTAGGTCACCATTCATCCCTTAAGCTCTAATCCGCCAGTTGAAGTTAGAAAAAATATACAAGGTATTATTAACTTATGTGATGATCTCTTTGTTTTTTTTTTCTTGTTTTGATGTCTAAAGTCGATTGCTCTTGCTTAATAACGTTTATATCATAAACATATGTAGCAAGCTAGCCCGAATGCATTCAACTAGCCTTCAACATGATTGCAAATTAAAACAATCAGGCTCATCATATTTCTTAGATCATGAATAATCACAAAAGCAACTAGAATTCATGGAATCTGTGTGATTCTTGAGACTATAAATAATACAAACAGTACATCAGCATGAAGGCCTTCTTCAGCTTTGATTAAAACTGAAGTTAAGGTCTCATTTAAGATAAAAAAGAATAAGGTTAAGGACAAAAGTGTCATTAGCCCAATAACAAGCTGACATGACCTTTTTGGTGCAACATAATGAATTCTGCTAAAAAAAGGCCAAAATCGAACGTTTTCTCAAGGTTGAGGGCTGCCTATGAATAAAATTGAGGTTAGGTTGAAAATGGAATAATAATTAAAGGTTAGGAGCCATGGGCGCAATTAACTTGAAAGTTTGAGGAGAACTTTGAATCTAATTTTAGTTTGTGGGTTGAAAAGGTCCCATATTTGATACTTTAGGAGCCAAATCCGGATTTTTTCATAAGAAACGCAGAACTGTATCTTGTTTCCATTCAGTTCAGTTGCTTGGCCTCGACATCAGGGGAGAGAGCTGTTTGCTGTCTTGCCCGTCTCAGCGCTGGTGCTCAAAGGTTCCACAAGTTTGTCGTTAAGGCCTTTTTGATAACTACACTCAAAATCAGCTTGTTGAAGTGTGTTTTATTCTTCTGATTTGAGTTCCAATCACAAATTTTGATGCTTAGCGCTTAGTGAAAGAATTCTGTTGATGTTTGCAGCTGGCACAAGCCATTCTCCTGGGGCAGTGTATTGATCAAGCGAATGGAGGACGAGGCCTCTGCCAGCAGTGAAGGAGTTAAGGTCTCAATGTTCGAGTTCTCGGTCCACAATCACTTTGCATTCGTGGACTCCATGTCTAAACTATGTGACTATCAGGAAACAGAGCATATTGATCAAAGTGACATCCAGCGAGTTTCTTCTTCGGTCACTTTCCTCAGGTATTGGATAAATTTGTTTCTTGTAGTGCGTTTTGTGAGCTACCAATTAAAGTATATTCTGTCCTCTGGGTAAATTTCTTCTATTGGTTGACCAAATTATTTGCCAATGAATTTCAGGGAATGGAAACTTTTCAACTATGAACCAAGAATTGTTCGTTTTGCTGATGAATCAGTTGAGTTTCAGGAAAACAAATTTTCCATTGGCGTTAAGTTGCCTCAGTTCTCATCTGTTGCGTTTACTAAGGTAGAGTAGAGAAGGTCATGGCAAAGATGGTGCTACATCACAATGCATATTGTGTTTGTTTTCTTTTTCATTTCAATTATCTGCTTGTTTGTGCAGAAGGGAGAACCAGCTGAGGGTGCTGCATCTCCAAAACCATGGTAAGCTGGCTTTAATTTGTGCAAGAATCATAGAAAGGTGATTTTAGAATGGGCTAATTCAAAAATTGTGGCATAGGAATTTAAGGTTTCTTTCTTTAAGGACCAATTACAACTTTTTAAACCAATCCATTTTTACAATCCATTTTAATCGAAGCTGAATGAGGCCTTCATGCTGATGTACTGTTTGTGTTATTTATAGTCCCAAGAATCGCATGGATTCCATGAATTCTAGTTGCTTTTGTGATTATTCATGATCTAAGAATTATGATGAATCTGATTGTTTTAACTTGCAATCATCTTGAAGGCCAGTTTAATGCATTCGGGCTAGCTTGCTACATATATTTATGATATAAATGCAAGGCTAAATAGTTAATGTATAACTGCATTGCAGTTTTCTTTCATTAAAAAAAAAAAGAAGAAGAAAATATAAGTAAATTGCATTGCCAAGTGAAGTCCTATTAAGGATGTAGGATGGTCTGATAAATAATTCTGAATTTTCTTTCTTATCAATAATAAAATTATTATTATTATGAAGTTTTCTTGAAGAAGATCTTGGTGATTCTTTGCAGCAAAGACTTTGTGATGTATGTTGGAGGGTCTGTCTGGGCATTGGATTGGTTACCTAGGGTTAGAGAAAATCCAGATAGTGTTGTTAAATTTGAGGTATTTCCTTTTTCAATTTATATTCACAATTTTCCAATTCTTTTATTGGATAACATATTTAATCTCAGGTTTCCTGCTTTGTAAGGAAGTCTTGTGTCTTTATATTAGTGTGACCGACTTCTGATGAAAATAATCCTATACTGTTGTTGGAGCTTGGAATCTTACAAATCAAGTTTTTTATTGGCTCCATGGCTGTTTTACATGAACTCAAGGGTGCGTATTTTGTGTGGGTATAGATCCAAGTGTCAGACTTGCTTTTCAAAAATTGAGGACTCGTGGACTCAACTAGAGAAGTGTCGAAATTTCGAAAAGGGATCTGAGATGCTTTATGTGATTATAATTCTATAGTGCAGAATTAGTACTCCAGAAAATCTTCCAGTTATGTGATAGTATGCCTTGAAAGAAATGGACATGTTTTTCTCCCAAATGATATATCAGCTGATCATTTTTTTTGAACGAAAAGTTGGTTTAGAAAAATGGGAATTTTTCTCTCATGCTAAATGGTCGCTTCCTGCTTTATCCCATTCTACTGTTCCATCCTTTGCATGTATGCCTTCATTAGTTATTTGCTATGCAAAAGTTGAACTTGTAAAGCATTGTTAAGACGTTTTATGCTATGCAATTTACTTCCTAAGAGAAATGTGACATCTTGTTGGAATGGATTGGAGCTATATTCTCTCTCTCTCTCTCTCCTGTTTTTTTATGTAGGTTTAATTAGACTTTTAAGCCTATTTGGTATTTAAATTCCTGACCAACAAAGTATATACAGTGTCTATTGGATGACATGGATGCCAAAAGTACCTAATTGAAGGGGAAAAAAGTTAAATGAGCGAGTTGAATTAAGTTGGAAATTTGGTGACTGTACTGAATTCCGCTTTGGTCACTTTTAACAATTTTGATGTTATTGTTTCCAAACTTCACAAAAAATTTATGTAATTTACATCATTTTTAATCTATAGTGATTGAGATCCAGATCCTTAAAATAATGAAAAATAAAATCAACTCAATTTCTGACATTGGAATTATATATATATATGTATGTATGTATGTAAAATAATTCTTTGTGCATTCTTTTATTTTGCTTTTTCTTTAACTTTTTGCAGTTCATTGCTATTGCTGCTCATCCTCCTGGTTCTTATTATCACAAGATAGGCACTCCCCTTACTGGCAGAGGCATTATTCAGATATGGTGTATGCTAAATATTGGGGAAAATGTTGAGGAGCCCCCTACGGAGAAAAAGTCAAAAAGAGTATATCAAAAAGTTGAAGGCGTAGATGGTTTGCCACAGTCCAAAAAGCCTAAACGAAGGCTGCAGAAGCATCCATTAAATGAGTCTCTTGGTAATGAAGATAAAGTTAAGAGACCAAGAGGAAGACCCAGAAAGCATCCCACTGGTGAGGTTCAAAACTTTACAGATTCCAGTAACCAGTCTATTCACCCCATTGCTGTGCAATACCCTAAAAGTTCACATCCACCTTTTTTGATAGAGGGTGCTACTGGGAATACCCAATCAAATGTTCTTCGCAAGTGCTGTGTAAAGAAGAAAAAAATTGAGGGAGAAGATGCACCAGTATCAAAAACAACTACAAAATCTTCATCACGATCTAGAAATAAAGGTAAAACAAGTGGCAAGAGTTCTGTTGATGATTGTAGTACAGTAGTGTTCAATCCAGATGAGGCAATGGGTTCATCATATACAAACCAGCAAGTAGAGCCCATTAATATGCAGGATCCCATGGTATGTAGTAATGTTGTAGATAGTGGTTCCTTTGGAGTTGGCTTGAGCTCTACTGTTCAAGAGGATAATGCTCTACCAAGAGTTATGTTCTGCTTAGCTCACAATGGAAAAGTTGCATGGGATGTGAAATGGCAGCCATGTAATGTGGATGATTCTTCACGCAAGCAAAGATTGGGTTATCTTGCTGTCTTGCTGGGAGATGGATCATTGGAAGTGTGAGTTTTCAATATCATTATCTAAATTGATAATATCACTTATTGATGCTTCATTTCATTTATCAAAACCTCATTCTTTTTAGTAAATTAGAGAAACCAAATGACTCAACAAAACTGAAATGTTCAATACCTGCCTTCATGTGAAAGAAAATATGGTATATGCTAAAAGGTTGTACCTGTAGAAGTGTTTTTGTTAGAATTTAGGAAGTTATACATAAATGCAACTGATAAAAAACCAAGCTCCGGTAATTGATGAATCAAATAGATGTTTGATTACAAGAAATATTATTAAGCGCATTATTAAAATTGTGACATCGTAATTTTTATTGCAATTTTTCTTATGTAGCTGTAAAAATAAAATTTAGGTAGCTCATAATTCCCTACTTAGTACTCCTTATGAAACCAGCAACGTTTTAGATAGTTATTTTTATCCCTGAAAATAATAACTTCTTTACCAATAAGGTGCTGTCTATTAATAAGCACTTTTATCATTCATCATATACTCGTCTACAATGTTATATTTAGCTATATTTTAATCCTAGGTTTTAATGCAGATGGGAGGTTCCTTATCCTCATATAATCAAGCATATATATTCATCATCAAATGAAGAGGGCACAGATCCTCGTTTTTTCAAATTGAAGGCAATTTTCAAATGCTCAAGGCTGAACTCTGGTGGCATACAAAGGTAAGGTAAATGTCATTATTGTTGATGCTTTGGGATGCGCTTATAATTTTTTTATCATGTTGCAGAAAATGCGATGCTGTCTGATTTGAGCATAACTTACCAATGTATTACAGTTGTATGTTCCTTTATCGTATTCAAACCCGTTTAAGATTGGAATTGGCTTCAAATCCTCTATGAAGCATTCCCTAAGATTTAGCTGATAATTGAACAAAGCAAGTATGCCATTTCTTGGACACTGTTGTGGTTTGTAATCGCATGTACTAGGGTAATTAGCTCAATCATTTGCAAGAAGAAGCTATTTTATGGTCTTGTAAATCCCACAAGAAGCTATTGTAGTTGGGCAGTGCAGAGTTCGAAAGAGCCATTAATATTTCTGGCTTGTTGTTCCGGAATCTTATGTTGTTTTGTACTATCAGTTAGTTTGTCTGAGGCTCCACCCATCCCAGTTAGTCTGGCATTTCTCTAGGGCCACCAAAATTCAATCCTGGGTGGTTCATATGATACATAGATTTCACACTGTGACTAATGGTCTGCAATGTGAGGCTAAAAGGCTTGCTTCATGCAATCCAATTGGCATGAGAAGTTCTGGTTTGCTATATAAATGCCCTTATGTTCAGGGTAATGGGTATTGATCATCTTCAGATGCACATCTCTACTCTAGTTGCTTAACATAAAAACCTTTTCTGTTGGGAGAGCTTTGATTTGAGAACTATCTATCAAATGAAAGTTTTTTTTTCTTTTCCTTTCTTTTTTTTTTTTTTTAAATCTTTGTTAAATATGTATTGGCCATTCTCTCAGATTTCAGATTTTTATTGAATCTTGGTGATGATACTGTTTGGGGTTTTGCTGTTCTTAGTGGACATCATTGAACTTATTGTTTGCTCACAACTTTTCTAAAATGCGCTCACTTCTGCTGCAGCATTCCTTTGACAGTTGAGTGGTCCACCTCGCCACCGCATGATTACTTGCTTGCTGGATGCCATGATGGAATGGTAATATATATATGGCTTGTGCAAATTTATGTTGAGATACATATGTTTTCAGAATGTAGTCTTTAATGGATCTGGTGTTTCATTGTACTTTTGATGATACTAGTATGTGAGTACATGTGGATTGAATTACCTTACTATTTATCAAAACATATGTGAATTTGTTACAAATTGCTTGACATCAGTAGTGTTTTTTTCCCGTTTGAAGAATTTATATTTTATTTCACATTTGTCTTCTGTTTGGATATGCTATAAAATCCTTTCTTTGTATCAGGTTGCCTTGTGGAAGTTTTCAGCAAATAACTCACCAGAAGGTAATGACCGGATAGCAGACTTCATCTGTGTTTTTGGCTTTTCCCTTTACATCTCCTTTTTTTATTTTTAACTTTGGACATTGATTTACATCAGATTAATTTAGTTCTCACTTTTAATTTGTTGAGCAGAATCGAGGCCTGTACTTTGTTTTTCTGCTGATACAGTCCCAATTAGATCAGTTGCATGGGCACCAGCAGTAAGGTTGGAACTAACATATATAAGCTTAATTTGAAGCTTCCATGTTTTATATATTTATATCCGTTCTATTTTTTCACTCTGTTTTGAATTGCTAGTCATGTTCTCTATCAACTGGATCATCATTATTCCGAGGTTTGTGAATATTTTATTTCTTGTGATGGAGCTCATTAGTGCATTTATAAATGAAGATCTGATATCAAATGGGGTTTAGTCCAAGTGTTGATGCAAGAAGGACTGGCATTCCTCGGACTTTTAGTTTTAACCATATGGTGAAAATAAGGTGCTGGCAAGTTCATTTTATTGATTGTGCTGGGCCAGATTATGCATCAAGTGTAATGCTGATGATCAAACACACCTAGATTGTACTTGGCCTTGCTTTAGTTGTTTATCATGATTTTAACCTTTATACTAATGTGCTTAAAACTTGGTGGCAAAAGTAATCCCATTAATGACCCATAATGACATTGTTTGTTCACTGCTACTTGGTATGTGGATTGATGGAAGCATATGTTGCTGGTGTTCAGGGGTCTGGAGAGTGCAAATATAATACTTACTGCAGGACATGGATGTCCAAAATTCTGGGATATACGGTAGCTTTGTCAGATATTTTTTACTTATGTTCTCCTTTCCCTTCCCCTTTCTTTCTTTCTTTCTTTTTCTATTTTTTCTTTTATCTTCAATTTTTGCAGTTATTTAGCTTGATTCCCTTCAAAGATGACAATTATCTTTTTGTTCACAGTGATCCTCACCGACCTCTGTGGGACATCCATTCAGTCTCAAGGTTCAGTTATAGCTTGGATTGGACTGCCGAGCCGAAGTATGGCATGCCCAGGATCCTGTTCTATTTGATATTCTTTTGATGTGATGGTCTTCTCGTCTCAAAGTTGAATTGTCAATGTTTCACTTGTATAGATGCATTATTCAATCTTTTGATGATGGTACGATGAGATTGATTAGCTTAGTAAAAGCTGCTAATGACATTGCTGTGACTGGGAAGCCTTTTGCTGGAACCAAACAGCAAGGTCTGCATCACTTTAGTTGCTCTTCCTTTGCTGTCTGGAGTGTTCAAGTTTCAAGACTAACAGGTATTCATTTTATCATGTTACTAAATGTCCGTGATAAAATATGGTAATTTTAGGTACTCCCTAGAGTATGTGCTCCTGCATTGAACCTAAGTAGACACTAACAATAATATTGGACACTGAATGAAACAATACTAGACACTATATGAAATATGTTGAACATTGTATGAAATAATAGGAAGTCCAATATTTTTGCATAGTTGTCCAGTATATGTTCATACAGTGTCCAATTTCATAAATGTAGGAGCACATATTATAGGGAGTAGTATTGGGTATTGTATGAAACATACTGAATATTGTATGAAATACTAGGAAGTACAATTTTAATTGGAGGTTTTAGTTTTGCAAATTTTTTTTGTCAGACTCGGATGTTGATTGATTGGCAAAATTTGGACTCAGGTATGGTTGCATATTGTGGTCAAGATGGTACCGTCAAATACTTCCAGGTGAGCGAAATTTCTTTTTATTTATAGTGCCTTGCTGTCCATTTATGCTTAGATTTCATTTAATATCTCACTGTGAATCTGGAAACCAGTGTTGTTATTGAATTGACAGTTCTCGGTCATCTGGTGCAACTTTCTATGCTGCCCATCTGATGATGTTAGCTCAATCAGACTCTTGACGTATTATTGTAAAACCTGGGTAGAAAAAGATTACCTTTTTAGCTGCTTTAGTAGCAATTTGTAAAGTTCCTTCTTGCTACCGGCTACTCTACTGCCAGAAGGAAAATGAAGATTAGTGTGAAGTGGTTTTCTTGTTACGTGTGTGATCATAACTCATATTTGGTTTTGTGATCAGCTAACATCCAAAGCAGTGGAGAAAGATTTTGCACGCAATCGTGCACCACACTTTTTGTGTGGGTCCTTGAGCCAAGAAGATTGTGCTATCGTTGTTAAGACTCCGGTGTCCGGTATTCCTTTGATGGCAAGGAAGCCAGTTAACGATGGTGGTGAAGGTCCCCGATCAATGCGGAGTTACCTGACTGACAATCAAGTTAAGGTTGCAAAAAGCAAGGAACATAACCTTGTACCTTCAGATGATCAACCTCTAGGTAATAATATAAATATCCAGAAATCATAGGGAAGAAAATTCTTAACAATATCGCCACTATCTCTGTCAGTGTTGAACTGTAAGCTTATGTGCAGCTCTTTGTTATCAAAATGACCCGGGAGAGGACACTGATGTTGAGGAAACATTGGCAGCAATGAGGAGAGGAAAAGAAAAGAGAGGAAAAACCAGTAGGAAGAATGAGAGAGGAAGAGATAAAGTTGGGGCAGTTGTGGAGGTGAAAGAAAAGGGTGAAGGGGAAGGGGAAGGGAAGAAGGAAATAGAAGTGTTTCCTCCCAGAATGGTGGCAATTCACAGAGTGAGATGGAACATGAACAAGGGTAGTGAGAGATGGTTGTGCTACGGAGGAGCAGGAGGAATTGTAAGATGCCAGGAGGTTAAATCGCTTCATTTGGACAAAAAATCAGCTAGGAATTGAAACATGTAAAGTGGTGATCTGGCTATGTTTGTCTGTCCTACTGCGCTTCTGCTGAATGGAAGTGGCAGCAGTAAGTAATTTATACTTCTCTCTGGCGTATCCAACAGACTAGGAGCCTAATTTGAATTTTGTTCCTTGGAACAAAACTTTTGGGCACCCAGATGCGTCGTTCAGAAAATTGGGTTACTTGCGCCAAAGTGTTTTAGTTAGATATAAGATTAGAGTGGTAGAGTGGTCAGGTGTACTAAGTTTAAAAAAGGTAATAATACCCTCCCTGTCTCTCCTCTCTTCTATTTCTGTACAAACTAAACATTCTTGTCTCGTCTCGTCTATCGCTAGTTGAAAGAAAGGTAAGGACCAACTAAATTTACGCGATATCTGGCGGACACGACACTGCGCAAGACAACAACCTTTCCTTTCGTCCACTTAATCTATGCTCATGTAACAAGCTCCCATCGATCCGATTTGAGAATTACGCTGTAGTATTAGTAGTCTTAGATGGGTAAGTTTAATATGCATCATGTCCTTTATATTTATAGTTATATTTCTCATTCAAAACATAAACCAAGTAATAACTTATTGAATCCTGTATTTTCTATAATTAAAGATATGCATAGATTAAATATTAGATATGTACAAACTCAATATATAAAGAAAATGAAGAATCTATAAAATTAATGTGACACATATAAATAAGATCAAATTATCTATTACCTCCGTATTTAGTAGTATGTATAAGCTCAACTTTCTATGTTGTGTAGATTTTAACGTTATTAGGCCAGATAAATACTGAGGGTTGTCACGGTAGTTTGTACAAGTTAAGTAACAGTGCTAACTAAAATATTTTCTTAGCCGCAAAGCTTAACAGCACGTGGACAGGACTTTTGTGACTTGACATTGGGATTTACCTTTAAGGTGGGAGTTAGTTTGAGAAGATCTCGGTTGTAGCTTGTATATTTTGTACTCTTAGTTGCCTCCCTTGTCTATGATGGAGTTCTAGACTCTAGGGTTACTCTTAGGTGAGGAGCATTAGTCTACTTTATATTGAATGCTCTCACACGGTTGTTATGTGTGGCAATAATCATTTAAATATTGATTTTGTATGCTTTAGTTATTTGAACTTGTTTTCTATGGAAGTTTTTTGGCCAAATGAATGTTTTGTGTTTTCCATTTACTCTAGTCAAAGCATAAGAGTATGCATATTACATATTATAGGTTAATCAACTAGTTTCACGAAGTTTTAATTTGTGTACATATATAGCTAACCAATTGTACCCACCGTGAGATCAACTTTCACAGGCTTCCTGGGCAGGGGCCAAGGACGTCAATGTCACACACTATAAACAACCCCAATTTCTTATCATTGTGCAATTACAAGACATGAGAATCACAAAAGACTTTTCGTCCTAGTTTTCTATAGCCTCTGGACCTCGTATCCTTCTTGAAACCTTCACATCTTATCTCTTCACAATAATTGGTTTTTCTCACATGCTCAAACCCTATCGAAACATACTTTTTATAGGCCATATATAAACATTAATCACATTAAAATAGGAAAACTAAATTCTAAATAAATAAAAAAACTAAACTCAAATCCTAAACAAAATCAAAATTTTTAGCCTTATTGAATTTAAGCCAACAAATCCAACATCTTAATTATTGGCCAGAGCACTAGCCAGAAATTTTATAGAATTGTATTTCCTACAAAATGAATAATATTTTATGGAATAACAATACTACATACTTTCTTATTCATTCACATTTTTTGTCATGACAATTTGAAAGTGTTTTTTGGGTTTTCCGTATGACATCGATCATGCCCATTCCTCACAAAAATAATCCTTTTTTATTTTTGTTGATTTTTTTTAGTCTAAAACCAATACCATCCGAAAGCTTAATCAAGCTCCATATAATTAATAGTCATTTGAATGAATTTTTTTTCTACAAATTAATTAAACTTTTATGCCTTTTTTTCCTATACCCAGTCAAGGAAAGAAAAATCAATAAAAAGTATCTAACATTAAAAAAAAAGGTTAAGAATACTTTTTAGATTTCTTCATATATAAAATTTTTATTGGTATACAAGTTGAGCGAATAATCTCATCTTCACTATATATTAGTAAAATAATTATTAATAATTTAAATCACCACTAAACACATTCTCGATAAGCGCTATTCATTTAAATTAATGAAGTTGATCGGAATTGTAGATTTTTGGTGTCCCAAGAACATGCTAAGCTCTAAGGAGTGCAAGATTTGCACGTAAAACACGATCAACATAGAGAGCTGCTTAGTCGTGTTATGTTGCAACAAAAAGAAAGGAAGGATCTATCACCAAAAAAAGAAGATGAAGAAGAAGAAGAAGAAAGGAAGGGAAAAAGAGCTAAGATAGAAAAAGAAGGAAGGGGGGGGGGGGGGTTAAGGCTAATATTATCCTCGGCCAATATGAGGTTTTGATGACTCGAACGTTGTTGCGGGAATTTAATTCAATAAATTTAGCATTAAATAAATTATTCTTATAAGTAAGTAAAAATTTTTCATCCATAAATTCACATTGATCAACTAAAATTTTACTTTATTTCAATGTTGAGTTGGGTTCTCTTTACGTTATATTCTCACAATTAAAACAATTAGTTATGATAGAAACATAATACTATGAAACAAAATTTTGTATGTGCTTTGAATCTATACATATTTTCTTTGTTAGTAAAAAATAATTTACTAAAATTTTTCATCTCTTATTAATTTAAACTCTAATTTTTAATATCAACAAAAAAATTATCTAGAAAAATTTATTTTAAATTTCAGCAATTATAGACCAAATTATTTTAGTTAACTATAGATCTTAAATTAAATAATTAATGTTACAAAATTCAATCAACAATAATGAAAAAAATGACTGGAAATACAAAATTGTATCTAGCTTATGTCAATCAATTAATAGTTTAACTATTAACTTAATAAAAATAAAAAAAATAACTTAAGCCAAATCAACCAGAACCATAGTCAAAAGTAGGCAAATTATAATTATTAAATTTTTATTTCATAAAGCAATAATAAAGAAAGATGACAGAAAATTTTGGACCAAGATAAAAATTGGAAAAAATTTATATATTAAAGGTTTAACAATTGATTTAATAAATTAAAAAAAATTATTTAACTAATAAACTATGGTGACTAATGTCTTAGTTTAAAAGATAGTATATAAAAAAAGCAAGAAAAGTTTAGGGGCCAAGAGAGCAAATAGAAAAAAATCTAGTTCAATAATTATTAAATTTGGGGACCAAAATGGAACACGGGTGGAATTTGGGGTCTAACTTCTTAAAGAATGAAAATTCAGGGATTGAAATTGAATTTTAACTAAAGCAAAACATGAAATAGACTAAAAATGGGAAATTGCAACACATGCTCTTGAAAAGGTGAATGCCTTGTGAAAAGGGAATCAAACTTAAAAAAGAGTCAATGACATCCTAGAAAAAGGAAAAAAAATGAGGCGTTGTTAATGTACAATGTAATTCACTATAGATGAATAGTACAAATACTGGTTTCTTCTAGAAGTAAGCGAGATATGTGGAGACCTGTATAATAATGCAAGTCATTGATGAAACAATATAAAAAGATAAAATATACTTTGACATTAAATAAAATCCGAGTATAGATAATTGTATACACATAGAATAGCTAAATGAAGATATGTTTACATATTTTTAAAAAAGCGTTAAAGATAATAGATGAAAAATTGTCAAAGCAGTTTCATTAACTAATTCAAATGAAACCATCAAGAGAAAGAAATTTTTTTGGGTATTTATAATGTAGAAAAACATTGCATAATATATATGCATAAGTTTTTTAAAATTTTTACTCACTAATGAATTAGTGATAAAATGAAACTTTTTAAGAAATAATCAACTATACGTAATGTAAATTGTGCACTGTTTTAACTAATCAAAACTCTGAATCAAACCCTATGTAAAAGTACTCGTGCATTCTACAAACTATGTATCTGTTTCAATTAATCAAAATTTTAAATCTAATATATCTAACTAAACCTTTGAATAAAAACATGTAAAAGAAAAATTTTCTGGTATTTAATATGGTTGATAAAAGCATGTCTCTCATTTTCATTTAAGGCTCCATCATTTTAAAACTAAATAAACCATCCAATTTTTTTTCTAAAGTTTACAACAAATTGAAAAAGTTGGGGACCATTATGGAAAAATTGTTATATTGAGGAACCAAAAGAGGGATTTTAACATTCCCCTGGAATGCAAAAAAAAAAAAAAAAAAAAAAAAAAAAAAAAAAAAAAAAAAAAAAAAAAAAAAAAAAAAAAAAAAAAAAAAAAAAAAAAAAAAAAAAAAAAAAAAAAAAAAAAAAAAAAAAAAAAAAAAAAAAAAAAAAAAAAAAAAAAAAAAAAAAAAAAAAAAAAAAAAAAAAAAAAAAAAAAGGAAACGGCCTAGGGGGACTTGCCATAAAATGGAAAAATATACATTCAATCCCTAGATTATTAGTTTATTCAAGTATTAGTCCCCATACTTTATTATTTGCTGATATTACCATCATCAATATGCAGCCTTCACCCTATCTCATGACATAAGGAGAAAGTGAGGGATCAATATGGCAGATATGAAATATTCAGAGTCCAAAATAGAGGTTTTACCACAAAACCGGAAAAACAAAAAAAAAGAAAAAAAAACCAGAAGTAGATACTGTTGATGAACAGTAACAAAACTTTCTTCTTTATAATATAGTACGAGGTGTATAGAGGTCGTGCATTGCGGTAATTTATATGATCATTGCATAAATTTGTGGAAAAACGTAGAGACTTGATATAACAAAAAAATATATTTTCAAGTTTCAGCCCTTATAATTTTGGAACAAAATAATATTCATATCCTGTTAGGTTGAGACTGAAGTAAAAAATGGTACTACAAAAAACATAAAAGAAATAAATCATGGTTACTAATATTTGCTTTAGAAGACAATAAAAAAATGATAAAAAAATTATAGACTAAAAGAACAAATAGAGAGATTCAGTGACCTGTACATTGTAGTGGATATTTTTGGTAATAAATTTTAACAATAATAGTGTAACACAAAACACGTTACGTGCTTTAAAATAATGTATATTTTGTCTGTTAATTAAAAACAATTCAATAAGATTTTTCATCTCCTATTAACACAAAATCTAATTTTTAATATTGATGAAATTTTTTTTTAGAAAAATTTACTCTCAAATTTAACAATTATGGAACAAATTGGTTTATTAAACTATAGAGCTTGAAATAAATAATTGATGTTACAAATCTTAATAATCAATAATGAAAGAACAATAATAAAAATAATGATTAAATATTCATCTTAGAAAAAAAAATAAAGAAAATCAATAAAAAAAAGTTAGGATCAAGACCAAAAAATGAAGAGGTTTGGTGACCTACACATTACAGTGGATATTTTTTGTAATAAATTTTAATAATAACAGTGCGACACAAAACACATCATGTGCTTTGAAATAATACATATTTTGTCTGTTAATTAAAAACAATTCAATAAAAATTTTCATCTCCTATTAACATAAAGTCTAATTTTTAATATCGATGAAAAATTTATGTAGAAAAGTTTACTCTCAAATTTAACAATTATAAAACAAATTGCTTTATTAGACTATAGACTTGAAATAAATAATTGATGCTACAAATCTTAATAATCAATAATGAAAGAATAATGATAGAAATAATGATTAAAACTTCATTTTAGAAAAAAATAATAAATAAAATCAATAAAAAAAATTTAGGATCAAGAAAAAAAAATGGAAAGATTTTAGGCATTAAGGAGCTTCATTTTAGAAAATAAAAATAAATAAAATCAATAAAAAAAGTTAGGATCAAAACAAAAAAAAAATAGAAAAACTTTAGGCATTAAAGATTTAACAATAGACTTAATGAAGATAAAAAATGGTTTAACTAAAAAATAAACAAATTATGGTCACTAATTTCTTATTTTAGAAGATAGTACATAAAAAATAAAAAAAACTTGGGAGCGAAGAGAACAAATAGAAGATTTAATTAAATAGTTATAAAATTTAGGGGCTAAAATGTAACAAGGACATAACTCGGATCCAAAAAAGAAAAAAATTAGAAAGTTAGGGATTGAAATCGCATATTAACTGAAAAAAATGTGGGACATACGAAAACCATGAAAATTACAACTTAGGCCCTAAAAAAGGGAAGCACATTACGAAATGAGATAAAACTAAAAAAAAAATAAATCACGTTATGAAAAAAATAAAAACAAAAAAAACTGTTGAACCATGACCCAAAATTAACTGGGCTCAACCAGCCCAAAACAACTGTCACTTTAGAATGTAGTGTAATAATATGTAATGAGCTTGGGCTTGGACTACTCCATTATTTAAACAGGCCTCCATTTTTTTTTTACACGTACAATCCAAGTACGGCCAAAAGGGTTAAGAATTCGAGACCTAAATGCTAAATCTCGTAAGAAGATCCGAGGTCGGGTAAACCAATATCCCCATTCATCCAACAATATCCGAGATCTTAAATATGCAAGGAATTTTAATAATATAATCAATTTGTTGGAAATATGAAAGCGTAAAAACATAAATCCACTACAAGATAATAAAACATTTGCTACATACCTATGTGAAGAATAATTTCATAGCAATAAACAATCATCACAAAATGGTAGCAAGTTGTGATGTTGACAACAATTTAACACTTGTGAAAATTTTATTACAATAATGGCTGTGATGAAATACTTCGTTGCAGATATGAGTTACAAAATAAATGAACAATTTTTAAATTTCAACATATTTGCGATGATTACGGAATTTGACATAGAATCATTGTAAAAGTAGTCAAGGTTCGGAAATTGTACAAATCATATGGGCTTAAGAAGTTGTGAGGAATAAGTTTCATCCCGGAGGGGTGAAGTCATTGTTGCGACCTTTTGCTATGATTTATGATCACAAAAATGTTGCAATTATGTGTCAGATATTTGCAATGATTAAAATTGTCATAGATGTCAGGATTACAATAACCCCAGGTAAGCTCTTCACCCTAATTTCTCATTATCACATCATAAGTCTTTCAATCCTTCTCTCAGATCTCCTCTCAACCCTTTCCCACATTTTCTATTCTTCTCCTATGCCCCACTGCTGCCATTTGTTGCACCGTAATTGCTGAATTATTTCCACCAACCACTTCATGTTACCATTCTTTCCATTCATCCGAAGTCTCCCAATTTCTTGATTCTTTGCGGTTTTTATCTTCGATCAGGACTTATTGGTAATTTATGAGTTATTTTGTTGATTAGTATGAAATTACTAAGTTTATTTCAGTGACTTTTGGTGTTTTATGTGCTTTCTATGTACATTATGTGTTATTATAGGTTTGGGAGTTTTGTAGTAAAATATGTAAAAATTTAGGGGCTAAACTTGTAATTTTATATCAATTTAGGGACATGATCAAAATATTTTTAAAACTATAGGGACTAAACATGTAACTTTATTCTAGAGCCTAAATGTCACCATTTAGATTTTAGATTTTTGTTGGAAAATTTTCAAAAACATAGGGACTAAACTTGCAATTTTATTTTAGTGCCTAAATTGTAGAAATGTTTGGAACTTGATTGTAAAATTTTTAAAATTTTAGGGACTAAATATTTAATTTAATGTAGTGTTTAAATTGTTACTTTTCCTACTTTAGGGACTTGGTTGTAAAAATTTTGAAGTTTAGGGACTAAACATATAATTTTATGTCAGTGCCTAGATTGCCATTTTTCAAGCTTGTAATTTTATGATAGTGGTAAACTGTCTCTAATATTTAGGATGAGGCAACCTGTATGTAGCCATCATTAGGTTAAGCAACATCGAACATTCCATCTGATTCTAGAGTCCAGACATGGTCCGATTATTTCTTAGTCACCACATGGCTCAGGCTGACGCCCAGCTATTCCAACAGCTCCTATTTTGTGCTTGATGCCAACTCAAGTGTTGTTGGCCTAGTTAGCTAGCAGATCATCGACACACCAGTTGAACCCCAGGAGCCTTAGATTTTAGATACTTCTTTCCTATCTAGAGGTTCTCAACTTGGGTGTGTAGCCAACACACAACTCAATATGAGCTGTCACCACAATCCATGTATTGGGTAGATCCACATAGCATATTTGAGGATTTGCCAAAGGAGCAACCACCTACTATAACTTAGTCACTATATTACGGTTTTTAAGCTAGCTATTTTCTGATTTTTTTTTTATAATTTAGAAGAAAGATCGTCACATTTTTGTACAAGAAATATAGTCACATTTTTGTACATATTTCTCATATATAGCTACAGTTTCAATTAATATATGCTTATATTAATTTTATTTTATTTTTTAATCAAATTATATATAGATTATAAAAAAAAAATTAAAAAAAAATAAATAACAACTATATATTGTAGGGATTATGTCGTGTGTTTACCATAATTAATAATTATCTCACAACTGCTAGGACTATAATCACCGCTCACGTTTTCTGACACCAGCATTTCCCAGTTACCACATTTTTATATGAGGATGTTTAATGTCGTAAGTAAGGCTTTTGTCGATTTCACCACAGTTTCGGCCATAGCCCATTTGCCTTGTTTCTTTTTTAACATGTACACCATTGGCTATAAAGTGGTTAATAAAATGATTCACTATTGAACAAGAGATAATCTCAGATTTTCAGTAATAAAGTTATGAGATTTTAATCTCTTCCGCATGCCATGATTCATGTTGAAAAGGGCCAAAGTGCAAAACTGGCCCTCAAACTTAACTTACTCGGATGAGTTAGTCCTTGAACTGGAACTAAGCACAGATAGACCCTCAACCTTGTAAAAATAGTGCGAGTTAGTCACTAACCATGAACGAGAAATTGTCGATAAGCATAGTTAGTTCTCTCGTCAACCCATGGACTAACTAGCACCATTTTTACAAGCTTGACAGTTAATGTGCCCCAACCCCAAAGTTTTAGTTCAGTGACTAACTTGTCTGGACAGACTAAGTTTGAGGGTCAATGGCAGCACTAGCTCCACACTGGGGGCAATGAGGCAACTGTCCACACTGAAACTTTGTAAACCTTTGGCTACCTATGTATATATTTTTAAAGAATAGGTCCTTATCTTTATTTTACCTATAAATGCCTCTACAAAGTCTTTGAATTTTTAAAACCTCTGGATTTATGAGTAATTAATAAGTACATTAATATAGTTCTTATCCTATCATTTTACTTTCTTTTATTGATCAACAAGTAAAACCTTAAGGATTAAACTTGTAATTAACCCACAAATTGACTTCTTTTAGCCCTATAAACTTCCCGGAGACACCATGCCAACGTGATCAACTCACCTTCCCTTGCCGAGCTGCCCCTAGCCTTTCTTCTTCTGGTCTTGGCTCTCATCCTTTTGGCTTTCACTCTCACCTTCATTACCTTTTCTTTGCTCATCAGTTTTCATTGTTAGTTCAAAAATCCCTTAATTGGAAGGTTATTAATAGTATATTGGCTTTTTTTTTTTGGTCTTTCATTATATAATTTTCGTTGGATTTAGATTTAAATCTTTTGATTAAATGTTTTTTATGATATTTATGCAAATTGGTTTCACATTTGTGTAAGTGACTTCAACTTGTATGTATTAGTTGATGGATAGAGATTTTAGAGTCTTGAACAATTAAGATATCAAGCCTAGCTGCATATGCTGTTACTAATTTAATAATAGTATGATAGATTAACAACTATGAGAGCTTGATGATCAATTTGATGAGGTAAACATTAAACTATTTTTTGTATGGTCTACTTGTTAATAATATATAAATTATAATTTCTACTTCACTCTGTTGGAAAAAAAAAATTTGGTGGAGCTAGCTTAGTGACGCACTTTGGGCTTAATACTTAGCTGGTATCTCCTGTTTTTGTGTTGTGAGACGTGATAGAGGGAACACCTAAAAGACAAAGGCAGATGAATTTTAAAATTCTAATTTGATGGAACCTTTATTTGTTTATTGGGATAGATAACGATATGTACTACTACACTATCTCTGTCAAGTGGAGGTCGCTATCGCTTGAAATTTTGAGAGCAGCACATCATGTGGATTGTTGGATAAAATGGTGACCCTTTTCTCTCATTATCATTTCTTTTGTTATCCGACCTTGGTCCTCCACTTCCAAATTCAATTATAATGCTACATCTACAAATGTACCCTAATTAATTTGTGGTTAGTTTTTGCCCTTTCTTTTTAATTAATATAATCTCGCTTTTACTTTAAAAAAATGCTACATCTACAAAGGATTTTCATTATATATTTATTTAATAATACATATATATACTGTATAATTAGATGATATAAATTTTACAAATTAAGAACTTAATTGATTTAAATTGTTTAATAATACATATACTGTATATTCCGGCATACCTCAATTTCATAGCCAAGCAACGAGGGGCTTGCAACATCCGTTAACTTATGCATATATACATGCCATCTATAATATTTGGTTCAATTGGGTGGAACTTGGAACAATAACCTCCACAAATCAGTTTTCTCCTTTTGTCCTTGTATTTTTCTTTTGATTTAGATATCACTTTCTGCTATATATAAAGTCAGAAGATACTCTTAAATTTTTATTTTGCTTAATTAAAATCCTATAATTAAATTCTGTATGTATATACGTACGGTGTGTTTAATATATGTATATATGTATATATTGAGCTATTTAGTTATAATTCTTAACACATGAAATTAATTTCTTCACAATATTTCTCTATTTCAATTACTAGTCATTTTGTTTGGTGTTTTTTTTTTTGCATGTACTCAGAATCATTATTTGGATATAGGTAGGAATGACTTGTTAATATATGTTCAATTCTAAGCCGTAAGTGGGTGTTGAGGTTTATGCGAAAAACATACATTTGGACTGTTAATAGGTGTAATGAAGCTAAGTGTTGATGGTATGAGTGGTGCCACGATACAACTAGGTGCAGTACTTCATGATATAAATTGTTGTAGGATTTTTGCTGCTGGGGAGCCATTAATTAGCTAGGGATCAAATATATATATATATATACACTCTGTACTTAATGTAATTTTATCGATAAAGTGTTACTGTTAAAAAAATATACGTGTTCAGAATCATTATAATTAAAAGAAATTGGGTGAAAGCTAGCGTTTACAATAAGGGACAAACAATATTAATTTGCTTGCATCGTGACTTGAACTTCAAACCTCAAGCTGGTTGTAAGGAGCTCGAAACTTAAAATTAGGCCGTTATATATATCAAAGCTAGCTACTACATGTTCTGTAAAGTGATTACATATATATATACATATATATATATATAGGGATGGCTCGCTGAACATGTATATATATACGTATGGGTGGCAGCTTAATTTCACTAATTAATCAGGCTATATCGTTCAATATATATATATATATATAAATTGGAGGACATGGATCCGAGATCGCCAATTTGGTGAGTCAAATCTATACCCTCACATGGCTGTACATCGATTCATTCAATTTCTTGATGGTAATTAAACAAGAGGCGAGATCTTCATGTCCAAAAAAGCTATATATATAGCTCTCTCTCTCTCTCTCTCTCTCTCTCTCTCTCTCTCTCTCTCTCTCTCTCTTTTATTATTATATATATATGAATCTGAGTAGTTATTTGTTTGGGGTGATTTTTTACTATTGAAATCCACTCTTAATATATAGCTGCTTTTCGATAAAATATCATCAGATTAATAATATATATATAATACGTTGATTACTTAGGTTTAATTAGGTGGGTAGTTTTGATAACTAATTAAATCGAAGATTTGATGAAGGAAAAGAAAAAGGTATGGCTAGTGATTACCCAACTAGGCAATGGGCCATAATGAGTGGATGATGATGAGTGGTTTAATTTGGAGATTGTGGTATTTATATAATATAATATAATATAATTAATCTAATCAAAACTAAGACTTGAGACGTAGCTAGCATGGGGATTTGATTTGAGCATGTTAGTGGGGTCAAAATATTCCAATAAAATTACTGCTATATATATACCACCAATGATATATATATATCTTTCAAACCCTCTAGATTTAGCTAGTCAGCTAATACAACAAACAAAACAGACCTTTTTCAGGTGTATTTAAGGAGTGGAGTGGAATGCATAAAGACCCACTTTTTTCCTGCGGGAAATTAATTATTATTGCCCGGCCCCCCTTGATTTTGTTTAATTTCAATGTGTTATGGTACGTAATTATATGTTTAATTTGTTGCGGCCTTTCATCACCTTCCTTATCCATTTTGAGGTGCATTCTAGCTAGTTTTAGCCATACATATAAACATTTTGGCTGAGGGCGTCCAATGGGATAAAGGGAGCTCTAATTACCATTGAAAAGTCTTGAATTTGAGTCTTTCAAGAATTTGAATAATTAAAGAAATCATATTTTGGAAAAAGCTTTTCTTTCCCATTAAAATTGGATTTGATGCGACTTAATTTGATTAGATTATATCGATTGGTACTCAATGTTAATTAAAACATACTCGTACGTATATTCATATTTAATTTTCTAGGATATTACCCTAAACTTAATTTCATTTGTGTATGTGTGTGCAATACTACACGTACGTGACATGTACGTGACATCAAGTCTCGAGTATATATATACCATCAGTTGCAATGTATTTAATTTCTCCAATATATATATTTCGTATCTTCTAGCTTCATAAACCTGTATACCGCACAGGAATTAATGAGGACAAAATCTTAAACCTCTTAAAGAATCAGAAAATTGCACTCATCCAATAATGGGAAAAAAAAATATATTTAAAAAACCACCATTATTTGTACATGGGCCCAAAACGGCCACTATTCTGTTTTCTAACTCAAATATGCCACTCATGTTTTTAAAATGTGTCAAATTTACCACTCTTTGTTAAATCACATGAATATTAATTTCTGTATGAAATGAGTATATCTGCAAAAGAAGTCCTACATGAAATATTCTAAGTGAAATGAGCATGTTTTGTTACAAGATGAGGGATGAGCTAGAGATTTGCTGCTCTTTGAATTGAATCTGCTAAGATTTTGGTAGAAACTCCAAAATTGCATAAAAATTAGCATACAAAAATCAAAGAAATACATTTTAAAAGTGATTCGTTATTGTCACATATTAGAACGAACAGTTTTTTTTTCTTGAACAGCCATTAGAACCAACAGTTCTAACACTGAATTAATTACTGAATTAAACATAGAGCGGCTAATTTAGCCAATTTAAACACATGATTGCTATATTGGAGAGAAAAAAGATAATAGTGGTCAATTTGAACTATTTCACAAACACTAATGGTTTCTTGTGATATTTGCGTTCAATAATGTACCATAGAAAGAAGTTATGCTACGTACTAGCATTATAATGTGCTCAAATGATATATATACTGTATCCGCTAAATTTATAAATACAAGAAGTTAAGCCATTATATATATATATATATACACACACACACACACACACACAACAAGTTAATATTGTGTTTAAATTCAGAGAGTTCTAGCCACTGCGTAAAGAGTCTCCAGTGCTATATTACTTTTCTTATTTTTGAAACTCAAATAATTATTTCTTTTATTGTTAATTGGTGGCTGACTAACAGTATTAAAAAAAGAGAAAGAAATGTTAGGTTGTAAAAGTATATAAGACAGAAAAAAAATAATATAATCTAAGTAAAATCTCAAAAATAAATACTTGATGTTTGTTATATTATTAACATGCATGCATAGGCGTGCCGCTGGGCCTGAGGCATTTAAATGAGAATATCGAGAGAGCAGATTGAGTGGAGATTTGGGCTGACAATTAACTCCATGGACTAATCAGTGGTTAGGTGGCTTGATTTGGCTAATTATATTTATATACTAGTAGTTTTTTATTCATTTCCAATTCATTTCCATTTCATTTCACAGTCGACGTTTTATAAGACCAAACACACTGATCTGTCTGCCTGCCTTCCCTCCATTGGACCATTTCCTCGTACAAAACAGAACTTCGAAGTTAAACGTACATCTAGCTTTGCCCTTGCCCCTGTGGATATTCTCTTTTATGCAATTATGATCTGAAATTAGCAGGAAGGGCTTCGATCGTCGGCCGCCATTGTTCTTCCAGGTCAGTTCTCTCCTCAGGATCACTTCTTCTTCTCTGAATTTCCTTCTAATTTAATGTTATTTCATTTTGTGCCTATTTAATTTGTGCAAGTACCCTAAAATTATCTTCTTCTTTTCTCCTGACTTGTTACTCGCCACTGTCAAAATAGCTTCTTTTTTTTTTTTCCATTGTCTTTCTATGGATTTTCATTTCATTTTTATTATGTCCTTCTTTTGTTCCCAATGCGTATTATAAATTCCTCACACAAATATTTCATGGAAAATATGGATCGGTCACAATAAAATTATCCCTGGTAACATTGAGAAATATATAGTGACTTAGCAAAAAGTTTGCTGATCATAAGATCAGTTTTTAGCTAGCTAGTGGGTGGAAATTTGTAGAGGATATGTGTGGGATGAGAAGAAGAGGATGTTTAATTAAGAATTATCTGACAGGAAATATCACATGATCGACGGGTCACAATATCCGAATTAGTAAAATAGATGTAAATATACATATATATAGTCACTCACTGGTTTAATTTGATAAGACAGATTGTTAGTAGATGGGAATTTTCACAGGTCATGTGCTGGAAAAGAAGAGGATGTTTAATAAACATGTCCTTGTCTTTCATTTCTAGGTAGGCAAATCAACTTCTTTAATTTAAATCATGTTATGAACGCATTCTATTTTATTGGAAAAATGTGAAAAATAAGAACAAATCATAACTAAAAAACATTTATCCTTTTTTAATAAGTAAAAACAATCAATAAGTTGTTGTTTAGGGTTTAAATATTTAGATTTTTTACTGTGCACGAAAAGGCATAAAATATGACTAATTGCATTGATTTTGATGAAAAATCTTAATTCCTTATTTCATGCCGTGCCAATGCCAATAATCAGACTCAAAACATTGTAAATCCCATCCCCTCCCAATTTATGGGGAATGCTTTGACATACTTTATGTAAATATTTTTAATTACCAAATGGGAGTTAATTAGTGTAATTAGAAAAGAGGCTAAAACGCATCCAATAAGAAATTTTGGTTCGCTTTAGAGTCTCAAACCTATTACATTTGGTCAATACTTTATAAGGGTTTAGCTATATGAAGGTTTTGGGCTAACTCTCGAACATTTAAGAACTAAGAAAGTTTAGGAAAATGATCTTTTGAAGTTTATTCGAAGTTATATTTTTCCAGTCGCGGTTTTAAAACCTACATTTTTCTACGTCGGTTTTTTTTTGTTAATTAATAGAACTTTGTTTTAAATCAAGGGGAAAAAATAGAATTCTCCCTTACAATGTATAAATTTTTTAAATAAAATGAGGTAAATTGTATTTACAGGAAAAAAACTAAAATATTTGCGAAACTGTGTTTTTCCCTTTTCTTTTTTACTATTTTTTTTTCTGGGAACTTTTTAGTATTGTAGTTATGGAAAAGGGTGATTATCATTAAAAAAAAAAAAAAGGTGGATCACGGCTCATGAGTGATTAATCAAATAAAGGAAGAAATCCAGCCCATTCATGGCTTTAGTTGTAGTTTCCCGTCAACTGGATTCCCGTGACCAATAATTCGTTGAAAAGTTTTAAAGTGTTATAAAATCAAGCTAGTTAGGGTTATGATTTGCAGGGACGTTAAGAATAAGATCGGCATAGATCTTGAGCTCGCGATCGCGCACGCTCGCCCGGCCTCTCAGTCGCTCGTGCGGGTCACAGCCTGTAGAATATGTTTAGGCGTGTAAGCGTAGCAGACGCCTGCCAGACCGGATTCTTCTTAACGCTCCTAGTCCTATCCTAGCTAGCGCTTTTAATTACTCTTGCATTTAAAACACCACGTCCATCTCATAATTAATAATTATTATGCTATAGATATATGTCTAATTAAACTTACTAATATATTTTTAATTTCTCTATATATAACTCATAGTTCAATCAAAAAATTGACTAATCTACCATTTGACCAAAATTCACCATCATCTCTTGAAACCTTTCCTCACTACTATCACCACTTTTGACATTGTTTTGACTGCCACAACTGCCTCATCTGATGAATTATCATTGCCTTTAGATCTTGCTATCATCATTTGCCTCTAGATCTTATAGCCGCTCGCCTTTGGATCTTACCATTGCTTGCCACCCTTGCATCCGAATTGTGTTGCAGCTCGCATCCGGATCTTACACAAGTGCTTCTTGGATCGTGCCACTCATTGCCTCCAGGTCACAACAAACGTTGCTTCCAAACTGCATCAATCACCAAGTTAGGCCAAACCTGCTGCTAGGTCGATTCTTCATTGCCTCCTCCACTGGACTATTCATAGAGATAACCTAGATTGTCAAATACATACATGAAAAAAAAATGTCTCACACAATGCATAAAAGTATCTACAATAAAATGTAAATATGTCCAATACAGCATGTCAAAGTGTCTGCAAACTAATATAAAAATAATTTATTATAATGAGAAATTAAAAATGGCAGACTCAATAATAAAAAGTATCTAATTGAATATTCAAAAATATCTAAAGAAATATATAAAACGTTTGAATTAACTTGTGAACAATTTTTTATCTTTAGAAAGACCCAAAAGTGTCTAAACCAAATACAAAAAAGTTTCTGAACAAGTATATATAAGTGGCAAAAATAATATGCAAACAATTTATTCTCTTTAGATAATATACAAGTCATTTGTTCTCTTCAAAAATTATATGTAAAAGTGTTTAAATTAATATGTTAAATTGTCTATAACAATATGTAAAAGTTTCTAAAGTAATATATATATAATTTATTATATTAAAAAATAAAAGTGTGTAAAGCAATAACTAAAAGTGTTTAAATGAATATATAAAAGTGTCTGATGCTATATATTAAAGTGACTACAATAATATGTAAAAAATTTATCATCTTCAAATTTAAAAGTGTATGAAAGAATAAGAGAAAATGACCAAATGAATTTGTAAAAATGTCTTAACAAAAATACAAAAGTGGTAATGAAAATGTAAAAATAAAAAATTGTGCTTTGTCTTTGCTTAGAATGCCTCTCACCATCTTCTGCCGTTTCCTGGAATGCTCCTCGCTCTCTTCCACCATTTCTTAGCCGCCGAGTCCAATCACTTTTGATCTCACTCTCAATTGCTCTCTTTTCCTCAGTCACTTAGCTTTTTGATCTCACTCTTAATTGCCCCACTTCTGCTGTCGTTCCTATTGCTTTGGCAAGCCTTCCAGCCGTTCATGGTCAAAATTCGGCGCCTTCTTTTTCAGCAGAGAACTCGATGCTAACTTTGGCAGTTCACGGAAGGCTTCTGCTAGTTGGTGGACGGGGCGATTGGTTCCCTCATTGGCAATGGCAAGAGTTCACATGCGATCTTTGTCTTCGCAAGTGATTTTTGCGGAGAACTAGAGTTTCATAGGTGATCTTGTCATCACAGGAGCTGCCGGCACATGGGGGAGAGGAGGTGATTTTGAACAAATCAAGAAGACTTTGCAAAGAGTCAAAGATGAGGAAGCTCTCTAAAGCAATTGAAACATGACCTAGGGTTGGGTTTGATGGAAATTATCTAGTACAGTGTGGGTAAAATTGTAAAATTACCAACTATATCTAATTATACATATGTTCACAATAGTCACCCATTATAATTAATAGTTGAGCCTTTTCAAAAATTCTTATGTTTTTAGTTAAATAAGAATTTATGCTTTTTGTTCTTTTTTTTTTTTAATTTACCATCCACTATATAATTAAGTATATACTCATACAATGTTTATGTCACACAATATCATTAACATGTATAAAGAAGGAAATGTATTACTAACCATTTTAGGACAGAAGGACTCGTCAATTTTTACATGCATTTTAGCATAGGAAGGTTAACGGTGAGACTTGTAGCAAGCTTATCTGGTTGTACTACTGTCATCAACAGTGGCGACTCCATGATGGGGGCAACTAGCCCTCTTGAGCTTTTGAAAAACTTTGATTATGTATGCCAGTAGTTAGTAATTTTAGATCATTGATCTGCAATTTGCTCCCTTTACTTTTTGGAACCTTACAATTATACATTCTCATGTATACATATTTTGAGGATGGGTCCTTATTACGATTTGCTCCTTCTATAATTGACTAAAGAAACAAGTTGAATATATTTCTTTTAATTCCGCCAGGGTATTGTGACTGCTGCATAAAGAACTTTAATTTCTTGATTCTTTCTCAATCATTGTACATGTCTCACTTGTTAATCCAAAAGTTTTATTTTAGCTTTATCTTTTTAAGTTTTTGTTTTGTATTTTTATAAGTTATAATTTTATTTTTTATATATTTCATTTTTTTAATCTTATTTTTTATTTTATTTCATCAATTCGTCTATTTATTTTTTTAACTAATAGTTATATTATAAGAAGAGTTATTGAAGAAAATCTTTCTCCCTATCTCACAATACCTAGCCGTATTCCATTTTTTAGAGTTTCAAATTACTTGGTCTTTTTTTTCGTGAAAAGATGAAAAGTTGCAACTATATATTACCCATTTTTCTTTGGATTAATTATAATCTTCTCTTTAAAATTTATGTGATATATATTGCACTTTGTCCTCTCTTATTTTAAAGAAACCCACTCGGGCTTAATTGGCACTAGTAGGGCTAGCTAGTTGGGTTTTCAAGCATCGCGGTCATGGCATGGAACCATGGCCACAAGTCAAAAAGATGCGTCCACCTCCATGCAGCCGAACACCAACCAGTAATACTCCCACTTGTCATAATTGATCAAAAGCCTCCATGTCGAAGCAAATCAAAGATGACAAAATCTTAGATACCCCACCCCAAAATCGACGGTCCAAAATAGGGTGGCAAAGGCCAAACGAAACCCCTCGAAAATGACACTATGTTTTTGGAAGCTTCCACAGCGCCGTGAATCATCCATCCCCAACCCTTTTCGTCACCATAATCATCATCTTTCTTTTCTCTCAGGCATTTTTCCGAATATGCTCCGTACAAATTCGTAATACCTTCTTTTTACTTCCCTCTCTCAGTCTTGCTACCTCTCATCACCTCAACCGACCCCCTACGCCCCCATGACCCAAAAGCTTCCTACTTGCTATATGAGGATTCTAGGTTTTAATAAAGCCAAAAAAGTCTTAATTAAATTCTAGGATCGAGTGATGAACGGATCTCCTCCGTCCATACCGGGGTGTGCACATTACAATTTATGGAGCTGATCACTTTATATGATAAATAGTTGAGATCTGTCTGTCACTCTCAATAGAAGCGAGATATTGTACCGTCAGTGATCAACAAGAGAATGGCTGAAACTAATTTCATCAATTATTGTGTTAGTTGTTGTCATGTTTGTCCACTAATTAAGGCTTAGCAGACGGAGAGGTTGGGAGGTACGCAAATAATTGCTTATCTAATTACGTACCTCAGACATTATTCAGAAACAAAATCATGCATATATATAGAGATCATATGGCTAAGCCATGAGCCTCTTCCAGTTGTACACAGTGAGAAATTGAAAAGGCCCAAACTATACCGAAAACTGATAGGCTATATATATATATATATATATATATATATATATATATATATATACGGATGTGAAGGTAGCTAGGGTTTTTGGGCAGGGATCACGTGAGTTTCTTCTTCTGGGTCCTTGGGGAATTTATGAACCATAAACACAGGGCAGCAGATGAGGACAAGATCCATTAGAAAAGGATCCGCTGCTTCTCTTCACAAAAACAGCAATCTGGGATTGGCTGGGAGATTTCGTGATCGCCACTTGAAAGCGCCCTGTCAGAGTTATTGGCAATACAGAGTACTCCTGTTTCTTGCTCGGAAGTAATTCAATGTTGACAAGCAAATATTCATACATACTTTTGTGTTTTTGGTCCTCAAAGTCCATGACCAGAATTGCATACCGTCTCTTAAGTTCTTGACCGTTCAAGTTTCTGATCGTTATCATGAAATTCCATGTTCATAATCAGTACTTATTAGAAATTTTAGTAACTCAAAACTCTCTTTTAATTATAAAATAAAAAGAAACAAGTTTAAAGGTGGGTATGGAAGGGCAGATTGAGGAGGCAGCAAATTTGAGGGAACTAAACTTATAATCCCTTATTACCATTTATTTTATCTAGAATTAATGTAATAATCACTTGAGCAAAAAATAAATAAATAAATTCTCGTTCCCAAATTTTTTACACCATTCATTATACCCAACAATTAATTTATAGCTTTTTATCTTCAATATTTTAGTTTGTAAATGTACAAATTTTATATATAAATGATAAATGAAGACTTATAGTCTCAAGATATATTTTTTTAAAAAAATTTTATGAATAAATTCAAGTTAAAATTAACTCAAAAAAATGAAATGAATTAAAGAACATGAGGTAGAGGGAGTACTAATTTATATGATTTTTCTTACACAACTTATAGACAATATTTACTTCTTATTATAAAAAAATAATTTTAAAAGTGGTTATAGAAAATAATTTCTCTAGCTTGCAACTTAAGAGTTTGGTTATAGAATAAGTTCCTAAATTTGTGTTTCTGATCTCGGGAATTGTATATTTCGAAGTATGAAATAAACCTAACAAAAAATCTTAAAATTGTGCACGCAATAAATTTTTATTAATTTTTCTTTTAGGTTGAACAAGTAAAAAATTTAGAAAAATTAATTAAATTATAAACATATTAATTATTCAATGAATTACTTTATCTATATATAACATAGCTTTTAAATAGTACTGGTTCTGGTTCTGATAAAAATTGTAAAAACGAAAACAAGTAATTTTAAGGTAATCCAACTTAAAATAGAATGGATGAATTGGGTGGTAGGATTTGAAAATGTTAGTCTAACTAATAAGTGATGTTTCTAAGTTGTTGCGTTAACTCTCGTTTGTACATTTGTAGGAAAAAATAAAAATGTCTCCAACTTAATTATAGCAACAAAATATATATAAATTATTAGACATATTTAAAAAGGGTCAAGAAAAGTGACCAATCTCATAGTTTAACTAATAAAATATTTAATCTTTGGCAAACTTATAATGAGATAATAATTCATTTGGCAAAAAAAAAAAAAAAATCCATTTGTTTCCTTGCACCAAGAAGAGAAAAGAGAGTCAAACCATTGAAATCCAATCTACAGTCGATGATATAAAGCAGAATGGAAGCTATCAATCATTGAAGAATAACACATCTCTCCACACAAGTGAACTATGTTGTTTCTACACCAAAATTCATTCTAAATTACATTTTCTATTTTTCTTTTTTTATTTTTTATGTTCCTTTCATAGTTCATACAAACAAAAAAAAATAAAAAAATATATATTGTTTAAAATACTTTTTAGGTTTCCAAACATATGTCACACGTAAACACATGTTTCCGTGGTTCCAAACAAATTATGTAACACGACACCACAGTGCTCTGGGTTAGGGGAGGCAGTGCCTGTGGTTGGGCTGAAAATGAAAGCCCTACGAGTGTATTCACTGCGTCTATTCTCTACTCTAGAGGTGGAGGTGGTGATGTTTAATTTATTAGCCAACCAAATGCTCTGTAATTGTGATTTAATTCTGCTGGGCCACTTTTTCCCTTCCCATGGCGGTTGTAGTTGTGCCTACTACTGCTAGCACCAGTGCCTTTAAACTTATAGAACCAGCTCACAATCCCCTTTTCTCTATCTGACCAGTTTTGCAACAGCTAGGACTTTTAAAATTGTATTTCTAAATATGTTTATTTTTTATATACAGTTGCTAACTATCTCAACTATATATAGGATTATCAATTAATTTTAAAAATTAGTATTGTATGTCATATTTATTTAATTATATAATGTTAGCAATTGGGGTTGAGTTTTGAAAAACCTATTGAAAAAAAAAAACATGAATTGATGTTGTAATATTAGGAAATTCTAAAGAATTCGTTAGTTCTTGTCTTGCTGCTACCAATCCAAGATACTCTTAATTATTTTATTCATTTATTAAGAAGATGAGTTGTATGAAATGAGTGTTGGAGATGGAATAAAAATAAAATAAACATCGTTACCTTTATGGAGTGGATCATGAAAACATGGCAAGTAACAGTAATAATTTTCACATTACAAATCAGTACTATACTTTGAGAGCGAGGCAAGGCAAGTTCCAGTTTCCTAATTTGCGTTCTCCCTAAGCTTTATAATTCTTGCCTATACAAGTTGTCTATCATTATTTCTCATCAGCTTTGTCTGCTACAGAGCCTTGCAGAGACGTCAATGATCATGGAAAGTTACTACTAGCAAGCAGAATAGCCACAGATAATACTTGTTTTTTCTTTGGCAAGCAGAGCAGTAGTAGAGTTTGAAGTTGCAGACAGAGCAGAGGTGGCTCCAACACTGGCCTCCTCTGTTTCCCAGGCTGCGCCGTCTGCTGTTTCTTTGTCCCTCGTGCGTGCGCTTCCAAACCCAGATCTCGATACCCGAGCTCCGCCCTCTTGATATGATATGATATCGCCATTTGTTCCACGTATTTAATTCTTCTTCAAGAAATTCTTTTTAAAAGTTTTTAGTCGCCTTTCCTTCGTCCGCCAGTCTCTCTTGCATCTCCCTCTACACTTGCCACGCTCTGGTTGGGGGTGCGCTCCATTCAGAGCACTTGTAAGGGGTTTGTCATTTTTGTGGGTTCGTTTCATTTGCGCCCAAGTTCGAGGATTTTGACCTTTCGCTCGTTGAGAAGCCCTTGATCTCAGGAGGGTCGGTGATAGTTTTGAATTCTGTTGTTGCTTCGCATGGAAATCAAGGTAATTGTTCTCGACGCTTTTCTAAAGTCTTGCCCTTTGTTTTGTTCTGACATTTGATTACTGCAGTATTAGCGAGCCTTTTGGTACATGGCTCATTATTTTAATCAGCTGCGCTTTGTGTTTCACACACACACAATAGCATTAGTATTATATAATCTGTTTTCGGAACATGCTTAGATGGGTTGTGATTGGTGGTCACGGTTGAGTCACTGGTTCCTCGTACTTACCCTTGTTGTAAAATGTGTTCCCTGTAGAAATTGCTGGCTGAGGCTTACTTGATTGCGGAGTAGAACTCGGTCCGTGAATTGGGGCTTTGCTGGGTATAAAAGAATTAGGGAGTAGTTAATTTCCGGTTGCAGAGAACTGTAAGTAGGAGTAGGCCTTTCATGTGGAATATTGGTCTGGGGTACGAGACATGCTGAGTGCTGATAGGGGAGAGGATGATGTGTTCTTTGACTGTTTGGATTCGTCTTCTGTTGAAGAGGGAGTTAAAGCATGGGAGGATTTGGAGTGTAGGCAACTGGATTATGATGTTTGGATCAACGCACCGCAAAGTGTGAAGGAGAGGCGACAGTGTTTTATGCGTGGAATGCGTCTCGATGAATTTGCAGCTGTGAATGATGTTCACTCGGACAATTCGATTCAGTTGTTGGACTTGGGTAGGGTTACAGAAGGTAGTGATGCTGTAACAAGCTGCCTTTCATTGCCTGTTAATGTAGTTGAGGGGAATTCAGTTTGTGATGAACGGGAAATGACAGATCAAGCTAATCTGATGGTCGATGAGCTGGCAAGAGAACACAGCCTTGCTCATGAAAAGGACAGTGCTGGGCCTTCTCCTGGTAAGGAATGTGAACACTTGGAATCCCAAGGTCATCTTGATAGATCTAAGACTGTGAATGTAGACAAGAAGAAATTCAAGAAATGGTGGAAACAGCTCATGAGAATGAGGGAAGTGAGTGGAAGAGATGCACCTCAAGGAAAAAAATCAGATAGTGAAGCACCTAAAACCAACAGAGTGAAGGTACTTCCAAACAAAAAAGGGTACAAGGAGTTTACAGCGGTCTATGAGCAACAGGATATTCATGCTCACAAGGGTGTGATTTGGTCCATGAAGTTTAGTCCAGATGGCAAGTATTTGGCTACTGGTGGAGAAGATGGTGTTGTACGTATATGGCAGGTCAAATCTGCAGATGCCCCTTGCAAATCTTTCATGGATGAGAACAAAGTTTATGGAAATGGACAAAAGGGCAAGTCTGGCTTTGGTTGGAAAAAATCATATGATTCATGTGTTATCATTCCTGACAAGAGTTTCTGGATTGAGGAGTCACCACTGTGCGAATTCCACGGTCATGCCAGTGTTGTTTTGGATCTAGCATGGTCCTCTTCAAACGTGAGTAGTCTTGGCAAGCTGGCTTAAGTCTTGTTTTGCTTCTGTTATAGTGTAATTTTTCATAGTTTGATATTCTATGTCCCACACTTTTGTTGCAGTTGCTTCTCTCATCGTCTGTAGACAAAACTGTTCGTCTATGGCAAGTGGGATGTGATAAATGTCTAAATGTTTTCCATCACAAGAACTACGGTAAACATGAAAACCTCTATCACTTCACTACAAACTTTTATTGACACTGTAGTTCTCTGTTTAATTACATAAAAAAAATGTAATCGACTTTTCTTTGGATGAAATCAGTGACCTGCATCCAGTTCAACCCTGCTGATGACAATTACTTCATCAGCGGCTCTATAGATGGGAAAGCTAGAATCTGGGGACTGTCTGAGAAGAGAGTTGTTGATTGGGCTGATGTACGAGACATTATAACGTCCATCTGTTATTGGCCTGATGGAAAGGTGAAATTCTAGTTGCTTTTGGTACAAATATGCCAGCAGATGCTAATGTTCCTCCATTTTCTGCAAGCAGGGGTTTTTGGTTGGTTCAATCGCCGGCAATTGCCGCTTTTACGAGGCATCAGGTACATATTGTGGAACTTGAGTTGTGTAATTGATCTTTTTTCTTCCATGATACCTGAATATATTCTTCGCTTGTTCAGGTAACAATGTTAATTTGAAGGCAGAGGTGCAGATTCCTGGCAGAAAGAAAAGCTCTGGCAGCAAAATAACGGGCATTAAGGTTGCTTGCTGAAGCCTTTGATGTTGTTCATGCAGTATTTACAATTATATCGTTTTTTGGTAACATTATATTTGGTTTGTCCCATTTTGCAGTTCTGTCAGGATCAATCTCAAAGATTTATGATAACCACAGAAGATTCAAAGGTTCGCATATTCGATGGAGTAGACATTATTTGTAAATTTAAAGGTGAGGACTTTTTTAATTCTCAACATGGAGTCGTAACCTCCTCCAATATGTTCACTATCTAATTACAAAGATTAATATATTTGTAATAGGAAGCTTCATTTCTCTGGTTAAAACTTGTAAGATTACAATATTGTTCCAAAACAAGAAACCCGTCTTGGTGGACTGATTTGTTTATCACTTGTGCATGGGAGGTTGTCAGCAATAACAAGATTTCTTTGTAGGGATCTTTATCTAGCTTCAGGACGGACAGCTGTAGGTTTGAGATCCGTGTTAGATGGGCATTAGCAAACCATTAAGTTTAATATTTTCAAGGACATTAGGTGAATGGATTCTATGAATACTCATGTTTCTCCCTATATGGAATGTATCTGCAGTTAATGGTTAATAATAAATACTTGCTTCTGCTTGTCGTGTTACGCGCACACGTAGATAGTACATTGCATTAGGAAAAAAACTAAGAAGGCGGGGGAACATTTTAAGGGTAGCTATACAGCTGTACCTTATTCCATGGGCTGATCTAATTCCATCATCATTTTCGGGAGGTTGCCGATGTTTTATAATGAAGTTGCTGCATCTACCCTCGTATGCTTGTGACCCAAGTTCCTACTCTTTGGATGTTATCGATGTAGATCATAGTGTTGCTGTATTTGTAAACTAATTGTTTTTCTGATCTGCCAGGTCGGCCCAAGTGTGGAAGCCAGATGTCGGGATCTTTCACTTCAGATGGGAAACATATTGTCTCAGTTGGGGAGGACAGTCGGGTTTATATTTGGAACTACGATGACTTGGGAATCCAGGCTCCCAGACATGCAAAATCATCGCATCGTTGCGAGCATTTCTTCTGTGAAAACGTATCAATTGCTTTACCTTGGTCTGTACCGGGGGCAGGAGAGGATCAGCTAGGTGCCAATGGATGGAAGCTTCACTCTCCGAGAGTGGACAGTGCTTCCGGGAAGCGAGACTCGGAACGTTTCTCTCTTGGCAACTGGTTTTCAGTGGAAGGTTCCTGCAAGGCCTCTGCCACATGGCCGGAGGAAAAACTTCCCTTGGCTGCTGGATTTGTTGATCATCATTGTTACTCACGGCAGCGGCAATACTTTGGCGATGATGAAGCCTTGCCGGAGACATGGGGGCTGGTCATAGTTACTGCTGGATTGGACGGAAAAATAAAGACTTTCCACAACTATGGATTACCTGTGAGGCTGTAGGAGCTGCCTGTGCAATGATTCATGGCTGTGCAGCTGCTTGTTGATGCATATGGATCTCACCAAGAAAGAAGATAGATGTATGTTCCTGTGTCTAGTTATTTTCTACACATTGTTGGGTGCTAGAATTTAGTAAATTTATACCTATCCGATGATCAGCAGAGATATTACTAGGTTCTGATTATTGAAGGAGACGGTTCCTTTTTTTTAAAAAAAAAAAAAAACTGTTTCATGATTCTGTACAGAAGCACCCTATTAAATGACAAGAGGGGAAAAAATTTTCCCTTCCCAAAAACAAAAAAGGAAAAGAAATAGAGATAGAGAGCCTGAAATCTTGATGTAGTTCTAAGTCTTTTTAAATTCCACAGTTATTTTGCTATTCTATAAAGGCATTGTGTAATTGAACTACTGTACATGAGCAATGATATAGGCAATTTTTTTTTTTCAGGAAAAAATTGTTTGCACCGTTTTAGTTTTTTTACTTAATTTTTTTATATGAATATTTGCTAAAAATTTTTAAAAAGATTATATTAAAAAATTATATGCCCTGTAGATTTTTTATATAATGTTTTAAAAATTTTTAAAAAAATATTAATATAAATAAATTTAAGTCAAATTTGAATAAAAAATAAAATTGTGTAAAAAATATGAGATGAGGAGAGTATTTAATTCCAAAATATTTATTTTGATAGAAGAATTTTTAGCACTAAAACAAAATCTGTTCTCTTTACATGAAAAATAAACTATTATGATGACGAATGTTTGGAGGTGGTTATTTGCTCAATTTGAATATCAAATTAAATATTTAAATTTAATAGAATTTGAAAAGTACTATTAGAACAATTTATGTAAAATGTATAAAAAAAAATTACATTAATGAAAATTTTAACCTGAGTAAGAAAAAAATCATAGAAATTATTTAATTTACAAAAAAAATATAATCTAAGTAATTATCCACTAGATAAAATGTTAATTGTAAATGACATTAATTACCATTTCTTTCTGTAGCTAAAACGAATGCTCTGCGTTAGTCAAAAGCGCTTTTGTTGAAAATTCCTACAGGTTTGGGTCATTTGACCACCACAAAAGAATAATTTTGTTTGGTTTTGTTGTCTATCACCACTTGCACGTCGGGGTATTCGCAGCCCAATGGTTCCACCGGTATTTTCTCTATAAAAATGTCACTTTCTTCTCGAATCTCGACTCATCAACTTCCCTAATTTTACCAATATTATTGAACCACATATCCATTCAAAATAATTGTTTGTACTAATTATATGACTTGATTAAGGGTAACTATGATAAGAATATAGGGTTATTTATTTAAAGTTAACCCATAACATTGAAAAATATATACTTTTTCCTTTTTCTTGCACGGTCTAAAACATAATTTTAAAACTCTAATTTAAATCATATGATTTTTATTTTTTGATAATTTTAATCTATTTGACGTTTCTGTTGTATTTAATGGACACTTAAAACTGACATTTTTTTTTGCTAAAAATGTTAAAAAATTATTTTTAAATGTTAAATAATTTTTAAAAATATTAAATAAATTAAAATTGTTGGAAGATAAATACCGTGCAAACGAAAATTTTTAAAAAAAAATTCTCGACAATGTAAAAAAATTGGGGGAAAAGTATATATCCCCAACATCACAAAGACCATTGACCAGCATAGGTGAGATTCAAATCTCGTCCTCTGCTTGGTGTCTTCTAAGTGTTAGCCACTTAGCTACACCTTCTTACACTCCAAAAATATATTTAAGAGATATAAAATTCTTAATTTTTACAAAATAAAATATGAATATGTTAACGAGGAGAATGATTTTTTTTTTTTGGGGGTTTTTCTTCATTTCAATTTGATGAGATTTTAGAAGAAAAAATAAATACCAGCTTTATCTCTAGAGCAAAGACAGAGACACAGGGACCTGTTAACATTTTTTGGCGGCAGCGATTGAAATCAAAAGCAACAACTTTTTTTTTTTTGGTTGTGAATTCGATAGTTCTTACCTCGCTTTTTTTTTTTTTAATTTCCGAATGGCATTCTCGGTTTCCTTTGTGCCCGTCATCTCTCTGAAACCATCTTCTTCCTCAGCGTTGTCATCGTTTCTAGGTCCCCGAACCCATCAGAGCAGCTTGTCGACAAGTCGTCAAGGCTTCAACGGACGGATGGAGATCTGCTGCTCTCTTCCTGACATGGGTTCTGTTCCTGATCCCGTGAAAATGAGGTATTGGTCTGTCCAATTTCTTTGATGCTTCGGTGCTAATAGGGTGTTTGTGAAAATGACTCTGTGAAGTGGTGAGAAGTGGTGAGAAGTGGTTTCGGCAAGATGTTCGAAAATCTCCCTTTCTTGTACGTGTGAAGTGCTCGGTGTCAAATGTTCTTTATGTTTATTGTTTATATTTTAATGCATCTTCCTGAAATTGCACTGGTTGATGATAGACTACTGCTACGCCTGTTCTATGTATCCATTTGAAGGAGACTATGCACAAAGAAGTTGTCGCATATTACTGAAAATATTGGGCTTTCTCAATCCCATGGAAAGGCCTTACATATATCAGGGATCAGCCAAGTTTTAGGAACCCACTTACTGAAATTGCAAGTAAAAACCTTCAGCTGACACTGTTCTTGGGTCTAGTTTACAGAAAGAAAGGCGAAAAGCTTAAAGCCTTATGCTTATCTGATGGCAACACATAGATAGCATAAACTCCATGATGTTCATTTCACAGCCATTATTTCCTTTCCCCTCCACCTATTTCATAAAGCCACCAACTTTTTGCTAAATTTATGGGTCACCTTCATCATTTTCTCTCTGTAGATGGTACTCCACAGGCTTACAAACATTTTCTGTTTCACCTTTTACGCAGGAAGAATCAATTGTCTTCTATGTCTTCCTTCCAAATGCAAATGAGTGAAGCTTGCACGTCCAAGCCATCCTACAAGTGGCAAAGGGTTTTGCTCAAAGTGAGTGGAGAAGCACTTGCTGGGGACCAGGCACAAAATATTGACCCAAAGGTTGAAACAGGAATAGCTCTGTTACTCTTGAAACCAGCATGATTGAGATTCATTCTCTGTCATTTAATATAGTGATTCATATGTTTCACTACAGGTCACTATGGCTATTGCAAGGGAGGTAGCATCTGTGACTCGCCTTGGCATTGAGGTCTAGCTGCTCCTTTCACCTTTAAAAATTACAAAACTTTGTTTCAGTTTCTTGCTGATGAACTTGGCACTAAAATATGAGTGACAAGCTCATAGTTTATTAAAAAAGGCTCTGTGGATTGTGTTGTGTAACTGTGAAGCATGCTTAATTTCTTTGGATGTGAAGTATGTGAACTTTCCTAGAGTTCTGGTTACATTGTAAAAGTCATTTTTTAGGTTGTTAGTCTAGAGGGCGATCAAGTTTAGATGTAGAATGTAAACGAAAAAGAGTTAGAATCTTTATTTGTTTTATTTCACTATTATCATTGTGTGGTTTCTAAGTTATCAAGGAACTTGGCACAGGTGGCGATTGTGGTAGGTGGGGGAAATATCTTTCGTGGATCCTCTTGGGCAGGAAGTAGTGGTCTTGACCGCTCATCTGCTGACTACATTGGGTAAACTTTTGCATACAAAATCACATATTTGTTTCAGTCTATTGTTTATTTTGCTTGTCTAGATGTTGTTGTCCTTTGAAAAGCTGGGTTGGTTGTGTTAGTGTACATGATTTGATGGTCCTGAGTGCCCTTCCTACCCCCAATGTTTGTTTCTGGACACTGAGACTCCTATTCAATAAGTCAATATGCACAAAACATAAAACACAGAGAATTATTGATTCCCTGATCTAGAGTTGAGTTTCAGCATGTGGTGGTAGCAATGCGAAGAAACTTGGTTGATTGTTATTGGGTAGTCTTTCAGATACTTCACCAATCTGATGGCATTGAAAATCACAATAATATACCTCGAGCACAGTGTAATATTCTTTTTCTTGTTCAGATTATATACTGTTTTCATCTGACTTGTATATTGCTGTTTTTGGAATTTCTATTCTAGAATGTTAGCAACCGTAATGAATGCTATGTTTCTTCAAGCAACAATGGAGAGCATTGGCATGCCAACACGTGTCCAAACTGCATTTCGCATGTCAGAGGTAGCAGAACCATATATCAGACGAAGAGCTGTGAGGCATTTGGAGAAAGGAAGGGTTGTCATATTTGCAGCTGGAACTGGCAATCCATTCTTCACAACGGATACTGCAGCAGCTCTTCGTTGTGCAGAAAGTAAGAAACTTTCCTTCTAAGAATACATTTGATCGAATCATAGAAAGTTGTCATTGGTTCTTCAATAGGAACATACCAAAATATTTACGGTTCATGTGATTTTAAGAACTTCAAGCACTTATGCAAAACTCCTAGTTCATGCTGATGTTGTTCTATGTGAACCCCTACGTTTAAAATGTAACATGGGGTTAAGGCTTTTCTTCTGGTTGAAAATGTTTCTTGAGATTAAATTGTACCATCCATTGGAATAAGCATTCAACAGCCAAATGGTCTTTCAGTCAATGCAGAGGTTGTGCTTAAAGCTACCAATGTTGATGGGGTATATGACGAGGATCCCAGGAGTAACCCAAATGCCCGTCTTCTTGATACAGTATCTTATCATGAGGTGGCATCCAAGGATCTCTCAGTGATGGACATGACCGCCATAACTTTGTGCCAAGAAAACAATATACCTGGTATGTGGGACGGACTTATTTCCTTCTGAATTGTTTCACTCCCATGGCACAAATTAATGAGTGCTTAGACCAAGTTTCTTTCATCTGGTTGCAGTTGTTGTCTTCAATTTATCTAAACCTGGGAACATTTCAAAAGCTATAATGGGTGAGAAGGTAGGCACATTGATTGGAGGGAGTTCAACAGTTGCAAGGACATAGCACAGTGGGATAGTGGCAGCTGCATTTCAATACATCGGTCCTGAATCTTCTCCACATTCTTAACACATTCCGTGAGTTGAATATTGTTCTTGGATCTAACACTTTTAGAAGTCACCTTTGACAAACATTGGATGAAAGCATGGAGTTATGGGACCGGTGCTGGTGTTTGAAAGGTGCCCAACGTAATTATCAACTCTGCAGTGTATCTGTGCAGCATGCATGCACAAATGTGTCAAATATGCGAATGAAAACTTTGCATAGTGTTGCTACTCGGAGAGTTTGTTGCGCATGCAAATAGACATGACTCGCTTAAAGTTCATAGCAGTCACTTGCAATTTGCAGGGCAAAAACAAGCAGGAAATTAATCTTTCTGTCACTTATCTGTTTGGTTCTAGAGTTATGGAAACAATGGGGGCTTTACTCTGCAATGCCATTTGTAATTAGTGGCAGACTTTTGGATATTGTCAACAGTGTAGATAGTTTTATTGCCAAAAAGGTCTAGAGGGGGATGCAAAGACGGGAATTATCCTCGGTTTGTGCCTGATGTGGTTGGAACTTCATGAAGAACAATTTAGAACTTTGTCAAGGGGTTATCTTCTCATGTCTTGTAGCACTGAACATATGAGTTAAATATCTTGTATTCTGTTCTTGTCCTGAATCCGAATGTTTCTCTTAGTTTGTCCAACCTGAACTTGCATTGCTTTGAATTCTTTATACTGATCTTTCATTCTATACTTCAACCATCTTCCCAACTCTGCCTATCCAAGTGAAACTAGCGTAAGTCGATTAATTGGTCGATTCATCAATTGATCTAAGTGCCCCACGGTGAATTGTTACTTGAGTTTATTGTTTATGTTCTACTTATTAGAATCATACGTCAGTTAGTGGTAAAAGAGAGATATTACTACGTAAAACACCAAAGCCTAATCCACCCAACTACTTAATGGAAAGAAAATACCATATACAAATTAGGATTTAAAATCTGACTAATCACGTGATATGGTGGTTATATTATTTTTCATAACTCCAGTAAAAAGGTCTGAAAACAAAGAAGTGCAACATAATTAATTTTTTTATTAGGTAACCGAATAATTGTGTGCAGAAATCAGAATTGGAATGGTATAATACGAACTGAGATACGGAGTATGTGAATACTTTTTAATCAACTCGATGTTAATTAGTTGACAAGGCGAGATATACAAATACTAGCTTTTGGATTATATATATATGTATGTATATATAAAAAGCGAGTCTTGATCATCATTATCTCATAACAAAAACTTGTTTTCTTTTAATTACTGTTGAGTTTAATTGTTGAAAATTATTCCCAGTATGGTTCAACCGGTATACAGGGATATGTAGAAAGTTGAATAAAATTATAGAACAAAGTTGTCGTTTTGTTTTGTTTTCTTTCTTTCTTTTCTTTTTTTTTTTTATTTATTTTTTTCTTCTTTTCGCCTGGCTGGAAAGAAGCTACACTGGTCCAGCGATGCCTGATATGGTCAACGAAATATTTGTGATAGGAGTATTAGTAAATTTCCAGCCTGGGCCCGGGGATACTATTGAATTTAGGATTTAGGATGAAATTAAAATTAAGTGCTTAAACCAGAAATTAAAATTAAGAACCAACATTTCTGGTATAAAAATAATCAATTTCGTATGTACAAGTACAACTACGACCTCTCTTCGTTTTTATCAACGATATAAGGTACAAAAAAAAAAGGTATTTTGAATATAGTTCGCAATATTGTATTGATATAGCCATCATATTATGTGGCCGGTTGAGATTTGGGCCTTAATTTGTATTTTGGAATTTTCGTTTCTTCGAATAGCTAGATGTAAGTAAATTAAGTTAGTAAATTACCTCTTTACTATTAATTCTGTTACATGATTTGTTTTTCGGTCCTTATATAGTTGCTTTTCTACGTAAGAGACATGAGATAAGTAAAATGTTCATAATTTCAGGGTTATTGTTAATATTCAAATATGTATTTAAAATGCAAAAGAGCAATATAAAAAGGTCAAATGATATAGTGGGTAATATATTGACTTTTATTTTTTCGAAATGTATTGACTATTATTAATCATGAAATTAATTGCGTGGACAAATAAGTGGACAATTTTTTTTTATTTTTGATTTTTTGATGGTCATAAAAGGACTATTGTTCATTTTGAGAACATAATTTTGCGCCAGTGGTTGTGGTAAGTTGGCTAACTACATACATGGAAACCAAAAAGCCAGTGTAAAATTGAAGGACAAACTGTTTGGCTTTGCCAATGACAATAGAAATTTCTATAGAGAATTTGATTAATACAAAATGATACAAATTTGGTTGATACAAAAATTTCCTAAAATCAAAATGCTAGTGAATCTCAAGTTGATCAATACAATAATTCACAATTTAATTTCTTCCAGAAAAGAAAAGAAAAAGAGAGTTTAAAAGTCCCAAATGTGGCTAAAAAAGTCGGGAGAAAGAGTCGGAGAAACCAAATTCCCTGAGAACAAAGCCGAAGGGCTGCTGCTCATGAAGCTACTGTTACGAAAGAATGGGCTCAGGTCTTGTACCCCTGGTGAGAAAAACGCCGCTGGCACCGTCGGCAAAGTCGCCGGACCAGGCGAAAGTATGCCCGGCGGAGAACGGCAGCTGGGACCCACTTCCTCCGCGCTTGGAACAGGCATAACCTCGGTGGCTCTGTCTCTCGGACTCGCTCTCTCCGTAACGGCGAGCCTAGCAGCAGGCGAGATGTCCCCGGAGTTGGCAAAGTCGTCTGAGGAGAGCCCCGTGTGGCGCTGGACGATGGCCATGAAGTCCGCGACCTCGGCGTGGATGACCTTCGGGGAGACGGCGTATATTATCATCGGCTGGCGTCGGGGGTGATCATCGGGGGCGGTGGAAGCAGCGGGATGAGGGGGTGGCTTCTGGATCTTGTGGGAATCTTTACTGACTTTAAGAGGGGTGGGGCGGGGGCCCTGAATTTGGAGCTGCCGCTTGGAGGGAGACGGCTGAGGCGGCGGTGGAAGGCCGCCGGAGTCAAATCGGGCGTCCATGCGAAACGATGACGAGGGGATCGAAGAGAAGGGTTTGGGGAGAGAGAAAGGGAAAGTTGCGATTTTTTTCATACCCGAAGCAAAATGAAAGGATGGTTCGATGCAACTTTTGGGCAAAACTATTTTTGACTCTGGAAAAAAAAGAATAGTCAATACGCACATTAAAATATGTACAACAAAATGTCCACATTAAAATAAGACAAGCGCCCACCGCGCCCAAAAAAAAAAAAAAAAAAGATAAAATTCAATTGGACCTGTTTAGAAATGTATTTGAAGTACTTATTTATTTGTGCCTAAAGGATTACAGAATCCAAAAAGCCACTAACTTAAACCCCACCTTAGAAATGTATCCAAATAACTATTGAGATGTATATTAAGAATTATAAAAATGTGTTTAAAAAAGTACAAAGATACCAAAACGTCATTAATAAAAACTCAGCTTAGTTGTGTACAAAAGACATGTCATAATGACTATAAAAAATGTGTCTAATAATGCTTATTGGAATGTGTTTAAAGGACCATAAAGGTACCAAAAAAACCACTGAATTGAATCCAGCTTAGAGATATGTCCAAAAAACTATAAAGTGTGTCTATATATTGGTTTTATGCACAAAAATGCGTAAACCTATCTACATATTATTTTAGACACATCTGGCATATAATTCAGGCACATTTGTTTGTTATTTTAGATACATCTTCCCTTTTATGATTTGTGATTCTAGATCCTTAATAATGTTATAATGTTTATAAAGTGTCTATATACTTCTGCCAGCGATATTTCTTTTTATTGTTTCAAACACATTTTTCATTTTTTTATTGCTTGTGATTCAATACTCGTCAGAACATCATCGAATTTATAGTGTACTATAGACATATCAGCTTATTAGTTCATACACATTTGGCATAAATTGCACACAATTCAAGATATTATTTCAAACACATCTTCATTTTTTAACAACTTTTCACATACACCGGAAGAGAACAAATTATTTGTATATTTGTTTCCCATATTTTTACATATTTTTTCAGATATTTTCACATATCATTTAAGACACTTATGCATATTGCCTTAGGCATTTTTGCAGATTATTTATGTACACAATCCGGTGGCGTAGAAGATAGCGGTGATTAGAAGGGAAACGATGACTGGCACGAGTTTGAAGCATCAATGGCCTAACGTAGAGGTAATAAATGATGAAGTGACCTAGATGGGAGCAAAAAATGGTGAGATTTGGAAACATGCGTAGTGGCGTATGGAAATATAATTTATGGGGGTCCATGGACCCCATTTTTCTAAAACAAATGTTAACAAAAAATGTATAGTTTAGTAATTTGACCCATTTTAATTTTTTAATAAACCCCCATAATTTTCATAATATCTATTTGAACAAAGTAATGTGCCCATTTTACATCAATAAAGATAAAAAATGGATCAATCTATTCTTTCCATTGACAATTAGAAGCATGGCAAAAGTTCTACACTGACCCTTGAACTTTATTACATTTTCCTATATAGGTATTGAACTCTTTTTGCAACTTTTTTTCTCCAAACATATGAAAAAATTATATAGCTTGTTGGTCACAAGATAAATTCAATAACCAAGTTGGAAGAAATATATAAGTTCAAGTGCTAAAAGGGGACTTTTATGTTTTACATTCTATACGACTTGAACATTTCGTCTATATTCTTCATATTTTAGATATATAATTTTCTAACCCTCATTAAAGCCATTTGACCAAGGGCATAAAAAATGCTAAATCAAAGTATTTTCCATATTTTTCTTCTAAAATGCATTTTTCTCATCATTTTATTATAGCATATGCAAATTATAAGTTTCATTATTTAATGTTAAGTTCTAATAGTTGCATATACGGACCCCCATTGATACAGATCCTGAATCTGCCACTGGACAAGCATTGACTGGTTGCTACTTAGAGTTGAGCAACAATTACAGGACGTGGAGCTAATCACGATACGTTCAAAAGGCATTGATCGTGCAATCCGGAAGTGAGCAACGATGTCGCGGTCAAGAGGAGATGATTGTACAATCTAGCGAATGAGCGATGAGGACATGAGACGATGCCCCAATTTGGAGGTGAGTGACAATAGCTCAATCCATAGGCAATAATTGGATGGAGAAGCCGTGACCTAAAGGCTATGACTAGCAGAGTGAAAGGAGCGGATGATGAAAGACGATGAAAGTGGCGAAGAGTAGGATTTCTGATGGGAGTGAGAGATTTTGTTCAAGGGTAATTTTTGTCAAAATTTGAGTTGGTTAGTTGGTTATATACGGAGGGTTACGGGTGAAATATATTTGAAGAATTAAAGCCCAATTTGTTTTATGTGAAACTAGGCCCATTAATACATTTTTCCACTATGGCTAGTTTGACCCACTTGGACAAAATATGAATGTCATTAAACCAAGTTATTATTTACGATCAAACCATTGGGGAGCCTTCCCTTCAGGTGTGCCATCACACTGGTTCTATGGAAAGAGAAATAAAGCTTCTTAGCGGAAAAAAATGGTGAAACTTTAGACTTCTCTAGTCCGTTTTCAAGCTGATCCTACCTTCAGGGTCACAGCTTGGCTTGGTATATTGATTCCTGGGGCAGATTTGAAAACCGGCCTCTAACTGCGCTGTCCGGGCTCATCTTTGTCATGTTTCCGACTACCGGCGTTATTTCACAACCTTGGTCCCAACTCTGACTTCTGTTTACGAGTTTACTTTTGTCCTTCTCCTTCACTATTTGATTTGAGTAGGCGTGTGTTGGAATTCTTGGCACACCAAGATCCTTTTAAGGTAGGATTTGAGTTCATTGAGCTAACTCTAGCTTGAACAGCTATCTAAGGCAGCTAGAAGTAGCTCCCTTTAGCTCAAGTTAGCTTATGTCAGCTCACTGCAGCTATAAGTAGCTCAGAGTAGCTGGACTTCAGCTCAAGTTAGCTTATGTCAGCTCACTTCAGCTATAAGTAGCTCAAAGTAGCAAGTCTCACTTCAGCTATAAGTAGCTCAAAGTAGCTGGACTTCAGCTCAAGTTAGCTCAAGTCAGCTCAAGTCAGCTCACTTCAGCTATAAGTAGCTCAAAGTAGCTGGACTTCAGCTCAAGTTAGCTCAGCTCAAGTCAGCTCAAGTCAGCTCACTTCAGCTTCTGGTAGCTGAGTGTAGCTGGACTTCAGTTCACTTCAGCTGAGAGCAGCTAACTCCAGCTCAAGGTCAGCTCTAGGAGCTGGACCTCAGTTCATGGTGCTTGGTTGGAGCTCAAAGGAGCTCAATGGTGCATAAGTAGCATAGTGAGCTAGCTTTGTGCCAGCTCACCTTGCTTTTAGCTCATAACCACCAAGAGACACATTTTTGTGTAAAGGTATGTCTCTTCATCAAAAGAGATGACTATTGGCTAAAAGAACATGTCCTTTCATCCAAAGGAAGTGTTCCTTGAGTGAAAAGACATGTATATTCAGCCATAAGGTAGTTATGGGGTGGTTATAGGCCAAAGGAAGTGTTCCTTGGCTCTAAAAGACATGTATTTTCGCCCATAAGGTAGTTATGGGTGGTTATAGGCCAAAGGAAGTGTTCCTTGGCTCTAAAAGACATGTATTTTCGCCCATAAGGTAGTTATGGGTGGTTATAGGCCAAAGGAAGTGTTCCTTGGCTCTAAAAGACATGTATTTTCGCCCATAAGGTAGTTATGGGTGGTTATAGGCCAAAGGAAGTGTTTCTTGGCTAAAAGACATGTATTTTCGCCACCATACATGACCCTTAGCCAAAGGAAGTGTTCTTTGGCTTAAAAGACACCTTTCTTGGTGTAAAGGTGTGCCTTTTGGTCATCTATAAATAGCCTTTAGTGGCTGGCCATTTTAAGCACGAATTTGCACTCCATTTGCTCCATTTTTCTTGAGAGAAAATTGTTCTCCTCCTATTTCCTTTAGAGGCCGAAATATTAAACACTTCTTGAGAGCATTGTGGGTGGATTTACATAGAGATTGTTCATCTCTATTCAAGCTTCAAGGTGCCCCTCTAAGATCAAGTTCTCCCTCAAGGTTTTGCCAAAGATAACCAAGAAGAAAGGTGCACATCTTTTCTTGGTTTAGTAGCATGTTAGGTTTCATTTCTTATGTATGTTCTTAGTAGCATGCTAGGATTTATTTAACACAACATGTATGTGATCTTGATATGTTATATAACATGTTATGCATGCTTATGTTGAATTGAAATGAACGAATATGCATGTGGCATATACAAAAAGAAAGATAACATAAAAGTATGTTATCATAAGATCTTGAAATCTTCAGGCGTGTTCATTGTTGAAGGTCGGACTAAAGAACTATATTGGGGAAATTTAAAAAAAAAAAGTCCACTATTTTTGTGATGTCTGAATAAGGTATCTAAATTAATAGAAATACACGCCGGAGAAAGAAATGGAAGAGGAGTGACGATCGGACTGTGCAGTGTGCAAAAGATAAATAAATAAATAAATACAGGAGCTAAGGTGAGTAGTTAATGTGTCTATATGTATATAATATAATAATTATAAAATAAGTACCTGATTATTCTAGTTCAGTGTTTTAAAAATAGTGTAAATGATAAAAGCCCAATGTGGTTTAATTTAACCTACACTTTGCTCAATTTCTTTTAAAAAATCTACACTTTGCCCCATACTTCCTTTATAACATCCTACAACAACTTCTTAAATCCTAAATTAAATTGCATGATAATCAAGTTTTAGTAATTTTAAAATTTTTGATATATTTTCTTCATAGTTAATAGACATTTAAAAAATAATGATATGTATTTATAGGGAAAAAAATACATTTACAGAAAAAATTTGATAATTTAAAATGTTTATTGACTATAAAAAAATATTGGAAAGACCAACATTACTAGAAAATAATTATCGTATAATTTAAATTATTGTTTCAAAAATTGTTATCGGATGGTATAAAAAAACTAGAGGATAAATTCTAGGTTTTTAAACATAAAACAAGCAAATTGTAAGTTAGGGTAAATCTTAAGGGATAATTGTAACTTTACCTTTAAAAATAATAGGGTTATAATGTGACTACTGTGTGGTCTAACAAACAGGGAGTCCTCATATAATTGCTAAAAGAAAAAAAAACCTTTTTTATATCAAAAAATATACAAGCAAGAATGATTGAAGCACAGAAGGGTAGGAGTGTGTTGGTAGTGCATCTCAAACTCACGAAAGCTATGAGGCAGATTTGGTGCCCAACCATTCAGCCTAGAGGCCCTGCACAAAAATCAAAGGGTTTAGATCACTTCTTACAAACATGCGCCATGACAGAACTTAAAATTCAATAAATTAAAATGCCTTTATGTTATAATTTCAAACAAGTTCTTGTTTAATCCTTCTTGCTTAGCTCTATTTCAATCCTTTTTTATGATATTTTTCGGTGATTTATCCGTTTTCTCAACATCATTTTTCAAGCATTTTTTTTACTCCTTTTGTCTTGCATTTTCTACATCATTTTTATTTGGCATGTAGTTTAAGAATGCTTGTGAAATTATTAATTTGTCAATGTTCTCCCTTATATATTTACTAATTTGCCCATGACCACCTGAGCAACAACGCACAATAAAAGACCGGCTCATCACTTTTTCCTCATTGATCATCACCTCATTGCGATTCGTTGCCTCAGTCCATCGCTCATCGCTGGAGTAAGTATCTAGCAGCGAATCGTTTGTCACGATTCCAGCCCCAATTTGATCTTTGCGATTCCAGTAATAAATCATTGATTCGGCCTCCTCCGATGTCACCTCATATAGTCGATCCGGCCTCCTCCGATCTAGCCTCATATCATCAATTTGGCCTCCTCCGATCTATCCTCATATAGTCAATTTGGCCATCTCCATGACCTCGCTTCATCGTGTTATCGCCTCTCACCTTTAATGTACCCTGTCGCTCACCAACCTAATCTTCTCACCCCGTCGCCCCGATTGTCTGTTTCGACTACGCCTGGAAGTGGCCAACAAAGGGACCGGAGAAACAGAATGAGAACAAAACAAATGACAATAAATGGGAAAAAAGTATAATTATAAAGTTGTCAAATAAAAGTTACTAAAAAAGGAAACGGTGCAAAGAATTTGAAACGGCCCCAAAAATAAATACAGTACAAACAATATGGGACGAAGTGAGTAATATTTTTGCATAATTTTTTTTTTCAAGCTAAGTACTATATTTTTCTCCTATCAACTTGCTTACCACACAATTACACTGACAATATACCAAGTGTGGTACATTTCACGGGGGCCTCAATTTGCAAATCAATTAATAACTATAGTACATTTTCTAAGGGTGCTAGGCGTATTTTATTGTCTACTGAACTACTGTTAAAAAAAATTAAAATTTAGCTTCTATAAACTATACCATACACAAGGATCGTCTATAAAAAAAATAGAGGAAGATGTGACACAAGCTTGTCCTTTAATTTTAAACTTGATGGAGCTTGAGAGAATCTCAAATCACGTAAACCGGCATCTTAACCATCTGGCCAATCAAAACTATTCAAAAGCATAGAATGGGTAATGCACGAAGAAAATGCCAACATCACTCACCCATGCAACGGCTCAAATTCATCACAAACCATAAGAGTCTGTGATACATAAGGGTCCAATTGCATACGAAACCAAAATGTTACTCACGAAACGAGAAAGCCAAAACTATGGTAAGAGAAAAAGCGAGCTATTCTAGAACCGAAAAAAACCAACGTGCAAGGAATATTGCAGGATGCAACGATTTTTACAAAAAGGAATTTTCACTAGTTTCTTCTTCTACTCAATTGGTCATCCAGCTTCAACATCGACACTTAAGCATTGATCTAAATTAAGCAAATTCAATTTTATTTAATATTATGTACATGTAATCCCAATTCAAAATAAAATTTTTATTATGTTATCAAATTATGAATTTTTCTTTTTAATGTCTCAAAAAAAAAAAAACTAATATCATAAAAGTTTTACCATCAATGGATTATTATCCCTAAATAATATTGATTTTTAAAATACAATTTATTCTGGACTAAAACGATGAAAAATAAATCATTTTTATCTCTTATGCTCCTTTCCATGAAGGATAACTTAACCCTGAAGACGACTCAGCTGGGCATCACTTTAAAGGAGTGACTAACTCTTGGTTATAAGACTGATTCCTGTGAAGATAGTGAAGCTAATTAACTTTTCTGTATCCAATCATAAACTAACACTTAAAATCTAGCAAGGGTTTCGTACACATTTTTTAATACCTCTGGGAAGATTCCTTTCAGAAACCATACAGCAACCCCTCCCCGGTCCAAAAACGGATATATACAGTCCACAAAAATGGCATCACTCCGGAATCAGGATGAACTAAAAACTCTAAAAGAATGCTGCATCTCCAAGAAATGAATAAATAAAAGCAAAGCAAGACACTTGTAACAAGAAAGAAAAATAGCACAAGGACAAGAGACAAGAGATTGCATGATCTCAACATTGCTGCCCCTTATTCTCCTTCCACTTTCCCTTTCTTCATGAGAAATCGTACCAAGAGATACTTTGGTGATTTACAAAGCCATTGCTTTGCCCCATAGAAAGATCAGCACTTAAAAACCTAACTGAACTCCATCTCAATCAGTGTTACGTGTAACTTTGTTGCACAACTAAAAAAGATGAGGAACGATGAAAATAATTCAAGTGAAGACAGAGGTAATTAAATTCTTTGAATTAACATTATCTTACGTGAATCATCATGATAGCAATCCTCAAACGCCCTTGTAATTGTTGCAGATTCTGAGGATGCATATATATATTACTTGCCTCTATACAAAGCTGTAGACAAGGGCGACTTGGATGCAACCAAGACCCTCCTGGACCAAAACCATGAGGCACTGACAGCAAGCCTTTCAGCAGATGGGGACACAGCTCTGCACATTGCAGTTCTTGCTGGACATGTGGAGATTGTTAAGGAGTTGGTGCAGCGGATGAGCCAAAAGGACCTGGCAATCAGGAAGAAGGATGGCTCCACGGCCCTCAATTATGCTGCAATTGGAGGGACCACAGAGATTGCAGAGTTGCTTGTAGAAAGCAACAGAGACATGCTCACCATTCCGAACCAATACAACCAAATTTCTGTTGTCGTGGCTGCTCTATATGGACACAGAGATTTGGTGCACTTCCTTTACAGGGAAACACCGGCTGAAGAGTTTGATCCTGCAAGTAAAACTCATGGAGCTATACTCCTCACAGCCTGCATTATTGATGAACTTTATGGTATATATATGGAGAGCCATTTTGTTAACCTGATTATACCTGCTTAATTTTTTATCTCTGCTGATTATAACTTGTGCATATCCTCAAGATATTGCTTTGGACTTAGTCCAGCAATATCCCCAATTGGCTATTGCTGAAGATTCAGACAATGACACAGCTCTGCATGTTTTGGCTCAAAAGCCTTCAGCATTTCCAAGTGGAACTCAGCTTGCTCTATGGCAGAAGTGGGTATACAAATGTAAATATCTCTACTTACTGAGCAAACAAGACCAAATCAAGTAAACCCTTTTCTGCCTTTCATTGTAAATAATAAAACTAAAACACATCCATGACATGTCCTGCAGTTATCCATGTACATACACTTCTTCCTTCTATTACCAATTCTGGAGAAATTCAAAGGCTGCACCAACATTCTATGAATCGACAGGACAGACCAAGTACTATAAGTATGTTACTGAATAAAAATCCCTAGCAACAGAGATGCATTAGTATTTAGACTTTGCATCTCCTTTTCCAAATCATAACACAATGAATGAAAGAAATTCATATTTGTTCATGCAGGACTAAGCAAACTGCTGGAAATGCTGTGCAAAATCCTGCGATGTTTCAGTAAGGACAAACATTTACAAGTTCATCCATCTCCAGTTTTCATAATTAAAACAAAACCATATACTCTACACTGATCAGCTTTGATGTTCCTTGATCACAGTTCCTATGTTGACATACATATATGAACTAAAACTGAGGCATATACAAACTCAAGAGCTACTAAGCCGTATATGCCGAGAAATCTCACTTTTAGGAGAGTCACAGTTTGAAAGGCTTCGGGTCCGAAAATCCGTGTTTGAGGCAGTCAAGAACGGGATAGTTGAGGTCATCACAGAGGTAATGAAGCATTATCCGGAGGTATTATGGTCCTATGACAACAAGGACAGGAACATATTCTTCATTGCAACTGCTGAACGCCAGGAGAAGATCTTTAGTCTCATTTACAAGATGGGTGCAAAGAAGAATTCCTTGGCCACCCACTGGGACAAGGAGAACAACAATTTGCTGCACCATGCTGCATTTTTAGCTCCCTCCTCTCAACTAGACCGTGTATCAGGTGCTGCTCTTCAGATGCAGCGAGAACTCCAGTGGTTTAAGGTACTTGCTCTTCTTATATCAGAAACATCAACAGTATATAACTGCTACGGCACTCTAGCATTTCCTAACCCTCAGGGTTAGTAAATCATACTGGGTTCCTTTGTAGTGCTCATATCCCGCATTCCTCCCTGGGTACCCAGTACTAATAACAACGAGTAGTGCTACACTCAAAAAGCATTCTGTAAAAGTGAATTCTACAAGTTTATGAGCCATACAGTTACTGTTGCAGATCATCTTTAGAAAAACACTTTTCTAGAAATGTGTGTAGCTCTAGCATTCTTGAATAACAGTTTTGTTCTTTCCTAGAATTGGGAACTTTTTTAGGGTCTCAAGATTGTTAAAGGTCCGAGGGACGCCTAAACCTTCATGGTTTCACAGCCATTATTCACTCGATGATCGTCATCAAAAAGCTTGAACATGATGCTATTTGTTTAATTGATTTGTGGTTAATCCATTCCCTATCATTTGTTTCATGATAAAATGTAGGAAGTAGAGAGCATTGTGCAGCCAAGATACAGGGAAATGGTGAACAATTACCACAAAACCCCGAGAAGCCTGTTCTCGGACCAGCACAAGAAACTGGTGGACCAAGGGGAGACATGGACAAAGGAGACGGCCGAGTCCTTCACTGTAGTGGCGGCACTGATAGTCACCATCATGTTCTCCGCCGCCTTCACCTTCCCCGGCGGCTACGACAACTCCGGCGCCCCAATCTACCTGAACCAGAACTCCTTCCTCGTGTTCATGGTCTCCGACGCGCTCTCGCTCTTCTCCTCTACCACCTCGCTCCTCGTGTTCCTCGACATCCTCACCTCGCGCTACAGGGAGGAGGACTTCCTCCGGGCGCTGCCGACGAAGCTAATGATCGGACTGTCGGCCCTCTTCTTCTCGATCGCGACGATGATGATAACGTTCGGCGTGACGGTGGTGATCGTCCTCCGGGACCGGATCGCCTGGGTGTCGTTCCCGATTATGTTGCTTGCCGGCCTTCCCGTGACGCTATTCGCGATGCTTCAGTTCCCGCTGCTGGTGGAGATCTTGTTATCGACTTATGGGCCTGGGATATTTGACAGGCCCAAGAAGCGATTTTTGTCCGGTTTCTTCAGGTGCTGCCGTCGTGCTCATTGTAAGAGTTACTAAATCGAAACCACAGGCTCACTGGGCCCGAATCGCTCCGCTCATTCTACCAAACTTCGGGATTCTTCTAGATCCCAATTGTATTTGCTAATAAATGATTATTTAGCGTTAATTTTTCTTAGTACTCAGAATCTCTTATTACAAGTTAAGACTTTAAAAAGAAAGGGAAAGATGAGGGAGGGTTTGAAACCCGGTACTAGCCATATATCCCTTGTATTTACCGGTTGACCCGATAATAAGGGACATTTGGCATCAATTCTATTTTTTATTTTAGATATTCATATACTAAATTTTGAACTATTACAAAAATTTTCCATTATCTTTTTAGAATTGACAGAATAGTTTTTTTTTATTTAAAACAATCCACATAGACTGCTTCTATCCTTCGGGATTTTTAATCCATTTTCATCTCCACATTTTGCAACACCACTCTTTTATGGCTTTGCTTAATTAAAGAAAAACCAAATAAGTGAAGGAGGTAGGAAGCCAATCCTAACTAAGTAGGGATGATAGAGTTGGTTGGTTGGCTATTGATCATTCTCGTACTCCTAGGTCACTTCACACCAATTGTGCTCACTAGATGGTCATGATCAGGGAAGCTCACTACCACCTTTACCTCTATTATGTTAGGGTTCATGTAAAATCAAATATCCTTGGTTATTAAACCTAGAAGTGATCATGTTTATCATATCTGCTGATTATTTCATAGGAGACGATTGATTCTCTGATAGATCAAAAAATAAAGAATTGGAGATCATAAGGGATTCAAGGACATAAAAATAGTGGGATTAACATAAGATTTTACAGAAGCCAAGCCAATAGGGCCAATTGCGAAGTCATGGAAAAATGATTTTGTTGTCCAAGATTGAAAATTTATGATTTTTGTCTCTTTTTCTAAGAGGAAAATTCATTTGGGAGCATATTCCATATATTTTAACTGAATATTCCACATACTTAACGGATAATCTCCAATTTGACTTGTTTAAAAATATGAGTAGTTTATTTACCAAAGAAAAACATTAGTCGCAGAATCCGGACAACCCATAAAAATTAGTCGTTTGTTTGTTATCTTTTCCTTTATTTTATTAGATTTTTTATAGTTTGTTTTGAATTTCGCGTGTTTGCAAACTAAAAATTTTCAATTTGTTACTGGAATTTCGAGAAGATGAAACACGTTTTCTTTTTCTGTTAGAGAACTGAAGAAAAGCCTCTTTAAAAAGCATTTTCCCTTCAAAGTTTGAAAGATGTTTCGGGAAATGTTTAAAGTGAAATTTATTTAAATGTCAATTAAAAACATACTCTTGTGTACTAAGAGCACATAGATTGGTTTAACCAATAAAAAATATTTCCTTTGTCTCATAAAATCTGTCATCCTTGGTAATACACGTAAATTAAGACTTCTCTATTTTTTTATTTTTTTTAATAGAAAATTATTGGTTTATTTATTTTTATATAAAATACATATACTCATCTGAAAAAAATTATCACATTTGTACTTTTTAATGCGTTCTATGTATTTTTCTTCTTTAATTTTCTCAATTTTCTCTTCTTTAAATAAATGATATATATAGAAAATAATAAAAATGTTACCTTATTTAAAAAGATAAAAAAATATATTTCAAAACTGTAAAAAAAATAGAGGTCCAATATTATAAAACTGATGGAGTAGTAGATACTCTTGAATTGTACAGTATCATAGAAAATCTGAAGCACAAAAACCTTTTTAGGCAAAAAGAAAAAAGGAATAAATAAATTTTATTGGTGATCAGTATAGTGATCTACTAGTACTACTATTAGCACATAAAAGGTCCAATAAATCTTTATTTTTATATCATTTTTTGTTTTTAACAAATGAATCGAACCAAGACATAGGAAAAATGATGTGCTAGCACAAATATGGCATGAAAATGGTATGTGTTAGTGTATGACATGTCTCACACTACTCACTTCTGGTTGAACCGGACCAAGAGGATAAGTAAGCGCAAGAACTGAAACTCAGAAGCAGTTTCTGGAAACACGAGGAAGTTTGTAGAGAAATATATCCACCATTTTTTTTTATCGCGCAGCGGACAGATGAGGATATTCTCTTTAAATTCTCAATTCAACCCAAAAGTCTCTCTCTCATCCACACCGCCACCCCCCTCTCCCCTCTTTTTCTCTAGCTCTGTCCCCCCCTCTCTCCCCTAATTAAAATGCAATGGTCTCATCATGTCATCATTCACCATTTAAAACTCTCAACGCCGTAGGCATAGCCACGCCCCTCTCTCCTCAAAAGCTAAAGCTGATTGATTGATTCGAAATAAAGAACCCCAATACACGATTATTTGTTGTCTTCTGTTGGGGCGGAAGGTAAGAAGAGGGAACTGGCAGAGGAAACCAGATGGGTAGCTTGGAAGATGATGAGCTTGTTCAGATGGTGAAAGACTTCATAGAATCAGATTCATCTACCCCTGCTGCCTCATCTACAGACACTTTCCACCTTTCTAATTCCCATCAGATTATATTTTCTGCTTTGCAGGTACAAGTTTTCCCTTCTTGTGTGTCTTTCTTTCTCTTTTCGTTGAAGGAGAAACTACAAAAACAAATATTGTTGTTGTAGGATATTCTGGGGAGTGGAACAGAAGTGGAAAGGGAGGTTTTTGAGAGAGTATTGAAGTACATGGTGCAGAGCAAGAGGGAAGTGAAAACAAGTGGTGATTCTCTTAAGAAGTGGCTTGTTATGAGGCTTAGAATGGATGGATTTAATGCCTCTCTGTGTCACACGTCTTTGGTCAACTCCTTTGGTTGCCTTGCTGGTAGGCAATTGAACTTTGTCTATTTCTCTGGCTTCTGGTTCTTTTTTGTTTTTGTTTTTTTCTCTGTCATGAAACTGTTCAGGAGGTTGATTTCAAGTAATGGATTGATGAAAAGTCCTCTCGTTTGTGCAATGTTACAGGAGATTATGAGTACATAGACGTGGTGGTGACAGAATTTTCAGAGAATTGTATTGGTAACACAAAAAGGCTAATAGTGGACACTGAGTTGAAGTCCCAGTTTGAGGTAGCAAGGCCTACGCAAGCCTACAAGCAGCTGATAGAAAGCCTCCCACCCGTCTTCGTGGGAAGTGAAGAGAAGCTACACAAGATAATCTCGATCCTTTGCTCAGAAGCCAAAAAGTCCCTTAGAGAGGCAGGCCTCCATGTCCCTCCATGGAGGACTGCTTCCTACATGCAGTCCAAGTGGCTTCCCAACAGAGAGCCCCAAGTTTTTGGGAGGGGAAAACAACAGGAACTGTTCTATGGCGAAAAGGTTGGCAACTTAAGTAAATTGTTGGTTCCTCCTCCAGATCCTTTGGTGATCAAGCCCAGGAGAAGGATCTTGGGTGCTGGTTCCTCTGGGTCTGCTTTGTCTAGTCAGTTCTCTAACTTGGGCATAAACTGTTGCTGAAAATTTTGCAGGGCCTAGAGGGTCCAATTTTGGTAGGTTGGTTGATTTTGTCCTTGATCGTGTGATTAACTTGACAATTTTGCCAATTTTGGTATTTGCCAATTTGTTCATTGCTCCTTTTGTTGTATTCCGGAGAATAAAATTTTGGCTGCTTTGTTTTTCTTGAGTGACTGCAATGTGCTTCGATGGAGTTTTTGAGTTCTAAAATGGTACCAGTACCACCATAAAATTTTGTTATCTTCTTATGTACGTTTAGACACTTATATAATAATACCAGACATAAAATTTAAGTATCAGAAATTTAATAATTTTTTTTTCGTAAAAGGTTTTTCATTCTTGTCGGAAGTAATTCAATAGCATACAACTCTAAAGAACAATATGCATTATATTCAACGTAGACAGGAATAAATTTGGGATAGGAATTCATTAAAAAATGTTTAAAAAAAATTCAAATAGAAACTAAACTCTATTAGATTAACTTACCAACATTTGGTTAGACTAATAAATGTTTCAAACATAAAATGTAGATGATGACTCTAACAGATTATAAAAATATAAGAATATCATCACCTCGATCCATTATTTAGGAACGCTTTATTTGCATGTGTTTTGTTGTTTTCACACTCTGTTTGGTTTACTAATAGCAAAACGTATTACTTGGATCTGTCATTGGTATAGCATTGGAAGAACCAAGCATGTCTCCGCTAATGATAATAATAGAGTTCAATGTAGGAGGACAAAAAAAGGGGAGAAAATAGAGATGATGGTTGTTAATTTGATGGAATAATGACAACAATAAACTGGTCAAATTTAGAAGTCTAGACTGATATACAAACCTGGCCAAAAGTGCAGAGAATGAGAGTGGCAGCAATTTTAATATTGTTTTATAAATGCTTAAGTTTACTTCACAATATAATTTTTAAACTTGACAAGAAAATGACATAATAGATAACTCCCAAATTTCCTCACACAATTAAGATCAGAACCTGGCCAGCCATTAAAAATTGTAATTTTCATGTCAATTTGGCTAACATGTAAAATTCATGAAAATGTTTGTGTGCATGCACGCAGGCCAGCTCAACCACTTGTTTACAAATGAATTGTCTTTATCTTCGGTGTGAATAGGGAGGCGCAATGGTTAATTGCTCCAATTATCGTTAATGAAATAATTAATATATAATGTTTGGAAGATGAGGCGATTGAGATACTTATTTTGAGGATGGCCGTTGAATTGTGAATCTGTGATTGCCTTGAAGAGATACAAAGTCATTGCCTATTAATTGCAATAATACTGAGGAGGTTCAATGATGGAGGAGTTTGACTGTATTCAACCATTATAAAACTCAGGCCTGAAAATGACATTTGTGGATAAGTTATGTGACTTTCGGCATTCGTCATTGATTTTGGGTTGCTTGGCAGAGAAAAAATGCGAGGATAAAAAACGATACCTATACTTTTGTCGAAGTATCTCTGTTGTAGTTTGAAAAGAAAAAAAATATTAAAAGGTCATGAATTAAAAAATAAATTCTGATTAATTTAAAAGTTTGAACAAAAATTAAAAGGTCTTAAAGGTGTTAGTAATAAACTTGACAAATATAAAACATTAGTCATACAAGTAATGCAGCGAATTTGATATTTCATAACAAACCAAGGGTTTAAGTGTCACTCGTGAAAGTTTTAAGGCCTAAAACACAAAAAAACTATAAAAAAATTAAGATAAAGTGGTAAAAATACTTACTTTAAAGGTTTGAGGACCAAGAGGCATCATCATAAACAAAAAGATGACTAATTGTGTAATTTATCATTTCTAGCCCAAAAAAATAAACAAATAATAATAATTTTTGACGAAAAATATCCTTTTGACAAACAAAAAAAAAGGCCAAAAACTACTATAACTATGGATGTAAAGGGACAGGGCCAACCCTAGCCCATAAGGCTTAAACTTGACCTCTCTGGTCATTGGTCGGGCTCGAGCTTGATTTTTGAGGCTTGAGTTGGGCTTGAGGTCAGCCCCTTAGGCAAGATAAGCTCAAATTGCTAGTAATTGGGTTTTTTTTTTGTTAGAAAAATTGGGCATTTAAGGCCCATTAGGCTCGCTAGTATATATATGTGAGATGTTTTAATGCCCCTTAGGCTCGTGAAGATATAATATCTTGTAGTGTTCGGCACAAGCTCGCCATCTTCATTATTTGAGCTTGATTTTAGACTCAAGCTCGAATTATTTGATAAAAGCTTGCCCTTATTACACCCCTAACTGTAGTGGTGTAGCATATAGCTACACCTATAGCTTTAGTATATATAATGTGTGGATGTGGTTGTTATCTTATTGATATGAGAATTATCCGACTATCTAAATCAGGTGGTCAAGGGACATCAGTAGAGTTTTGGAGTTCAACTCTGGTCTCCATCGCTTCCCCATATAAACGTCATTAATGCTAGTTTAGATGCCTCAAGTCCTAATAAAACAAACATTCATCATTTCTTTTAAATATAAATCACCTCATAATCTTCTCCTTGTAAAGATGCATTTACATTTAAAAAAAAAATCATCACATGACCATTCTGTAAGTTCACTGATGGATAAGACAGTTTGATGCAGGTGCAATGCTAGGCGAAAACACCAAACTTGGAGTATGTTTAGAGTAAATTACGTAAATAGTCCTTAACTTTTAATTGTCATTTTGTTTTAATCCCTAACCTATTGAATATTCTGTTTTGGTCATTAACCTACTAAAATTGTTTAGTTTTGGTCCCTCAACAGATAAAATTCATTAACTCAGAATAACTGTCTGACATAAACTTTTAAAATTTTAATTTAAGTATTCAGTAACTGCGTTCTAGTAAATGTAAGTAGTTTAATATTTTTTGATAGCAAATAAACAATTTAAATTAATAATTTTTTCTTTCTAAATAAAATAAGTTGAATTAACAAAAAGAAAAAAAAGATGAATTGAATTTTCTATTGACTATAAAAATTATTATATAGATTAAATTTATTGTAAAACAGTTACCGAATAATTTAAATTATAATTTAAAAATTTTTTAGCAGACGAATATTTTAAGTTAACATATTTCATTCAATGGGGACCAAAATGAAATGTTTTTAATAGATTTATGACTAAAATGAAACTTTTTAATAGGTTTAGGACCAAACCGAACATTCAATAGATTAAGGACTAAAGTGAAATAATAGTTAAAGATTAGGGATCATTTATGCAATTTACTCACTAAGTAACATTTGAGTTAGACATGAATCTAAATGCAAGGGTAGCAAGCGTATTGTTTTTTTAATTTTTCTTTAATTATTGCCTAAATTTGCAAATATGAATACAGTCATTGATTCAATTTAAGTGAAAACAAGTAAAATTGTAACTGATTTAGACATATTTGTAAGTTAACCTACAATCAAGGATAAACAAAAAAAAAAAGTAAAAAACTAACACCCCTCGATGGATATTTTGTGAGAAAAGTCCACTTTTTAAAACTTTACTTATTTTTTTATTTCAGTTTTAAAACTTTTCATTTTGCTAAATGAGTCATACAACTGTATAAATAATTTATTCTCAAACTTTTTACTTTTTTTATACAAGTCCTAAAACTTTTAATAAAATAGGCTTGCTAGCCAGCACCCGGCAATGGGAAAAAATTCATCCTAAAAGTTTTTTTTTTTCTTTTTTGCTTTTTCTTATAAATGGTTAAATTCTCCACCAATGGCTAAGTTTATTATTTTTTTTTCTCTTTTGATCCCTGAACTATTTCATCTAATGATCAGATCCTTAGTTTCAATCATAGTAGTGAGATTAACCGGGGATCAAATCATCAGATGGAGGAGCTTGGGGATTAAAAAGGAAGAAATTAATTACCTACGAATTGGAAAAGGTATCTGATCATTCACTGAGAAGAGAAAAAGCCTAAGTTGGGAATTAAAATTTACAAAAGTCTTAAAATTAAAAAAAACTATATAAGAGTTTTATAAATTTTAAGATATATAAAATATTAATTCCCATTTACTGGTATAAAACCCTTAACTTGAAATTAAGATTAATTTTAAGGTATGTAAAAATCTTAATTCCCAATTCCTTGTCCAATCACTAAGTTTGTTATTTTTTCCTATTTGATCCCTGTTCTCCTCCATCTTATAATTGGGTACTTGGTTTCATTCACAAAGTGAAGCATATTGAGGACCTAATCATCATATAAAAGAGCTTGGGAACTAAAAGAGCAGAATAAGCATAGTTAAGGATTGAAAAAAGAATTTGACCATTTTTATGGAAAAAGCCAAAGAGCGCGGTTGTTAATGTTCAATTAATAGTAAAACGCCCTACGCTCTTTCATATATATAAATAATTAAGGATTAAAAGAAAGTTTTGACCATTTTTATAAAAAAGATCAAAAAGAAAAAAAAAACAAAAAAACAAACAATAGAGTAGTGGGATCGTTACGGTTCAATGAATAGTAAGACGCCCTATGCCCCCATATATATACATATAAAGAGTATGTGACCAATTAAGGGGGAGAGGGTATAGAGGACATCATTTTTAGATAAGAGAGACATAGCTCGAAGTGGTCTGCATCCGGATTATGTTCTATTCTGTTATTATTTTCTCATGTTTTTGCTTGATTCTTCATAATTCCTTAACTGATCACGCCTTATCCCCCCAAAAGAAAAAGTTCCGCAACAAGATTTCAATTATTGCAATACCTCAAACCAGAGGCGGGCTTCTATCAGTCGGAAGGCCATATATATTTTGCACTCAAACATTGATAGTCTACTTTTTCTTCATAAAATAACAAAATAAACCGCAAAACAATATTCCCCTTCAGACATATCATCAAGTGAATATTTTTCATGTATTTAAAAATCCCTAAAGAAATAAAAATTAGTACTCCCTCCATTCCAAAACTTTTGCTCAATTTATTTTTGTCAATTAATTTAGGATTTTTTTATTCTTAATATTTTAATATATAAATAAAAAAAATTTATATATGAATGATAAATTAAGACACTTAGTTTATATATATATATATATATATATATATATATATATATATATATATATATATATATATATATATATATTCTTAGAAAAATAATAATATAAATAAATTTAGATCAAAATATTCAAAATAATCTAATGGAGCAAAAATTTTAAAATAGAGAAAGTATATCATTTGAATTGTGTTAACCTAACTTACACAATTCTTTTATTTTAAATTGTTACTCTAGCTCTCACATTTCCTCTAGTTTCAACTGTCTCTTTCACTTTTATTTTTAGAATTTTTTATTTATTTAAATTTTAAAAAATGACATCTCCTCGCATTACTCCCACTCATTGTTGCAGGCTCCTACTTCCAAAACATTTTTTGTGTGATATAGGTGCGAACCTTTTTCGTTCAACCAAAAGAAACAAAAAAAAAAAAGTCATGGTGTTATCCTATACAAAAATCTATGAGACACCTTATCCTCAGTCATACTAAAATATATCACAATTCCTGCATGATAGGTATGTTATTTGCAAGAGACCATAGATTTATCAACGTTGAAATTCTTGAATATAAAAATGATCATTTTGTTCTTTTTGCAATATCATTATACCCCATATACTTATACAGAATTAATTTTATCACTTTCTATTCTCTTTCTTGTCTGGTACGACACAAGCTTCGGATTTTATCAGATATTTCCTAGAGAGACTTCTATCTTGTGTTTGTTGTCTTTTATATTCCCGCCAACAGTATTTGGGCTACTTATGGGAATTGTTTTATGATTACCATCCGAGCTTTAAATAATTTATCTAATAATAAAGATGAAATTACCTAAAATAAAAATAAAAATTATTATTGGGTAGTTTTTTAACTCTAATATTAATTTTTTAGACCAGTACCAAACCAGACCTTAATGGTATAAATTACCATATGGCAGTATAAAAGTTAAAAACAAAGAGACAACGCTTTCTTCTTTATCCCTTTCTTTTCCTTGTAATGTCAAGATAAATTCAACATAAGAACTAAAGTTTCATAAAGTTGTTCCCGTTGTGCGTCAAATAACAAACAGGCAAAACCATCAACAAGAGACAAAATCAATGCAGAACATTTTCAAGATGTTATAATAGTTTTGTTTTTTTTATTGCTATCTTCTTCGGTGAATTTAGAGTTGTCTTTCTTGACCTTTGGTCATAAGTTTGAAGAGTAGTATGATGTATCATCCAAAAAATGACGTATAACAACCCTCCAAAACAATACATGATGTAAGTAACAAGGGGGAAAAAGACAAATACCGATGAAGACAAGACAAAACAATCGGCTGAATAGGAAAACAAGGGGAAATGAAATCTTGATGGACGGGAAAATAAGGGGAAATGAAATCTTGATGGGCTTATACTTAAAACGAAACAAAGAAATGGGCTCCCTTCACAACCAAAACAAATTTTGGGCTTAATGTAAATTGGGCTGAAAGTGGGTTCCCGCTCAAATAGCCCCGAATAAATTCAATACAATACATGTATTAAGATGTGGAAGCTTCTTATTTCACAATATGATGAATGTGAGATACCAGAGGGAGGTCGAGCTAGACGTTGAATACAAGTAATAGCTTTTTTTTTATTGATTGTGAAAAGATTTATAAAAAATAAATAAAAAAAACAAAGATACAAGTATCATTTTAGAGGAAAAGATGATGACTTAAACACAAAAAAAAACACTAAGAGTCCGACATCCAGAAATAGAACCCCAAAAATAAAGCCATAGGTAAGCTGTAAGAAAGTATCCCACAACTTAAAGCATCCAAGGATACAGATAATAGTTAAAAAATATCTAGTAATTAAGCTTAGTTTTTGTTATTGTTGGTTAAACTTCTACCATTTAACTAGAGGTATATATTAGTTCTATTATATATTGCTAACTAGTTCTGATGATCTATTGCCTTTGAAATCCAATACATATAACCATTAACCGGCATCACTTTTAGGAACCCAAGTTCAAATTTTAGGCTAGAGCTGGAGAATGAATACTCCTCAATTCTGTCTGTCAGTTTTACTTTCTTGTGTAGTTGTTGTAGGTTTTCTAACTCTGATCTTGCATATTGCACGTTCCGAATCTTGTCTTGGTATTTTCCAACATATGTAATTTTTCATGGTCATTTCTGGTGGGTTTCTGGGAAGCTATAGCAGTTGGCATGCAAGTTGAAGCACCTAAAATACTCATCAAGTTTTTAGTGCAGTGTAATTGATCACTGAACCTACCTCTTGTCTTCCTTGACTTGTGTGAATGAAGTAAACTGTGCTACTGTAGAGCAAAGTGAAAGACCAATGCTTGGGCAGCTTCAATGCTCAGTAAGGAAAACGAGAATGAGTTTTCACTTGCTTGTAGAAATGGGCATCTTGACATGGTACAACTCTTGCTGAACAAGTCTTGGTTGAAATGGGTAAACGTGACATCCAGCTTAGTGAGTACCCAGTTGTGCAAAATCATCCGGAAAATGTCACGTAGCTTGCCAGGTCCAAGCATGGCAATGGGGCAGCCTTAAAAGAGAGTGAAGCATATGATGTAGGGTCTTCAAAAGGAAAAAAGAACACTCATCCTCAGAATCTGCAGAGTTTGAAGGTGGCCATTAGAATGCACAGGAAGTAGTTGAATAAACTTCACAGAAATAACAAAAATAAGCTGTATTAGATGCCTAACCTCTTGACGTGTTTTTGGTGTTAGATCCTTGATTCTATTCTCATTGGTGAAGCTATATATATGGCTAAAAGATTGGTCTGCCAATTACTGGTTTGATGCTAAGAAATTGTGGACATCCCTGTCTTTGCCCCAACATTCAGATGAAGCAAAATAAGATTCATGTTTGGATGAACAAAAATAAGACACTATTCTATCGGTGAAATAGATACAATCTTCATTGCGGCTAGGAAAGTCCAAGACTTCGATTGGAAATGAAGAATTATAGTCCAAGAAGAATACCTTGGTTCCCAAGTTTGTAACATCTCTCCAACTTGTCTCTCAATCAAGTTCACTTCAAAAGCTTGGAACATGTATGTTTGAAAAACTTCGTTATCTTTTACCTGCACCAAATATGTGTCAAACTCGAATGTAGTAGAACCTACACATGAAACTTAAATTGTCTAATAATTGTTTGTTATATAAGTTTGTAGGTTTCACGGATGTATTTTTTTGGTAGCTATAGCATTATCTATTTTTATTTTTTTGATCGAAAATGAAAAAGAATTTTGCTATAAAAGTGAAAGAAAGACCACGAGAAAAAGATCAAAGCCAACTAGAATTATTCCATGCACTTCTCTTTGGAGTACTTGATTTGAGTGTTGGAAATTCAACATATCACATTTCTTTTTCAATTGCCAATGAAATCATGTCATGTAATATTTTAAAAAATACATATGAAAATTTTTAACATATTTATGTTTAGAGTGCTAATACTTTCTTTTTATTTAGCAACTGTACAAAGTATAGATTTATACTTTAAGAACCTAAAAAGCTATCAAATCAATATTTAATTGTATTATGAGGATAAATGTGAAGTTCATTAAGTTCAATATAGACTTACCTTTTTCAGGGTTTAAAAGACACCACTTTTGAATGGCATTATGAGAAAAATTTAGAGGTATGAATCGAACTCCAATATTTAGCCAGTGTCTCACAATCACTTTACTAAGTGGTGAAGGTAGAACTTCTTACTTTAATATTGGGTCATAATTACATGACGGCTTACAACTATAAGAGCTTCATTCAGATTGTCAATTTTTATGGAACTGACAATTTGTATAGGGTTGTCATGTCTATGTATAGTAAATTTATCATACTACCCTTATTCAATCTTTACCAAATCCCCAATTTCTTCATCCCTAACTCGTGAAACTGGAAACCTAATTTTGGTGAACTGACTGAGCGGCGTGGGTGATCGAGGCGATGGACCGATGGATTGAAAAGGCGATTGAGGCGATCGACAAATTAGTGGACGACTGACAGAGGACGAGAGACGATGATTGACGGAGAATGAGATCGAGGATGAACTATGGACGGAAGACGAGATGGATGAGACAATCGACAGAGACGAGGCCATCGACAAGATGATTGCGTGAATTGGACGTACAATTGAGCAGTTGATGACAAAACAAAATGACGACGGCGATTGAGCAAATCGAACGTGCCATTAAGACGAATTGGACATATGATTAAAGCGATTAAGGTGAATCGGACGTGCAATATATGATGGAGTCGAATCGAGGCCTCTGGCGAACGAGAACGACCTCCGGTAGATTAAGGATGAACTTGTTCAAGGGCTCCGGCTGCAATTTCTGTTTGATTTGATCCCGGTAGTCCAAGGCCAGATGTCGACAAAGAGGCAACGACAATAAGGAAGGGGATTGAAAATTGGGACGGTGACAAGGAAGGGACATTGACATGCTGACGATAGGAAGGCGACGGGGTCCAATCTACGATGGCCACAAGGAAAGGAATTGAGGATGAAGACGACGCGACAGGGAAGCAGCGGAAATATTGGGTTTGATCGAAGTGTAAAGGCAAGTGAACAGGCGGAAGTACAGAACCAGAAAAGAAAAGGAAATTTTGGCTGATTCATTGGTCCGCGTGCTAACCCAAATAGTGCAAAACTTACGGGATAGAGGGGTATACGAGGTATGGAAGACCCGTCCGTTGCGGTGATCATATAATGTCAAAATATTAAATAAAATAATAATAAAGAAAAATAATAAAAATAATTTGGGGACCAAGAGAGAAAATGTAAAAAATTTATGCATTAAGAGTTTAACACTTGACTTAAGAAAAGTTAAGAAAAAAAAGTCTTATTTCACTAAAAAAATAAATAAACCATGGTGACCAATATTTTAGTTCAGAAAATTGACTTAGGAAAAGTTAAGAAAAAAAAAGTCTTATTTCACTAAAAAAATAAATAAACCATGGTGACCAATATTTTAGTTCAGAAAATAAAACATAAAAAAAAGAACCAAGAGATTAAACAAAAACACTATAATTTATTAAACTCAAGGTCTAATATCAGAAACATAAATAATATAAGGATTGGAAATGTGTTTCACAAAAAAAAAAAAGTGAAAGTAGGAGAATAGTGAGATCAACCATTGAAAAGATATTTTCATTCAAAAATGTCACCAACCTCCCAAAAGAAGCAACCCAACCCAACATAAAAAAAGAAAAAAAAAAGGAAAAGACAGGCAACAGAGCAGGTCATAACCCAGCCCTAAATCAAAAGGCAAAAGCAGAAAGAAACTATAGTTTACTGTAGATAAAACGGTGGTTAAAATATAGAGAGTTTTTTTAGGCGCACTTTGTAGCAAATATTTTTTTTAATAAATTTTGACATTAAAACAAATGCCAATAATAAATAATTAAAAAATTCTCATTCATAAATGGATGTTAATCAATTAAATTTTGATTCATTTTAATTTTGGGTTTGGTTTTTTTATGTTATGTTCTTATTATTAAAATGATTAATTGTGGTCAAAACATAATTCTATAAAACATAACACTACATGTGCTTCGAAATGATAAATATTTTTTGTCATAAAAAAAATTCACTAAAAAGTTTAATCTCTTATTAATTTAAATTTCAATTTTTAATATCGATAAGAAATTTATTTAGTAAAATTCACTCAAAAGCTTTAGATTTTAAAAAAGTAATTTGATCCATCGATCCATAATTGTTAAAATTGAAAATGAATATGAAATATAACATTGTACATGTTTTGAAATGATGGATAAAATTTTTCATTAAAAATTAATTCACTAAAATTTTTTATCTCCTATTAACTAAAATTTTAATTTTTAATAATCTTTATAAATTTATTTAGAAAAATCCATCTTCAATTTATTTATCTTTTTTTAACCTTTATTAAGTCAATTATTAAAACCTTAATGTCAAAAGTTATTTCTTTAAGCTAAAGAAATAAACCATGATTACCTAGATTTTGTTTTAGAAGACAATAAATAAAAAAATAACAAAAAAATTAGAGATAAAGAGAACAAATTATGCTCACCAATGTCTTTCCTTAGAAAATAATACATAAAACAACAACAAAAAAAAGCTTGAGATGAAGAGAGCAAATAGAAGAGGTAGATTAATAGTTATAAAATTTGGGGACCAAAATATAACACTGATATAAATTCGAGCCTAAAATGGAAGCATTAGAAAGTTAGGGACTGAAACCGTATTTTCACCGAAACAACATATGATTGAAAGCGTAAAATTGCAATACAGATCCTCAGGAAATTTATATCCTTGCAAAAAGAGGATCAAACTCTAAAAAAAGCAAATCGTATCCTGAAAAACAAAAAAAAATGGATGAATGCAACAAAAAAAACTGATAAAGGGCAAAATGGTAAATGCACTGTTTTTTACTGTTCATTTAAACAGTATCCGAACACGGGTTTTAGTATATAGTATAATATGTAGTCCATAAGTCAATTCTATTAGGCTTGATGTGGTTGGGCCGAGAATGGGCCTCGGAAGGAGCCCATTCGAGGGCTAATCAGCCGTCGTCTCTTCTTCGGTAGCAGTTCTCGATTTTGATTCTCAGGTCTGCCCTCTGGTGCTGTACTTCTTCATATCCCAAAAGATTTCGTCTTTTGTTGGTCACCTTCCTTAAAATGACGAAATTCAGGAAGCTTAATCGGCCTACCGGCCATCGCATGTCCATGCTCAGGTTCGCCGTCTCCTTCTCAAAATCGTTGTTTGTCTTTTACTCCCCTATTTCTTCATGATTTAGGTAAGATTTTTTTATTTTTATTTTGTAGAACAATGGTTTCGCAGTTGGTGAAGCACGAGCGCATCGAAACTACCGTTGCGAAGGTTTTCTGGTTTCAGGGTTTTCTGGGGTTTAATAGTAAATCCCTTGCTTATTTTTTAGTCCTGAAGGAATATATTGTGTTGGAAGTGATTGCTTTCTTACATTCTTAGGCAAAAGAAGTCCGTCGACTTGCCGATAACATGGTACAGCTTGGGAAAGAGGTATTTCTATATGCTTGAGCTTACGAGTATTTTGAGATGCTGGCACTTTGTTTTTAGCATTTGTAGCCCTTCTATTAGAAAAAGAGTTGTGGAACCATCTGCAGATGCCTTTTGCTTTTTGTTCTATGCTTGGTTCATCTTAATTTCGTTGTTTTTTGCTTAATTTTGCGTAAAGGGAACTCTTCATGCTGCAAGGCGTGCTGCTGCTTTTGTAAGAGGGGATGATGTGATTCACAAGCTGTTTACAGAACTTGCTTATAGATACAAGTAAACACTTTGCCATTATTTTTTTTCTTTTCCAATCAGATTGTTGCACGTTGGTTTTATTGTTCGAATCTGTGTGACAGGGATAGAGCTGGTGGATACACAAGATTGCTCCGAACTCGCATACGAGTTGGAGATGCTGCACCTATGGCCTATATTGAGTAAGATAGCTTGCATATTGCGGAAAGAGAAGCTCAGCTGGACTTGAAACACTAATCATTTAGATACTAGGAAAACAGAAATTTTTTAGGGTGGGTTAAGGGGTTTGGAGAGGCGGTAAACATGGTAATTGTTCTGCTTGTGCTGGCACTTTGTATGATGAATGTAGTTCTGAAGGATATAATTTCTTTAATTTATTTACTGATGGTTAAATCTAATAACAGAAATTCTAGGGCATGTTCATGGTAGACCTGCATGTGGAATAGCTAAAGAGATGCAAGGGGAAGGGTTTTGTGTTTTGTGAGAGTCAAATAGGGGGAGAGGGTGTTTGGGACTTGAGGAGGTTGATGATGAAGGGTATTGTAAGGGCAATATCTCTTTGATGCTTCTTTGTGCCTTAATCACATTATTCAACTGCTATGGTTAACGTTTGAATATATATGTTTCAAAATATGTTTTAAAATTTTCTCATTGATTGAGAAAGTTCATGTAAGCGGACTGGAGTTCTATTCATGACATATCTGCACACGCAGGCTAAAATGCATTCTGTTGAAATCTTTAATTATTTATTTATTTATTGATAAGTGAAGTTAACAGAATGCATATGTGGTTCCTTTTACATATGTAGTTGAAATGCTTGTCTGTGCACATTTACATTTTTTATGAGTTCATAACTTGTTCATAACTGAATTTGGAGAACCCATATAATCAAAGTTGACTGATGAAGAATTGGATATACAGAAGCTCATATCAAGTCCTTGTCCCGGGTTTCATATTTGAACAGGTTTATTGATAGAGAAAATGAGCTCAGGAAGTCAAAACTACCAAATCCACAGCCACCACAGAGGGCTGCCTTGGATCCCTGGACACGATCCCGGCTTACCAGGCAGTTTGCACCACCTAAGGAAGACAAAGGTTCTGAGTCTGAGGCATAATAGGGGCGCTTCAGAATGCTGAATTTCATTTTTTCACTTGCTCTGTCGGCAATTATAATCTACAGCACCAACGGGCTGGAGTTATACGGAACTAGCATCTTTCTCCATTTCTACTTTTGCTGTCACCCTCTGGAAGAAATAGAGGAACTGCCCTCTGAATGTGAAATAAAACTTTCAGTTATTGATGATATTAACAGGCTTTTATATGTTCTTCAAATTGAAGGCATATTGAACTACAATAGAAGCATTTTTTGTTTTCATTTTTTTTCTCATTTTGTTTTTGGGTAGTGGCAGTGTATGTGTCTTGCGGAGGACCACCTTGCCCTTTTCAAGTCGTCATCTTCTTATCACCCTACCCTTTGATTCCCTTGATGGTGTCTCTTTTCTTCTTAGGGTGATTACTTTTATTTTGTAAACTGACTTGTGTTGGCTCTACATGAAGGAATGAGATTATATAAGTTTAATTGGTTTTTTGGGGTTGAGCATCAGATTTTTATTCTTCCAGATGACTGTTGAGCTAGTCAACAGCCTGACTCGGTTAGGAAACCTAAATTGGATTCAAACAAGGAAATTTGCATGGGAATCATTTGGGGCGGCTTGCAAGTGCTGAGACATTGCTTGCAACCAGAGTATCCCATCTCATTGGTTGCCCCATAGCTTTCAAGGTTAGTAGGAGTTTGCTCTTATCTCTTTCCTTCTAAAGCATGCTTATGACCCAAGAAAAAGGAGCCACTTCTAAGGTGAACAGATTCAGCCCTATTTGACTAAGAAGGTAGGATATGATTTTATTCATCATATTATGTTGCCCATTGGGGTAAAAACTCTAAACCCAAATATCACAGATATTATGAACCCTGATCACATAGGCAGATAGACCTGAAGGCTAGGGAAACCAACCATCTTGGAAATCTGTTCCAGTTAAGATCTTTTGTTTCATTAAGTTATTTCCTCTTGTTACTTGATTTGTTGATTTGGAGAAGTAATCTAACCATTGATACATTACCCAAGGACTTTGATGTTAACCATAAATTCTGTTATAGGAACATGGTAAGTGGTCAGGTGGATGAAAATAGCAACGCTTTTCTCTGTTCATCTTCCACAGATGAGGAATGGTTTACAATTCAAAACCTACGCATGCCCTTTGGTTTCTTTGCTTCCAATACAGTACAAAATACTCATCTCCCTTGCATCTCACCCCTTTCCCTTTCCAGTTCATTATTTTGCTGTTATTAGTGATACAGGTCCAAAAATTTATGGTATCTTTGCATGTATGTTTTTCTATGCATAAACGCATATCTTGAGTTATACTTGGAAAGTTCAGTATTACGTAGCGATCGGTGCAAGGCTGCCATCAAAAGGCTTTCTTATTATTATTATTTTTTTTTTTGAAATGTGTCAACTGCCAATCGTGACATGATTCAACTTCTGGGTTGGCAGGTTTTTTGTTGAACTTAAAAGTTACTGTTTTCTTATTAGATGATGGGAAAAATGTTTTGGCGTGTTTTTTTTTTTTGGCTTTTACTAGAGCTTTCTTTTTTTTTTTCCCCCGCTAAAAAAACTTGGCTTTTTATTGGTCTTTTCTTGCGTGTAAAGAATGTGAAAATGGGTTGCGTTCTCTAGGGACAAAGTTAGTTGCTAATCTTTGGTTCATTAACCATCTAATTGTGGTTTTGAATAATTTTAGGATTCCAACCCAAGGTTTTAAGATTGTGATTATAGAATCACATGATCATATGATCTGATTTTATGAAACCTTACTAGAATGTAATAGGAATAGCCAAAGGTGGGATTGTGACGTAGAATCGGAAAGACTTTTCATCCTATTGATCATACTTGCTGATTTTTATTGATTTACATTTATATTTTAATCTAAATAATAATTTTCAGTGACTGGGGCTTTATAGCCCAACTGCCCAGTGGGACTTGATTCTTAATTAAACACAAAACAAAGATTTGTCCCCCAAAAAAAAAATAAAAAATAACACAATAAAGAAAACGAGCTCTGTTTGTTTGGCTGTGTGTTGAGCTTGATTGTTTATGCTAGGTGGTCAGATGCTTCGTACTCTCTTTTCTTTGTTAATAATGTATTAATATTTTCCTTTCACTAAAAAAATCAGAATTATGTTTGTTTGTAAATTTCTTTTAAACTTGTTTTAGTTATTGTGTTGGTTACGTTGAAATGTGCTACTAAAACTTGAACTTGTGCTATATCATTGTAGGACCCCGATCCTCATCAACCTTCCAGCGTCCTTCCTGTTTTCCTTTTTGTCCATATCATATTTGCACCCAAAAGGGCAAAAAGAAACACTAGTGTTTTCTAGCATACATATAGTTGTATAGATTAGATGATTGAGAGCAGTCCCCCTTTTTTTTTTGCCTTTGACTTTAACATAAACACATGTCACTCATCTAACAATGTTTGTATGATGGAAAAAAGAAAGATTATATTGAGAATGCATCTAAACTTAATTTGTTAAAAATAATTGTATATTCCTCTCTCAATTCACAATCTTATCCGACACCATTATTACTAAAAAGTTGAATGATCAAATTCACAAACCCTTATTTTCATTGCTCACTTGTTCAATGGAGAAGATAATCAAGGGTTAGCCTTATGGTTTTTGCAGATCTTTTTCGGCATATAATTTTCATACATAAGTCGAACATGAAATGGGGTTATTGTATCATATCCTTATAAAATTCTCTCCGTTTTTTCAACCCAACCTGCCCCCCTCTTTTCTCCGCCTATTTTCTCTCTGTCATCTTCCTTCTTTCTTCTTCATGCCTTTGATTTGGATTCCAAAAACCTGATTAATTGATTTATTGTCTTTATTACACTCGATCAACACACCATCATCTCTTTTTCATCATTTCTTTTTTCTCATCCTTCTTCACAAAATTGATTTGTCACTATAATCAGAAGCATCATTTGATTTTTTTGACGCTCTATGATGGACAGATTTAATTGATTTGTTTTTTGTGTTAGCGGGTTAGTTGGAGGTTGGAGGGTAAAAAAGCTGTAGGCATCGATAATGTGCCATTCTCAAATAATAGGTTGAGTGATGATGTTAGATTTTTTTTAAAATCTATTTATTATATTAGACTTTATGTTGATCTACTATTAGGGGTTGATTCCTTTTTCACTTGGTAAGATTATCTATTATTCGTTTTAACTATCTGGTTATGCTTTATCTAGGTTTTGTTGTAGTTATTAGTAAATTATTTATTCTAAATTTATTCTAATTTATATGAAAAGTTTGGCTTGATTTGATTTTCTTCCTTTTATTCATTGTCATGGGAATGAGTATCATTTTTAGTAGCCGGTTTTATACTCCTATTGTTCCATCGAGTTTATAATACCAAATTACCAAATGAGCCTCAGCTTGGGTGGCCTCTCTTGTCTTACCGCAAGAAGCAAATCACAATGTACATCGAAAAGAAAAATTGGAAAACTTTTGGTCAATTTCACTTTTCCCCTTAAGGTTTGGTATTAAATACTGCATCATTTCATAAAAAACTAACTATTTTGCTATAAAATGAAATTTTAAAAATTATAGTTTCTAAATATTATTTTTAAGAATTTTTTTAATATATTAATATGAATATGTTTAAGTCAAACTTCATTAAAAAAATGTAAATGAGTCAATTAATGGGAAACTAAGGAAATATATTTTTACCCCTCATATTTAGAAATATACTTTTATCCCTTAATTTTCTCGAAGAATACTATGCATAAGAGGATCAATAAGATAAAATAAAAATAGAAATTCATGTCAGATCTTGGGCGCGTGTGTGTGTATATGTAGGGAATAAAAGTAGATTTCTAAATCTGGAAGAAAAAGGTGTAATTGGTTACAGATCTTGGGGAGCAAAGTGTAGTTCATCCGAAAATATTTATCACCTCTGCTCTTAAGTCCTAATCCACATCTCCACCAATGATCTAATGCTCAACCAAACTCTTGTTTTCATTAACCTAATCGATCAACTACTCTTTAAAAAAGTTGACGGATTCCTATGTTTTATTTTTTGGGGTATGCGACGGGTTCCTACATTAAAACTGGCTGTGCAGTATAATTGGTCACAAATCATTTTCATGTCACTGGTTTTTACCTTTTATTTTTTAAAATGTTTATTATTATTATTATTATTTTGTGCAGAAGCATTGATGTGTTCAGGCAGTAATCATTTGAGGACAATAACATCTGTCCTCTTTTCTATTTGTTTTTCAATTGGGAGCTAGATGCTCAACAAAAAAGATTAGATGATTATTGGTTTTCCTTTTTCTTTTTAAACTGATATTGTTTAAACTAGAGTCAGCGTTTACACATCAAACTTTTTTTTTTTTGTTTGGAAGTCTCTGGCTCTATAATGTTCAAAGATGATTTTCTTCTTCTTCTTCTTCTTTTGTTTTGTTTTTTTTTTTGGTTTTTTTGTTTGGGGAAGGGAGGGATCCGGGGGTGTTCAGCTTAAAACAGAAGACCTTTCTCAGTGTTATTAACAAGTGAAGTACAAGTGACATAATTACCTGGAAAGTAAGAAAAGATGGTGACTTCTTACTCTCATTTTAATATTAAATATATACATTTTAGGTATAAAGAAAAAATTGAGTTGGTGAAAAGATAAAGAGACAGAAATTGGACTGAAAAATTCAAGCAGACGTTACTTTCTTCTTATATTGGCTCCCTCCTCCATACCCCTCGCTAGCTGCTAGACAGACTCTGCTTCTCTTTCTCTCCATCTCTTCCCGCCCCCCATATTCATTTCCCAGGTCCTTTTTCTCTCTTGCCGATTTTTTGTTCCTTTTAAATGAATAATTTCGGGTTTTGTGTTTTCTCAATTGTTTCAATCAAGTCATTCAATTTTCGGCTTGCTCCATTTTCTCCCTGGTGTTGCAGAGGCTGATGTTGGTGCATGCAATTTTGAGCTACGTTTAAGCATGAGATCAGGAGGAGCTAATGGCAACCCACCTGCGTCCTTTGAGCCTCGCCACCGAATTTCTGCTTCTCTGTGAGTTCTTTCCTGGACAAACATATCTTTCTCATATCATTTTTTGGGCAAAAAAATGAATTAGAAAAATAGATTGTGCAAAATATAATTTCTTAAACAAATAGTATCTACTTTTCAGTGCTGGAAAGTCTGACAAGGAGTTAAGGACTCTAGAAGAAGATTACTCCCATCTTTTTCTTGTTAAATTTTGTACTGGGAGTACTTTCTTATTATCCTTCACTCCTAAAGAGTGAAATTTAAGAGGTCAACATCAGGGCAATATGGTGTGAATTGGTTGCTTAGGGGTCACTCAAGAATCTTTTGAGATAAAATTGAACAAGAATGATTAAAGAGAAGCAAGAAAGTCACAATTTTATTGGACGAAAAGCTCTGAGAACCTTTTTGCTCATTCAATCTCCAACTGTTGCTGGTGACAATTTTAGGGTAAAATTCATATTTAGTCCCTTAATTTTAAGGGTCATCTTAATGTGATCCCTTAACTCAAAAAGTGACTCTTAAAGTCCACTAATTCCACTTAAGTGCCCTATTTTGGTCCCTATCGTTAGTTCTACCATTATTTTGGATGGAAATTGCCTATATTACCACGTGGCAGTCTATTTTATGATAAGAAGTGATTAGATTGGAAGAATAATAAAGTTCAAGCTAAAATTGGTACAAAAATTAATTTTAGGGACCTAAAACGATAGTTAACCTAATTTTCCCTGTCGCCGCCCCACTTCGATCAATCTCCACCGCTACCCCTCTCCCTCTCTCCGCCGACACCCCATCTTCCTTCTTCCCGACCGATGCTCCACCTTCCCTCCTTTCATCCACAGCCCCACCAGTCACAGGTCCACCTCCAGCATCTTGCCGCCTCATCTTACTCTACAGCCGTTGCCTAGGGAGAGGCCCGACCATGATTCGCCGCCTGCATCCCATCGTCTCCTCCTCCACCGCCGAAGCCGCTTGTCCACCTGAAGGCCGACCTTGTCATCTCCACCACTGAAGCCACCCGTCCATCTGATTCTCTTCTTGTTCAATCCGATAATCGGTCGATGGAGATGTGACTGGCGGGGCTGTGGATGAAGGGGGAAGATGGAGCGTCGATCAGGAAGAAGGAAGATCTAGCATCAATGGAGAGAGGGAACGGAGCGGCGATCGAATTGGAGAAGGGTGGCGATGAGGAAGATTGGGTTGACTATCCTTTTAGGTCCCTAAAATTACTTTTTGTGCCAAATTTAGCTTGAATTTTATTGTTCTTCTAATCTAATCACTTCTTATCATAAAAGAGACTATCACGTGGCAATATATGTGCCACGTAGGCAATTTCCATCCAAAATAACGGTAAAACTAACGGTAGGGTCCAAAATAGGACACTTAAGTTGAGTTAGGGGACTTTAAGAGTTACTTTTTGAGTTAAGGGACCACATTAGGACGGCCCTTAAAGTTAGGGGACTAAATGTGGAGTTTACCCGACAATTTTATATCTCAAATAGTTTCAATGTATTAAAATTCAAGTTAGTGTTAATCCTCCTATTAAATCAGACACAAGACATTGCTTCAGCACAAAATATGTAACAATTAAGTGAAGCTTTGGTTGCAAGTCATGAGTGTAATCATGACATTCCAGTTTACCTACTTTTGTTTTGTACATGTGGTTGTTCAACTATCTTCAACAAATACAACCATAAGCTCTACAGTTATACTATAGGAGGGAATTTCCATTTTTCTCCCCAAGTAGAGCCTTTTGCATCAGAATCTTGATTCAATCACAGGCAACTGTGGTTGTTGGAATCCTGTTTCAGTCGGAAAAATGCAGCAGGAACAACACTAAACTTCAAACTGATATCAGACAATCTTCTCTATTCCCACCCTCAAACTTACATAGACATGAAGCAAATCCCAAAACCCTAGTATATAACATTCTCATTCCAATTCTCTGCTAGAACATAATCTGCAAGTTATTCTGTTTTCATCACATTCTTTCAGTTCACTTCTACTAAGTAGTATTCTGATCATTACATTGCAGTGAAGCTATTTGCAAAAAGAGGTTGACTAGGGGTAGAGCGAAAGGTGGCGAGAAGCCTTTCTATCTTTCCATTCAAGATAGAGGCTTCTGTGGCAAGTTTCCTCTTTTGAAGCTTGTATTGATCATCATATTATGTGGCACTCTGATAACACTGTTCTGCTCTCCAGAGGCCTATCACCATGATCATTCTTCACACACAGGTTCTGGGTAAGCATCTGTAGCCTTCAAATGCCCACCGGTGAACGAATCTAGCATATATGCTTAGGAAATGCAAAGCGACAATTATTAGTAAACACAATGTTTTTCACATGCAGGCAGAGCTTTATGAATAGGTGGATATGGGGGGAAGCTGATTTCCGGTATACATCACATCTGGATACTGACTGGGATGATGTGATGAAGGTTGTCGAGAAGCTGGGTGAACAGACTGACTACCAGGGAATTGGCCTTTTAAATTTCAATTCGAGTGAAGTCACACACTGGAGCCACCTTATTCCTGATGCCAACCACGTTGTGCTTGATCTAGAGCATGCCGACAGAAATATAACATGGGATACATTATATCCAGAATGGATAGACGAGGAGCAGGAAACTGAGGTTCCTGTTTGCCCATCTCTGCCAAAGATTGAAATACCACGAAAGCGGCTTGATCTGATTGCAGTCAAGCTTCCTTGCAGAAATGAAGGGAATTGGTCGAAGGATGTTGCACGGTTGCACCTGCAGCTTTCAGCAGCAAGTATGGCAGCAGCTGCAAAGGGAGTTTACCCTGTGCACGTGCTTTTTGTTACAAGTTGCTTCCCCATACCGAATCTATTCTCTTGCAAAGAACTTGTGCTGAGAGCAGGGAATGCCTGGTTGTATAAACCTAACGTAAATGTCTTGCGAGAAAAACTCCAGCTTCCAGTTGGATCATGTGAGCTTGCTCTTCCTCTCAGGTTCAAAGGTCAGTAACATCCAGCTGCACTGTTAATTCTCAGTGAGTGACTATAAATACTGTTACTTGGGATACAATGTACCAATAAAAGCTAATGCAATCTCTTGAAACAGAGCCAACTTCTTCAGGAAATGCATCTCGAGAAGCATATGCAACAATTCTTCATTCAGCTCATGTGTATGTATGCGGTGCCATAGCAGCTGCCCAAAGCATACGCATGTCTGGCTCCAAACGAGACCTTGTGATCCTTGTCGATAAGACAATCAGTGTTTATCACAAGAGTGGCCTTGAGGCAGCTGGATGGAAAGTCAGGATAATTGAGAGGATCAGGAACCCAAAGGCTGAAAAAGATGCGTACAATGAATGGAACTACAGCAAGTTCCGGTTATGGCAGATGACAGATTATGACAAGATCATTTTCATTGATGCTGATCTGCTGTTACTCAGAAACATAGACTTCTTGTTTGGGATGCCACAAATTTCAGCAACAGGAAACAATGGTACCATGTTCAACTCGGGGGTGATGGTCATCGAGCCTTCTAATTGTACATTTCAACTCCTCATGGATCACATCAATGAGTTTGAGTCTTACAATGGAGGGGACCAGGGATATTTGAATGAGGTCTTCACATGGTGGCACCGCATTCCTAGGCACATGAACTTCTTGAAACATTTCTGGATTGGCGATGAGGAAGATGTCAAGCAAAAGAAAATCCAACTTTTTGGAGCAGAGCCTCCTATTCTTTATGTTCTCCATTACTTGGGGATCAAGCCATGGTTGTGTTTCCGGGACTATGATTGCAACTGGAATGTTGATATAATGCTAGAGTTTGCTAGTGATGTTGCTCATGAGAGGTGGTGGAAAGTACATGATGCAATGCCAGAGCAGCTTCACCAGTTCTGCCTGTTAAGATCAAAGCAGAAGGCACAGTTAGAATTTGACAGACGTGAAGCTGAGAAGGCAAACTTTTCTAATGGACATTGGAAGATCAAAGTCAAAGATAAACGCTTGCAGAAATGCATCGACAACTTGTGTTCCTGGAAGGGTATGTTACGGCACTGGGGTGAGGGTAACTGGACTGATGATGAGTTCCTTGTTCTAACACCTCCAGCAATCAAAGAAGGATCCCTCTCTGGCTCATGAGTTCCAGGTCCTTTTTTTGTTTTTATTTTTTTCCCTATGTTTTCACTCAATACACTTATTTTTCTAATGTAAATGAAAGAGTTTACTTGGTGCTTCAGCTGCCCTGTTATCTTTTTATTCATAAGGTGCTCTAGATCACACTTAGTACATTCTTATCATGACCAGCCTTGACATTTATTTGTCAATCAGATATACAACTACTGCTATTTTTCGTTGAACTTCTTTTCCTTCTATTACGATATCTATAAAGGGCTTGTAATTATAGCCTCAAGGAATTAGCACGCTATCAGAAACAAGAAACACTTGGGATGTTGATTTTCTGTAGCGAGTTCTTGAATCGGATCTGAGATTTTGGCGACACTACTTGCAGGAAAAAACATAAAAATAAAAATATCAAAGGCAAATAGCCATAACCTGGCACATTAATTTGTAACTGGTACGAGATTAATTTGCAGTGGTCTATTCTTATATATGATGCCAATTGGCCATTCTATGACAAGGTTATTTAGCCCCATTTTTAGGCAAACAGCGATCATTGATGATACAGCAATTTAATTTCTCAAAACATAATTTATCTGTTATCTACAGTGACCTCACATAAGGCTAGCTTCACTGCCGAAGTACCTGATTTCAGAATATAATTTTTCAGAATGTATATAATATACAGGGCTATTTAAGGCAAGTTCAATTAAAAATCTGCACTTAATCAGCACTTCACCAGTTTCAGGTTATAGTTGATGCTGCTGTGGCTTAATGGAATTTATCTTATGCAATCCACAATATCTCTGAATCTTCTTCAACCTGTTTCCAACTCCTGTCTTGTAAACTTTGATACTGATATTTTATAATTCTAAGTACATGACAGTCTCAACTGCCCACTCAGCCTATCAACTGCACCTTAACCCCAAACTAGTTGGGGATAACTATGCAAAACTAGTATTCAATACCTGTGTGGATCATATGTTTCTGCTCTAACGAATTTTAGCAACTATCCTTATGAATTTAAGGCGAATTTACGAACCAGTAAAAAGAAAATGAAAGTCGAACTACACCCTAGAGGAAGAAAAAAAAAAAATAAGCAAGATCCATCTCTCCTTTCTATTTTCTTTATTATGAGCATCATCCCATATTAAGGAGAAAGAACTATATCGCTGCCCACTAAGTTTGTTGAAATCTAGAGCAATGATGAACCTTAAGATTGAGCTGCTGTTTGAATACTCCACTCATTTCCTTGAATGAAATTCTGTACAGAGTATGTTGAAACACGATCCTCCGGAATCTGGCTACTCCATTGCACCCTTTCAGAAACATTAGCACCAGGTCCTGAGTTCCCATATTCACCATAGAAAAGAGTCTTCAATGCAAAATCACCACTCCATGGCATCCAACCCTCTGGCTGGATGAGCACTTCCAATGTGGAGTTTAAGAATACTGTCCTGGAGAACTCCTTCCACGGCCTCCCCAAGAAGGTTCTATGAATCTGAGGCTTACTGTAATAATATTTCATATACTCCTCTGTCCCATTGATGAGACAGTTCTGGAAGACAAAACCAGTGGTCTGTGCAGGGTCGCTCCTGCCATGAGCTGTGACTGCATTGTTTTCACCATGTTCTGGATTTAACTGCCTTGGAGCAACCAGGATCACACAGTCTTTGAATACTGCAGCAGAGTTCCCGAAAATGAAGTCCACGTTGCCCTGAATTCGGCAGTTCTTGTAGAATTGGCGAAGCGAGTGAGCATAGAGAGTATCTTGGTTGCCTAAGAATTCACAATGCTCTATCACAGAAAAATCACTGGATGATCTGAAGGCCACTGCTTGGTGCGCGTCTGGACCTGCCGTGTTCTGGAATGTCAAGCCACTTGCCATAAACCCATCCCCAAGAACTCCTGCAGAAAAACAGTAAAACATTTCAGGACTGAGTCATTTATCTACCTACTAACCGAAGACTTGTTAAAGCATCTGATTTGTGCTGCATCGTTCACGAAGCAAACACATAAGACCAGAATGACGATACATTATTAATCACCATCAATCAAGAACCGCCATTTTAGGCATGGAGAAAGCAAATATTCATGATGGAAACATCCAGTGGATGAAACCAAAGATCGGGTTTTGATATCATCACCATTTGGTTTATGATTACTGAAGTTCCTAGGGAGGCAGACATGAAGATTTCTCAGTTCTGTCATTTACCTCTCTACATATCTGACCTTCCTAGTTTTCACAAGCAAAACATTGCACGTGATATCCTATCACATTCATGTCACGGGGACTCCCACATCTTGCCTCTAGAAGCTTATACATCTATTTATGGAGGGACCAAGAAAAAGCAGACAAGCATCACAACTAGACATGCTAAATAACTCACAGAAACAAACACACTCATGTGAGAGTTGGAGAGTGTAAATCATGTGACATGAACATTTCGGTATCCAACAAAAACTACACCCACTAATCACCTATTACATTGTTTATCATGTTCTTTTTATAATCTAGCATTACTTTTGTGACAAACTTCAACAATGTATTAAAAGATGCTCTTTTAAAGTTTTCTTCATAAATATTTGTAAACTTTTTTTGCCCCTTTATATGAAACTGCTATTTCCATTATTCAGACGCGCTCATTTTTTCAGAATATGAGTATTTCATGTCCTACAAATATTTTTAGAAAACAAAAAAAAAATCCATTTACCAAAGAAATAAACAAAAAATCCGAACTTGAGAGAAAGAAGTTATTACCAACTGTTGCTGAATCATAGGTGGTCATACCGATCTGGCCCACATTCAAAGACCCCGTAATGACGGTTTTGCCCATTCCATCCCCCAAAAACACAACGTTCTTCTTCGCAAACGGAACTCTAACGATCTCCTCATAAACCCCCTCTTTTATATATATAACGAAACGGCCCGACACGTCGTTATCCGGAGCCGCGTTAACGGCGTCCTGCACTGTCTTGTAACACCCGCCTCCTCCGTCCTTACACACCGTTGCGTTCGCCGTCAAGTTATCCGGGACGCCGAGCTCGAACACCGACCAGCCTCCGCCACCCGACTGGGAACCCTCGTAAAACCCGTCGCGCTCCGTCTTCGGCGGGGCCCACGACCCCATGTCCGGGCCGAAATTGTCGTACGAGAAAAGCATGCTCAGCGCGTTGCTGCTTATGTTCGTCAGCGTCTGCAGAAACGACATCGTTTCCACGACGATTTGACGCGTGTCGTTAACGGTTTTCAGCCCTCCCCAGCAGCCGAACTGGTACGAGACCGCAGCGCTCATCCACGCCCGAGCGTCCTTGTTCTTCCCGGATGAGAGAGCGTCGAGGGTCGAATTCGTCCTGTAATCGGCGTAGCCAAGACCCTCTAAACATTGTTTCGCTGCTCTCGTCAAGTTCGCGTTCCCGGAGGAGGAATCGATGACGGATTGGACCATGGAGGAGGCGTTGTTGAGGTTCTGGGAGGAGACACCAATGGCGGATTGAATGATCTGGAGAGAGGTAGGCTTTGGTGGGAGAGTGCGGGACTGGTTTAGCGACGATTGGCACAGGTCTGGATAGCGGGTAGATTTGCAGGCTAGAGCAACTGGGTCGGCGGCGGAGGAGGAGAGTGGGCGGTGGGCGTGGTGGCGGGAGGCGGAGGAGAGGTGGAAAAAGAGGGAGAAGAAGACGGCGGAGAGGAGGACAAAACCGGCCATGAGGACGAGGAAGATGGGAGATTTGAAGGAAAATGTGGGTTTTAAAGTGGGAATTGTGTGGGATTTGTCGTCTACTTCCATGACCAAAAATGACAGGAATTTAAATCTGGAAGGGGATTGGATTTGGTTGAATTGTCGTCTGTTAAAAATGCAAACTAAATTACTAGGAGAGAGAGACTGGAACGGCAAGTCACGGGGTTGGTTTCCTTCTTGGCTTCCTGCCAGAGATTTGGGATGTTATAACTTAGAAGTTGGTTTCTGGGTTTTGACGAGAGCTTTTTCCCTAACATGTGCACTTCTAGATAATTTTTGCTAAATGAGTGTAGTTTTGATCTTTTTTCTTTTTTCTTCATTCAAACAATGGTGTGCCTTTTGCCACGTCACTTGTTTCATCCCACCACCGTGTCCTACTGTTAATCAATTGAAGAGGCTAAACTACACGACTAGTTATTAAGTTTGAACTAGCTTTCAATTTGGTCATTACTATTTAGTTTTTTACTTAAATTATTGAGTTACTCTAATAATTTTAAGATTAAATCCCCATCCTATTTTTTATATGTACGTTATATAAAAAAAGTGCAAGTGTCCAGGTAGTAGTCAATTATTGTTTTTAAGTGTGTTATTATTATTTTGATTTAGAACATTAAATTGCAAATGATGAAGGGGGAGTGAATTTGAAGAATCTTCTTCGCAACTCAATTTAGTCAATTTTGGAGACTTTCTACTAGAAGCAATGATTTTGAATATTTGCCATATCACAACATGTTTACTAGTTTAATGAAAAACAAATTATTTTTATATACAGTAAAATTGTTCAGTTTCAATACATATATAGTAAAATAACATAAAAATGTAGCACAAATATTTTGAATCATATAAAGAATTATCAATAAAATGCTAATCCCTCTCTAGTAATAACAATGCCACATCTTTAACTTTTATGAAATTTATTAACACTGTTTCATGTCACAATCATAATAGAGGCTATAAACCATTGGATATGTAGTTCCACTAAAAGAATAGTTTTTGGAATGGTTTTTTCATCAATATTTGATACTACTCTAGAGTCAATGCCCTATTTATCTTAATCACTTGAATAAATTTTTCTTTTCCAAAAGTACTTATTTCTTGATCTTTTATCACTCAACATCTTACAATACATTCTATTTAAGTGCTTTTTAGACCTATATGGGTTTGTTGTATGTAAGGATATGTTATTGATGTGTCTATTTGTGTGTGTGTGTGTGTGTGTGTGTGTGTTTAAAAGAATGCCAAATAAAATTTTGGAAGATATTAAATTCATTTAATAAATAACAAATACATTATGAATTTAGATGTAATTAATGATTAACTATTAGTATATCAAAATAAAAAATTATTAGAAACATACTAAAAAAATTATTGTCAATTAAAATTTAATAACATTGGCTATTACTGGTACACTTAAATATCCTTTGATAAAAAAAATTCAACAAAAATAGTATAGAGAAATCTAATTGTATGATTACAAAAAATACAGTGATTTGAGTGAAGATACTAAAAAATATTGATCAAACTAAAAATTAGCTCAAACTTGATGATCAATCGCATAGTTTATCCTTGTCATGCCATTAACAAGGCGGATGTGATGGAGGTCAGGAAGGTGTATGACGTGGCAAAAATACACCATTTCAAGAGATAAGATTAGAACTACCATTAATTGGGAAAAAGGATTTAAGGCTCACATATGAGAGAAAAAACTCGTTTGAGGAAGATGTCTACCGAAATCTGGCGTGTAAAACTGTAAACACCGAAATCTACCTACCTGATGTTTCATTGCTTGACCGTATTAACTATTTTTCACTAAAATTCTCTTCGGTACTGATATTTTGCCGCTTAAATTGTAGTTTGGAATCGGATCTTACTCATACTGAAACCGAAAACGAAGCTCAAATTCATCACCATCTCCAATTGCATTCTGATGTGTTTCTGATCAACCAAATTCCTATCAAATGAAATCAACTCATCCGATTTCAATGTATTTTCAAAAGCATTTCTAAGTTTCTCCACCTCTATCTTTAAATCATCCAGATTCATTGTTACCCACCACTTAACTGTTCACTTTGGCCAATTTCATCTAATGGAGTATACTTGGATATAATTCCTCACCCACATTCCCCAATTCCTAGATTCCTCACATGAGTCCTTGATTTCCCGTTGTCACCACATAATTTAAGTACCTACTACCGTCTCCAGTTCCTCACCCGTCATCAACCAAGGGTACAGTTTTGTCATAGTCATGTGCGGGTTTGATTCCATTTCCAGGTATGACGATTATTCTAGGGTAAATAACATCAGCAATTCCTAAACTATATCAATATTGCTTAATTATCCTAAAACTATTAAATGTTGCTTAATGATCCCTAAATTATATCTAATATTACTTAATCGTCCTATCATCTATCATAACTGTTAAGAATGAATTGAAAAAAAAATGACGTGGCTGCTAATGTGACATCACTTTTTTATCTATCCTTAATGGTGTGGTAGACAATAGGATGAAATAACAACAATTAAACAGTTTGCGGACTATTAGTGCAATGCCTGATAGTTTTGAGATGATTAAGCAACGTAATATATAATTTAAGGACAACTTTTGGCATTTATCCATTATTCTATTACAAATACTGATGTTTGCTACCTCCTTTAGCAACACCTTTGTCACCTAGTAGCAGATCAGAGGTTGACAAATGTGATAGCTCATATCAGCACACAAAAAAATGAGAGTGATAAATTATATAGAATTTCTAAAGTTTGCTAAAAGTTTTCATTAGTTTTCTAATATTTCAAAACCTATAACTACTTCTTGTTGTTCCCATTAATTTTTGACAATTGGTTGCAAGTCCAATCTCAAATTATGATATATATGGTTGGCATATTTGATTCCAAACTATAACCTTAGTTGTAATATTAATGAGAAATTCAGTCTAAGAGCTAAAAAAATGAAAATTTTAGTACTTTTCCTTTTTTTTTTTCCTTTTGTTTGTTTTTCTTTTGATCTTTTTAATAAGGTAGAAACTTTAAATTTACCATCATCTTTACGTAGTGGAGACGGATATGTGCTATTATATATTCTTTTGTGCAAATATGTCATGATGTTCAAAAATTAAGTGATATCAAATAATAGAGTCTCCTTAACAAATCAATTTGGGTAGTTACATGTTAAAATCAGGAGTATCTTATTAAAAATGGGATATTCCATTATTATATCCATGTCTGCATTGTAGAAAAGCCAACTTTCCACAAACAAAGTAGAATTCGTGTAAAACAACAGTTGCAGGTGAAGGATGATCTGGGTTCAAACGGATAGAAGATTTGGAGGGAAATAGAAAGAAAAACAAAACAAAGAACAAGTGTAAGTGATGCAACATCAAGATTCAAGCTAGCGAAAGACTAACATCGCCCTGAATGTTTGTTTACAAGCTCAGGCAACAAGGAATATTGACATTTTTCAATGTTTTTTCTGACTCGAGTGTATTGATTTCTAGCCTCACCTCATTGCTAAACAAAATTACAATTTTGCCCTCAACCCATATGTCTTGAATCATGTCTGAGTCTTTCTCTTTCCTCACCAAACTTGACTCCCTAAAAGTTTATCTCCCCAACCCACTTGACAAACTAGCTTGCACTCGACCATTTGTAGTCCATCTAAGTAGGCTACTCTGCCTCTCCTCCACTGTAGTCTCATTTGCAGTTCGTCCCTGTGTCCCACTGCTTTTAATCTCCTAGGCAAATGCGGCATTGTCTGGCAAAGTTGCTAGTCCAAGTTGCCTATTTTGTTCTCTTCCAACAAGTTGCCCAACTCCATCTTCTTCTCTTACACACATTTGTGAAAAAGTAGGGTTAACTTCAATCAATCCCTCCCCAATCAGGAACCCTTAATACTTCACATGTTTTACAATTATCTTGCCAGTAAGCTGCCGAAAGAGTAGAGTTTTTAATTAGGAGACTAACTTGCATGGTGTTCAATTCATTGATTCCATGCTTTTTATTTGAATGAGAGAACTATAATTTGCCCCTAATGTTTTCAAATTGTACATTATCCCCCCCAATTTTTCAGAAGCCTATAAAAAACCCCAATGGCACTAAAAAACCTACACTTACCTCTACAGGCTATATTCTCCTTTGAATATTAAAATCAATGGATTAATTATACTTTGAGACCTCTACTCTAGTTTTTTGTTTAAGTTTTCTCCTTAACATATAAATTATTTCACTACTTGTCTTTTTCAAATAATATAATATAATACATTTTCATACATATAGTTCATTTCAAGTTACTGTCTCCCAATTCTTTCTTTCTTTCTTATGATTATTTTTTTTATATTTATTTTTCATTGTCTATGCATTTTTTATCTTTATAATTTTTAATTTTTAATTTTTACATATCTATAATTAAGGATATCATTTTTATTATAAAAATTTATTTTATTTATTTATATTTAGAAGCTTTACAACATTCTCCTTTTTTTTTCAAAATTATTATGACAACTATTAAATCTAAAATCAAATGAATGATAAGGCCTATATTTATAATAATATAAAAACTTCAAAATTGACTTTCATTTCAATTAATACATAATTGGTCATTTTGTTGTAATTTTATTCTTATATACTTATTTATTAATTAATTTTTTTGCAAGAAGGTCTTGTTCAACAAAATGTGTATTGATTATTTACCAACTAGTTTAAATACTCGATATTGCAACGAGATAAAAAAAAATTTTGAAAAACATATTAATAATTATTTTACATATGGAAAAGACATAAAAATATAAAAGTAAACAACAAAATATGAGAAATGTGAGTATAATTTGTTGAAAGTGATTCTTAAACATTAATAATACATGAAATTAAAGGTTTTTGCAACTTAGCATGTTTGCTAGTTATGCATTTGAACTAACAATCATATAGTAGTATTTTTTGGAAACATCTTTAGAATTATATATCTGAAAAACTATAAAATCTAGACCATCTTCTAGCTATCACAATTACTCTAAAAGCTAGTGTCTTTTTTAGTTAAGTAAGTTAAGAAACATTTTTCTAAATGAGAGCTTCGTAAAAAATAATCAACCAATCAATATATAGAACAAAAATTACATTAAAAAAACCAAATGCTCCATCAACTTCAACAAAGTAAATTTTAAAATTTCCATATATTATAAAATGGTCTTTATCATTTATTTGATTTTTTTATTTAATAGTTACTATTGCAAGTTTTAAAAAAAGTGAAAGAGATAATAATTAGCAACCAATTTTGAAACCAAAATGACATTATTAATTAGAGGTGATTAAAAATTTAAAAATAGGAAAAAGGAAGTACATACAAACAATGAAAATAGATAAAAACTGAATTATAAGAAAAAAAATAATAGGATAAGTAAAAAGAAACAATACATATAAATATATTATGTCATTTGGAGAGAAAAAAAACAAGTAATGGCACAATTTTTATGTTAAGAAGAAAACTCAAAAGAGAATTAAAAGTTGGGGTTCTTAAAGTGTAATTAATCTATTGATTTTAAATTTCAAAAGAGATAAGAGGGGATAAGTGCAGGTTTATTAAAACCTCAGAAGGCTTTTAAGAGATTTCTGAAACAAGAGGGTCAAAGTATAATTTAGGATAAATTTCAGGAATAAATGGAACCATACAATTTACCATCATATTTTTTTCTATTTAATTACTCAGTAAACCTAGAGTGCTGGACAATCAACTAATATTTATATGTAGGCCAAAAATCATTGAAATTGATAATTCAAGCATAAAGAACAAATTGGCCAATATCATCAATTTTCAAAAACAGTTTGGCAGCATCAATTTTAACTTGAATTATGTCCCGGAAATGGTTATTGTAATTCAACACACAATATAATATATTAGTTTTTTTTTACTAATAAGAATGATTAATTATGTATTTTTAAGTAGATATGTATCGATACCCAAATATTGAGTTGGGTATTATAGAATTATCAAGAAATGTCTCTTAAGCAAACAAATAGCCAATGTTATGTAACATTATCATAAAAATGTCAACAAGAACAACAATCTAATACTACAAGAAAAAAGCCTTCTTTTTTCAGTAGTAATTATTGATGGTTGACAATAGGAGAAAAGCCAATTTAAAAGGCAAACCGTAAAAAAATGGCCACTGGATATATGTTAGCTAGAAAAAAAATAGTTTACCATTGGAAGTTTCAACCAAGATTTTAAATTTTGTACCAGATAATGTACTATTTTCTAATGGTATGGCATTGTATCGGTACCATATCATATCATCTTAGATGTACAAATGATCGGCTATGTTATTTAATATAATTGTAAAAACATTAATAAGACAACAATTTAAGTGACGATTAATTCGATATCTTCTTAATTTTTATCTTCTTTAATCCCTGCACTCTATGGAGCTCCCAAAAAATGATTTAGACTGACAAACTATCCTACTTTAAAAGATAAACAATGACTTTGACAATACCTGCACTTCATCCATTGGTTAATATGTGAAGTTAGTTTATCACTAAAATTTGAGATTCACCTCCTTCCTCTCCCCTCCTATCCTCCCGCCTCTCATCATATGCACAAAAATAGTTACTTTTCAATTGGTAGTCCGACATCGTATTTATATCTAGAAGTTATGTAGAGCATTTTTTATGATCGTCTGTATATGTGCAGCTGCCATAGAATGGTCAAATATATGAAGAAATGTGGCATCCTTCTCATCTTATTATTTATTTTATATAGTAAGTCTATAGCTTCTTTTTCATCTTTTCCATCCCTTTGGCATAATAATGATCAGTTTCAAACAAATTGATTTGGCAATATATAGTGTTTTCATATGAATACACTATTATTTTATCCAACTCGTTCAAATGAAGGTTTTAGAAATCAGAGGTTGAACTTTGATTCAAAATTCTCTTATTTTAGGTAGCCCTTAACTTGTGAATCAAGCAAGATTCTAGTCATAATTCTCCTTAAGTTAATTTCAAGGCCAAATGCATTATGGCCTTTCTTTAAAATTTGTTCAGGTTCCTTAGCTATATGACCTATGCATGGTCTATCAGAATATTAATTTTAGCCTCAGATTTATAAGAGTGCTAGCTTTGCCCCTAGTTTTTCTTTTTGTAATAGTCAATTAGCCCCAATATAAAAAATTTTGATGAAAAATTTGGAACAAGAAAGAAAAAAGAAATTTTGAGGGTTATTTAAAGTATTCTGCCGTTATTCAAATTCAAATTAAAAAACAAGTATCATGATTTTATTTAGGGTGATTTTGAAAAGTAGCATAATTTTACATCATTTTAATTATATTGTGCTGAAGAAAATTTTACAATATATATTTATATTTATTTATTGATTGGAGAAGGGTTGAAATGATAAGCATATTTTGTATCAGATCAATATATACCATATTTAGATTTAGTTGCATAATTATAGCCAGATCCTGCTTCAGACTTTGATAGAATTTTAGACCTATTTCAAGAATTATAGTTAACTCTTAATCCAAACTGAAACACAAGTTTAGGTCCTTTTGTAGAATTATAACTAAACCTAGCTCCACATATAAATTACCTAGACTTGGGGTGTGCCAGTCTGGTTCAAGGTCTCAGTTGTTGGAATAACATAGATTTTTGCCCAATTTCATGCAATGAAGAAGAGATTTTTGGATTTGGTCACTATTGTATTGATGAACATACTTGTTGCTGTAGGGAAGATTAATCCTAATTTCAAAGATAAATGAATAAACATACACCTTTTCTAATTCTAAACATCAGTTGTAGCATGTTCAATGTAGGGGTTTAAGGCCCCTCTAAAAATGTTGTTGTTTTGTTGGTAGCTAATGCAGAGGAAAGTCCCTGTTAGGAAGGTTATAAGGAGGCACCAGCTAATTAAAGAAGAATCTGCATTCTGTTTTTGCATTATAAGTTTTCATAGAGTATATTTGATGTTGCATAATTAGCTGCTAGAGCATCTTAAGGGATCATCTTAGTTCAACTTTATCAGTTGGAACAGTAGACTAAAATATGACAGAGTTGCTTATTATTTGTGAAACTTCAAAGGTCACAAGTTTTCTTGCTTGGGACATATTTGCCAGGATAAAGAGTGACTTACTTAATGCAACTTCTTGGGTTAACAATTTAGAAAGAAGGGTATAGAGACTGGTTCATGTTATGGATGAGATTGATTCCTTTTTTAGCCCGGGTTTATAGTGTTTGGTGGTTAAGATTCTCAAAGGTGAGTTCTTGTTTCTTGTTCTGGCTCTGCAGTGATGTGTGTGAATGTCTGGAGCTGTGTGCTTCATGGTGCCTTGAACTTGCCTTTGCTATGCACTATTGTTCAGTCAACTCATGTTTGCTCTCCAATATGGTATTCGGAGTAGAGGTTACTATGTTGCTACTAGATTTGCCTTTGTTGATGTTTCAAATTCAATATAAACAAGTTGCAAATTCAAGGAGCTTAACAATATTGAAACATAATCATTTATCCACTTTTGATAGCTTATAATTGAACTGAGTTTCAAATTTGCAGCCCAAACTAAGCTACAGTAGAAATCAATGATTTTGTTCCTAGCTTTAGTAGAGTGAGTGAGTACACACACACACACACACACATAGATGGTTGATGTTAATGTTGGTTTGAATGGGAGCAGGTAGATCTTGACAATTAGGTACAATAGATTTAGGCAACTAGACCTTAATATGATGCCTTGTTTTGATGCCAAATGTTTGCAATTATCAATAATGTTCATTAAGAGATGTCAGTAAGATCAAGGAAAAAGGAATAGTTACAAGAAGTTCCTTGATCATAAATGAGAATGTGGAGATTGTGTTGCCCTGGGTTTGAATGTGTTATTCTGATGATTAATAAATTTTCAATGAGTTTTCTTTCTTTTTCCTAAGATGTGGCAGAGACAAATCATCAACAAAAATATAAGTAGGTTCTTAAATATGCTGGTTCAGTCTATTATTCAAGTGAAACACATATTGTATAATTGATTTGCTAATGTTTGCAAATGTGTTTCTATTAGATTAGGATGTTTTCCCTATCATACATAAGTAATAGAAAATTTTCCTTTCTTCTTAATATCCCACATGTTTAATGGTTTATTCTATTTCTATTTTTTTTTTACTATTATGAATGACATGAGCACTAACTTAAGCATTTGTAATTTCTTTATAGAAAAAAATCTTATGTGGTTTCTTGTGTATTCTTGCCTAAGTTGTCAATTTTCTAACTTGTGTTAGGTGTGCGTGTTTAGCCTGTAGAAGTAAGGTAATTAAAGACGAATGGCGCATCGAGGCACTTAAGTAATCTATTGCGATAAGATACACATAGGCATTCAAATTTTAATGTATTTAGTTATATTTAATATCATATTCTCTTTAGAATTGCATAGGAAAAATTCTTACACATCAATTCATTGTTCTTATTCAATATTAAGTTTTATTGTATTGAACGTAATGAAAAATATATCTAGCAATTTTATCATAGTTTATAAAGTTGTATTTTTCTTTATATTAGTACTACATTTGAGTGTTTTAACAATACAATAATATAAAATCTTGTGTGAGGAGGAAATTATCTTAATTAAACATGTTTTCCAACTTTTCATTTTTAAAAAATTATTTTCTTATAAAAATAACTAAATATGTTTTCTAAAAAGCATTTTAGAAAGCTTCATATAGAAAATGAAAATTAAAAAAAAAAGAAAGAAAAACAGTTTTCCATATTTAAACACCATATCAAGTTTTTGAATATCCAACTCTTTTCATTATCTTCAACATGCTCAGCATGTAAGCAACACCCACTAATAATGCCAATCAAACATCCAATCGTGAGTTCATTCCCTTTTCAATTTCATCAGCAACCCAACCGTTATACATGCTATTTAATGGTTACTGCTCACCATTCAAGAAGGCCCAACATGCTATACTGAGATTACTGAATGATGTAGGTCAAATAGGAACTAGAACCAAAAGAGAAAACATAAAAGAGAAGAAGAAGATAACCAAAGAGAAAGAAAATTTCACTCAATTCAATATCATCAAAAACTGCTTCCAAAAGTCTTGTTTTCTCCCAATTTATATGAGGAGAAAGCATAAAGGAAATAATAATAAAAGAAAATAAATAAACTATTAAAAGCAACAAATAAACTCAGCATTAAATAAGATAGCTAAGAATCTTAATTAAAATTTATTCCCTAATTCTATGCCTCAAATAAGTTTGCTTAAAGTCTTTGGGCACTACATCATTTTCCCTCGATTGAAAAAAACTTAACTCCATCGAGTGTGATTGTAAATACCCATCTAAGAGCCCCATCTAAGAGCTTCAAGTCGAACTCATGAAGATTTTCCTCAAACATCCAAGTAGTATCTGAAGATGGACATTCCTTCCATTAAACTAGGTAACAACGACCCTTACTAATAGTAGAGCTTATGAACTCATCATCGAGAATGTTGTCAATCTTATTTTTTGGTTTAAGGAACTGAGGAGTTTTCGGTACAGGTGTTCCTGCAGAAGTTCCACTTAACAAAATAAGAGGCTCAAAAGCACCTCCATAAGATGATAAATCTTCCACGTTAAAGACAAGACAAATATTAAGTTCAACAGGCAAATCAAGCACATATGCATTTGGTCCAAGCTTATTTAAAATAGAAAATTAGCCTATGGCTCTAGCATGTAATTTTTTAAAATTAATTTTTGCTAGTCGCTCAGGTTTTATATGAACCATGACTTCATCACTAACATTAAATTCCTTACCCCTATGATGCACATCAGCAGCAAGTTTATAGTTCAAATTGCTCATGATAATCTTTCATTTAACCACAACATGCAAATCATGGATATGTTGGGCAAAGAATTCAGCAGATTCAGAAAACCCAAAAGTGAGGGGGAAAGGGAACTAAGTCAAGGGGAGTGTGAGGCTTGTACCCATAGATACACTCAAAAGGGCTTAACCTCATTGTCCTATTGACAGAGTTGTTATAGGCAAACTCAACATTAGACAATAACAAATCCCATGTATCATGTTTTTTTACCAATAATACATCTAAGCATATCCCCAATACTACGATTAACAACCTTTGTTTGGCCATCGATTTAAGGATGAAAAGTGGAGGACAAAAGCAAGTTAGTACCACACAATTTTCAAAGGGTCTTCCAAAAATAGCTCACAAATTTGACATCCTTATTAGACACTATGGAATCTGGCAACCCATGTAACTTAACTACCTAAAAATAACATAGCAATATGGGATGCATTATTTTGTTTACTATAGGGAATAAAATGAGCCATTTTGAAAAATCTGTCAACCACAACCAGGATAAAGTTATGACCTCGAGCAATTTGAGGTAGTCTTAACAGAAAATCCATACTTAAATCTTTCCATTGAGCGTGTGGAAATGAAAGAGGTGTATAAAGCCTAGTGTGATTCTTTTTAGCCTTAGCTAATTTACATGTTTGACACTTAGACACAATTTTTTCCACATTTTTCCTTAATGAGGGCAAATAAAACCTATCCTCAACTAGTGAAATAGTCTTATCTCTATCAACATGTCCGGCCAACTCTCCTACATTTGATTCCCAAATTAAAAAATATCTAAGTGAAGTACGGAGAACACACAACTTATTAGTCCTTGAATAAGTAACCATCATAAAGAAGGAAGTCATTGTACTCCATTCTATCCCCATAGCTAACAACTCGGTAGATCTTACCAAAATCAATGCATGTTTGGTAATCTTCCTTCATCTTATCAACCAATGGGTCTTTAACACTAAGTACTTAAATAGTGCCAATCATCCTGCTAAGCCCATCAGCTACTTTGTTTTCAACACCTGACTTTTGCTTAAGTATAAAATTGTATTTACTTAGAAAGACACACCACTTAGCATGAAAAGAGTTAAGCTTCTTTTGAGAACTGAGGTACTTTAGAGCTTGGTGGTCGAAGTAAAGGATGAACTTTTAAGGTAAAAGGTAGTATCTCCAAAACTTAAGGGATTGGACCACAATGTAAAATTCTTTGTCATAGGTAGGGTACCTCTACTTAGGCTTAAAAAGCTTTTCACTAAAGAAAGCTACATGATGAACCTCTTGACTAAGGACATCTCCTATTTCTACCTCAGAGTCATTACAAGACACCTTAAATACCTTACTAAAGTTGGGATGTCAAAGCAAGGGTTACTTTAGTCAACCACACCTTGATTTCCTGAAATGATTTAGAGGCTACTAAGGTTCATTTAAATTTACTCTTCTTAATTCTTAAGATAGTCTGATATAGGAGTAGTGATGGTGCTGAAACCTTTAATGAAATGCTCATAAAAAGTTGCTAAACCTAAGAAACTTTGAACATATAAAATTGTACTAGGTTCAGGCCACTCTTTAACAGCTTTCACTTTGCCAGGGTTGGTTTCTATCCCTTGTGCACCCACTATGAAACCTAAGAAAAACACTTTAACTTACAAAAAATTACATTTCTTAATGTTCACATATAGCTTAGACTCTTAGAGGGCATCACAAAGCTGATGTAAGTGACCAACATATTCCTCTCTAGACCAGCTGTAGACTAAGATGTCATCAAAGTAAACAACTAGAAACCTGCCTAGGAATGGTTGAAGGACATGTGTCATAACCCTCATAAAAGTGTTATGAGTATTAGACAACCCTAAAAGGCATAACTAACCACTCATAAAAACCACATCCTGGGTTTTAAAAGTAGTTTTTCATTCATCCTGCAACCTAATCCTAATATGGTGGTAGCCACTATACAAGTCAATCTTAAAGTACCGTTTAGAGCCAGCTAGCATATCTAACATGTCCTTAAGTTTAGGTGTGGGAAACCTATACTTAATGGTGATTTTGTTAATAGCTAGCTCTACTGTCTGTGCACATTCTCCAACTACCATCACTCTTTGGTGTTAATAAGGTTGGGATAACACAAGGACTAAAGCTGTGTTGAATGAAACCTTTAGCTTAGAGTTTATGCACTTGCCTATTTAACTCATCACAGTCATTTATGTTCAACCTATAATGAAAAAGGTTAGGTAACTGAGACCCTGTGACTAAATCAATGGCATGTTGAATTTTTTTCATGAGCGGTAGTTCTGAAGGGAGTTTAGCATATTAAAAAATTTCCCTGAATGATTAGAGATCTCAACTAGGTGTGCCAGCTGAGGATTTAAGCCCTCGGACATGATCTTCTTGCTATTACAGCAAACGCATACTTGCTTGTTAGGTTCTCTTGCAAAAAAAGTCTTACCATTCAGGAGCTGGATTATGGGTCTTTTTGGCACTGTTATAGCAGAATTTGACTGAGATGTAGCATCCCTGTAGTTTGGCCTAATAGGATTAAGAATGATATTCCTACCCTTATACCTGCATTCGTAAGCGTTGACTTTACCATGGTGTGTTACATCTAGGTTATACTGCCAAGGTCGTCCAAGTAGAATGTGAGACACATCCATAGATAAAACATCATAGTAAATCTCCTCTTTATATTTCCTAATATGTAAGGGAACGCGACATCTCTTAGTGAAAGGAATGGTGGTTTTGTCAATCCAAATTATCCTAAAAAGTGTAGGGTATGGTTCGACCTTAAGGTTCAAACAAGCTATGGTCATTTTAGCTATCACATTTAGGGTACTATCCTTATCGATTACTAGCTTACAACTACGCTCACCATGCTTAATGAAAATGTGAAAAATGCTAGTTTTCTTCCAGTCATCATCCTTACTGCTTGTAGGAGCTTTCATAGCAAAAAGCACACACCTCATAACATTATAATGTTCCTCAATTAGGGGCAACACATTAAGTTCATCTTCATCACCAAAATACTCTACTAGATTGACTACATGGTCCTCATCAATGGGCTAGTCATCGGGTTCTTGTTCGATTACTAGGGCTTAGTGAGGATATTGAGCTACAATGTGACCCTTATCATGACAGTTGTGGCATTTGATATTCAAGTTCGATCAAGGTCCATTAAAGGTGGTAGATTAAGTTCCTCTAAGTTCTTGTGGAGGACTCTCAAGCAAAGGTTAGGTATTAGGTCTTGGTAGAGTGTACCTAGGTTATGGAGCTCGATAAAATATCTTACCTTTAGATTTAAAATAGGTCTATAGCCTTAACGCATGTTGGTAAGCTTCCTTTACAGTGTCGGGCATATTTAACTTAACTTTTCTCTTAATATCTCATCTCAACCCGTTCACAAACCTACCTACAGTTTGAAACTCGACCTCATTGATCCCTACTCTTAACATAAATTCATCAAATCTCTCCATGTAACTATACACAGTAGAAGATTGCTTAAGGTTGAGTAATTGGTCATACAATTGTCTCGTGTGAAAGGTGGGAAGGTATTTCTCAGTTAACTTTCGCTTCATAACAACCCACTGCCTAATAGAGGGTTTGTCCAGGTTTTCAGGTGATTATTCAACCTTATGCCAGTACTTCTTGGTTGATCCTACCAACTTCAGCTTTGTAAACCGAATCCGCTTCATTTCAGTCATGTGATACCAATCATAGTATTCTTCTAACTCTTCCAACCAATCCAAGAAATCATTAGCATCCAACTTACTATCATAGGATCACATGTCAAGTTTGACCATCCTAGCAACTACCCAATCTTCCCTGAGGGTTTTTAAAGTTTCCTTACCTATTTTTTTGGTCATAAGCCTAATTTTGAAGAAATGTGCTAGGGTTTTCCTAATCCAAATCATGGGTGGCAAAATTGTCCCCTGTGGTTAGGAAAGGGTTTTCAAGTACCCTAATAGGTCATGTGTTCCTAAGCAGTGCAAAGGAAGTTTGTTGACCTATTCGGGCTTGGACTAAGTCCTCAACATTTTGGGCAATAGTGGATTGCCTTATATATTGGTCTTCTTCCTGTTCATGGTTCTTTCCTTTTTCAGTCATACCAAGTCAGTTGATAGCTTCTTATATCCTAGTTAACCTATATTCTAGACTCGACATCCTCTCATGTGTGACTTCAAGTTCGTGATTATGGTTTAAATCATGGGAATGATTGCCATTCATACCCCGGTTAGCCATGATATGCAAGCAACAATTTCACAAAAGATTGTAATGAATAACTTAAAAAAAATAACAAGCAATGATGTAACAATAAAAAAGTAAATAAATTTAATGCTATTGATGCGTCTAGTAGCAAAGACAAGCTTAAACAAATGAATTTTTTTTTATTATTTTTAAGAAACTTGGACTTGTGTAAAAGATTGATTACTTAAGAACGAAATATAAGTAAAGTCAACTATGAAAAATTCAACAACTTAAAGAGGGTTTATTACCTATTGTAAAATCAAAATGGGAGAAATAGGTGTTTTTTTTTTTGTATAAGGCTAGCCTCCCTAGGTCAAAATGATATTGTTGCCCAAGTGATGAAGTAGCACTGGTCCTAGAGTCTGAAGCACATTCTGTGTTGAAAGAACCTCATGCCCGATTGAATTTTGCTGCTGGTACTTGTGAAAATAAAAAGCTAGCGTTGTGTGATTAGGTGAATGAAGCAAGCTTGAAACCTTGAGTTCATAAGTGGCTACGAGAAAACAAAATCTGTCGATGGCTGCCAATAAAAGAAATTAAAGTGGGTTTTCTCATTTTGTTTTTTTGCAAGGATGGAAAAGTATTGTATAGGAATTTTGGGTCTAATACCAAATTGAAGTTGGAAAACTAGAACCAAAAGAGAAAACACTTGAGAGGAGAAGAGAAATTTCACTCAATTCAATGTCATTAAAAACTGCCTCCAAAAGTATGTTTTCCCCAATTTATAGGATGAGAAAGCATAAAGGAAATAATAATAAAAGAAAACAAATAAACTATTAAAGGAAAAAAATAAACTTACCAACAAATAAGATAGCAAAGAATATTAATTAAAATTTGTTTCTTAATTTAATATCTAAAATAAGTTTGTCTAAAGTCTTTAAACACTGCATTACTGAGATTGGAGATGGGGGGTAGGGGGAAGGGGGGGAGGAAAGAAGCCTAGTATGAGATTTGGTAAGGGAGATGACCTAGGTACAAGATTTGTGAGTTTAGGATAGCTAGGGTCTAGAGAAAAAATTATCAAGAACTAGACTAAGAGTTTCTCATTTTGCATGTTGCTGATATGGCGCCGCCATCATGGAAAAAAATATTATCATATTGAATGAAATATTTTTATTGTTGGACCACTCAATGAATATTTTGCTTTTCTTTTATAACTTTAGTGACAAATTTACTCAAGTTGTAAAAAGAAAAAGAAATTAGAAATAGCTAAATCACCACATCAAATAAACTAGAATAGTATATTCGCCCATTTCCCTTAATAATAACAATAAAACTTCAAACGTTATTCTCTAAAAACCAAGGAAAACTTCAATCATAATGGCAATAACAATATAGTACAATGATACATGTCACTCCCATTCCGTATCACTGAATATGATCAGTAAACACATGACAAATTAAGCAGTAGTAGGGTGTTGGATTCTACACTTTGAGACTTGCAGTTTTTGGTGGAAATACTTCAATGTTCCAGATAACAAGTGTCTGGTGCAACACCAAAACAATCCGGGTGTGGTTACTTTAGTGTGCAAAAGCTTCAGAAGCTCAAGGGCTCAATCAGCTTAATTTTTACTTGGAAGGATTTCGTCCTTCGAAAGCACAAGTTTGAGGGCTTAAGAAGACTTTTACCCCAAACAAAACCCAAATTAATCATACGGTTTCGGGTCCAGTACTTCACCACACGCAGTGTCTGCTTTCTTGCATCCTGCTGCTGCCCCTTGTTCTTCCCCTCTCACTCTATCCATTCAAAGATCGATATTTCAAAGATGTTAATGCCGCAATTGGTCTCTCTTCGCTCACTCGTTCGCTGAAAGTTCGTTCCTTGTCCAACCTTCTTGCCTCGCCCGTCGACGCTCATGTGAGCTCTCTTTTCCTTTGTTTCAATCTCAGCATTGGGTTTATTGGAGATATTGTTATAGGGTTTTGAATCTTGCTGTCTTCTTCTGTTTGTTGAATTGTTATTAAAGCGTTCTATTGCGCAGTCTATTCCTTGCTCATGAATTAGGGCTTTCTAGGGTTTGGTTAAGAATCAGTTCGACAATGTGATTTGCGAGCTTGTTTGCTTGCTGTTTAATGGTTCTTTTGAATGGTTTTTTCATTGGTATGATTGTAAGAATCTTGGGAGGATTTTTTTTACTGCTTCCTCGAGGAACTGAAGTTGAAGTAAAAGTAGGATGTCTTAAACCATTTAGTTCTGTGCTTGAAAGTATACATAAGTCACATAAAGCGCTAGTGAGAAGGGGATTGACGGAGTGAATATGAGAGCCGGAGCGGAGATCCGTTCAAATTTTGATGCATGCAAAAGATATGTGGAATTCATAATTCCAATTTGTCAGTATGCAAAACCTGAGGCAAAGCAACAACTTGAGTGCTTAATTTGGAATCTGCACCCTTACCACTGAAATCTTTTAAACCTAAGATTGGACTTTCTTGTTGCCTTTTTGAGTTTCAAGATGAAAAATGTAGATTTCCAAAACTATCTTAGATAAACATTCAATCTGCTTCAAAATTCCCATCTTGGACATGGTTATCTGATACTTGGACACTTAAAATGATGGAATATAATTGGGATTTTTTCTTAGAAAAATACCAAGCCCATCCTTCAGATACGTACCCATTCACAGCGCTTTTACCCAAGTGCGGTGTGGCATAGCAAAAGGATAAGAATATAGGTTCTCATTTGATGCAGAGAGCAAGCATAATTATGTTAAGGTTGGTGTTTTGAGAGACTTATTAATAGATTTATTCTCCTCTAAACTTTTTCTCCCTGCCCTTGAAGCAATGAGGTTAGGAAATTAATGTTATTGTAATGGGTTTTGACTGGACGTTGTTGTTTTATATGAGTTCTTCATTCTCTATCTATAGGCAACCCTTGTCCAATACTAGCACTTTCAATTTTTTGCTTTACAGTCTCCACTAAGGTATATAACCTAGAGTACAGCACAACTAAGATAGTGTTAGGATAGATAATCCCCATATCTTCTCTAGTTCTGTATGTATCATAAGAGCACACTTGCCAGAGTGCTAATATCAGACATAATTCTTCTGCAGTATTTTTGTCAAGATCAATGCTTGGAGGGATTCCCAAGTCCATTAAATAGCTGATACAATGATATATGCACTGCCATTTTCCCATCTTCAAGAGGCACATTGGATATTAGCGCACATTTCTGTATTTGTAGCAGCATATAGAAAGGAGGGTTTTTCAAAAGTTTCAGAGTACCTCTATAAAAACTGGATCCTACCTGAAGGATAAACAAGTCTTTAGTATTTCGAAGATAGTGGCATGGCTCCAACGCATGTCAATTGTGAAGACTAAAAACAACCTTCTGAATCCGGAAGGAGCTGCTTATCGTGCAAAAAGGCGAGTTTTTGTCAATTATGGTGAATTCTGACTGTGGGTCATGCAAATGAAGTTTCCAAACGTGAAGTGAATGAAGATGGTTTTGCTGGGTGCATCTAATAGAAAAAAATTTTGTTCGTGGGGAGGAGATTTTTCAATTGTTCCTGGAAACATTAGGGCAAATTGTGATGGTTCTGATGCAGTGAATCAAAGTCTCTCTGGCTCCATGCTTACAGCATATTCGCTGTTGCTAGATTCAGTGATACAGTGTTTTTAGGTTGTATTTGAGTTGAAGAAATATTTAAACTTGTTTTGATGCGAAACATATAGTAAGGCCTGGTATGGAATTCAAAAGATAGGATGCCAGTATAGGTTTGTTATTGTAACCTATATGATTTTGACTCAGGCATGGATATGGATCTGAGGCTTGAACTCTCCATTAGTATGTAGTGTCCAAGTGTCACTTCAATCCTTAAGCAACCATCGTCCGGTGTATTATTTCAAGATACTAAAACACTGATCCCCAAGATTGTCCATTTACATGTGTAGCAGCCTGTCACATATGTCTGTATGGCTATTAATTTAATTAATGTTCTAACTGTCAACATAAAGGCCTATGTTTGTCCATGTAAATGGATAGCATCACACATGTCTGTATGACTATTATTTTAGTTAATGTCCTAGTTATCAACATAAAGGTTTAGATGATGTAATGATGCATGGTCACTTTATTAGAAGTAGCAACTGAGGTAAATAACAACACATTGGATGATTTAGCAATATCACAGGTCATTGTCATTGAGAGGAATGTAAGTTAGTCATGTGCTTTGAAGTGGTTTTTGTGATTAGACTATGATGATGTGGCAATGAAATAATAGCTTCTAGATATCAACCTAAGGTATCCAATATTCCCAAATGTGTCTGTGGAATGGCATCTAAAAGTTCCTGTCTTCTTAAAGGGTAATGTTTTGTTTATGTCAAGTAGATATCATGAACTTCAAAATTGGAGTACACTTTAATAGCTTATTCAAAACATGCTTTGAAGTGGCCATTTTGATTATACTCCAGCAGTAGGACATGAAAATGATACCTTACAAGTATTGCCTTAAGACAGTGCCAATATTTCCGGGAAAATGGTGTGCCTAAAGGTGTCTTACTTTTCAAAGGGGCAGGTGTTAAGAGGTTCTTCTTGCTATGTTTATGGTCTAATTATTTCTCATGGTTTTCAGAATTCGACTACACTTTCGTCTTGTAGATTTTCTTTTGCCTTTAAATGCAGATTGAATGCACTTGATATTTTGTTAGTTTTGCTGTTGACCTCTAATTTTTGAAAAGTTTTTGGTATATTGTTTGAAAGTATGGTTGGTTTGGATCGTATTCTGAAATTGTCGCAGTCCATTTGTGCTACTGGTGTTAAAAAACTCCATCTCTTTCATAATGCCAATGACTTGTGACAGCCATATTGACTTTGTAAATTCATGTGAAAGAACTAAGTAGGAGTTTTATGTGAAATGGCTCGCTTGTGCAACTCATTTTTCTGGAAATAATGGGAACCACAACTGCTATAGTCACATGTCTTCCTTCATGTGCACGGAGAAGTTTCTTGAGATGATGAGTGGTACCGCCTTGTGTTATTCTTATTGTAGTCAGTTTTTTTTAAACCTCTTGAAATGGGACTTGGTGGGCAGGGTAAGTAGCTTATTATGAGTTATTAGATGCTTCAGAATTTTGGCTTTGTGCACGACCTTATCTTGTTGGTGTGCAGTCATTATAGTCATCCTATATGTGCTCAAAAACTATACTTCCCAAGCGAAGAATAAACAGTTTATGCCTGTAGATATCCTTTTCTATCACTTGGCTATTGCAGATTGTTCTCCTCAGTAAATCTGAGCAATAGGCCCTCCTGTGAAAGAGATGAAAATCCTCAAGACTTTTATGGCTGTCAAAACTTATTGGGAGGACAAGAAAGCATGCTCTTGATTTAACTCAAAAAGGACTCTATGTATGAGCAAACAGAAAAAAAAAAAAAAAGAATTAATAACTCTAGGCGAGTTCACAGTAGTCGGAGCCAAGGCTTAATAGCCACTCGTTCTCTTTACAGTATTTACATATTGGTGGCAGATGATATTATATACCTCTAGGTCTCGTTCTTCTCCAATATGGTATTGACTTTAGTTTTGGTGAACATTACAGATGGTTCAACTGATCCTTTTTGTTTCCATGTGCATGTTTGAATAGGCTGTATGCGCGGGACTTTTTTGTTTATAAATGGTTATTGTGACTTTTTTATTTTTATTTTTTTTTTAATACTCAGAATATTGATCTTTGCTTGAATTAAGGCTTGACATGGAAGACTGTTAGGATATCTTGATACATGCAAGTATGCTCCGAGAAAGGGCTTAGCATAATCAAGGTTATTAAAAGCGCGCTTTAGCGAGCTAAAAGCGCAAAGCGCATAGCAATAGGACTCTAGCGCTTTTCGCGATGAAAGCGACGTCCTTTTTAAAAAGCGCGCTTTTCGCGATGAAAGCGACGTCCTTTTTAAAAAGCGCGCTTTAAGCGCCCAAAGCGCACGCTTTGGCCATGGCACAAAGCGTCGCTTTAGTTAAGTTGTACATTTTTTTTTAAAAAAAAAAAAAGATAAAATAATTTTATCTAAACTTACACTTAAAGAAAGCGGCAGCGGGTTGAAAAAATAAAAAAATTAGGGTTGAATTGAAACATATTTGAGTTGAAAGAATTAAAGGGAGAGAAAAATAAAAAAGAGATGAAACGAAGAGCAGCAGGAATAAAAAAGAGAGGAAACGAAGAGACTAAAAAAAAATGAAGACAAGTAGACAATTGTGGACCGAGGAGTACAAAGAAGAAGAGCATTTGGAGTATTTTGAGACTTGGGATTTAGAGTATTTGGTTTTACTATTTTTCTATAAATTGTTATTACTACTTTGGTACATTATATGGATGTGTTTGTGTCTTTTTATAGATATTAAACATATTTAGTAGTTTATTTTGGTAGTTTTATGTATCTAATTAGCTAGTTGCATATCCTAGAATTTATCTTTAAAGGAGCGCCTTACTTCATTAAAGTCCTCGCTTTCGCTTTGCACTTTGCGCTTTGGAACCCTTATCGCTATAGTGCGCTTTTCGCTTTTTAAAACCTTGAGCATAATCCAATTTTCTTGACAGACCACCATGGGATTGATTCATGATGTCGCAAACGCTTTTTGTATTTGGTTGTTAATGTCTGAAGTGTGATCTTTGCAAAATGATTGTCTTGAAGGGGGAAGCTCAGCATCCATGGCTCTGGCTAATGATCTTTTATGTGAAAATTTTGCCATCTGTGATGGAATTTCCCATTCCTTTGGATATTTGATACTGTTTTATGAGCCAGTCAGGCATCTGCTGTATATTAGTTAAGTTGTGGGATTTTCTCTGGGTTATTCTGTTCTAGAATAATACCTTAATATTCTAAGCATGGCAGGCTATCAACAGTCTGAAGTGATAATACTGCTTTTCTATGTTTTCAGATAATACTCCACTAGTAGCTAAGTGTGATTTTGGTGAAATGAGTGTGAGCGGACGAAGACGCTCTTCAAAGTGGGATCTGAAGGATGAGCAGCGGCATTCATATGGAAATGCACGTGGCATACCCCGGCATGAGAAAGAGGACATGTCATTACGTGATAGAGAGTTAGAACAAGGATGGTTCTCCCCTGAGGTTGCCAGTAGGAATAGAGACAGGTGGCCTTCTATGGAAGCTAGGGATGTAATCAGACCTAAACATGCCTTGCCTTCAAAGGAATCTTTTCATGGAAATAGAAGTTCATATGATAGTGATAGAATTGCTACAGATGCTGCTACTAGACAAGTTGGGGATGAGAGTTACATTGTGAAAACATCTCGGGATGTTGATGATTGGAGACTAGAAAAGCGTCGCCGCTCTCCAAGAAATGAGTGGACCAGTGCTCACAGGTTTGTTACTTGGCAGAATCTCTTCTGTCTTATTAATTATTTAAGACATCAACTATTGTATTATGTGTAAATATATGATCTCCCTTCCTCCCTCCGCTCGTTTATTTTCTTCTTCCAAAAAAGTTGTTACCTTGTTGAATAGGGATTTCACGTTTATGCTTGTATAAGTAAAGTAATCAATAAGATTGAACTGTCTTATTCTCTGAAGCAGCCTTGGTTCTTTTTTAAGGTTGTATAAACAGTTAATGTATTTCAGAATATATTATCATCTTTTGTCTATCACTCTTTTACATGGGTGCATTCTTCCTTAGTGCCTTCATCAGTACACTTCTTGTTGGATTCAAAATAATGATTAAAATAAATGTTCTGTGTGCCTTGCTGCTGATATTTATTTTGGTGTTGTTTCAGTTCAATTGTATTGCATATCTATTTACACGTTCTAGCTGCCTGCATATTCTCTTTCCAGGGGGTGCTCTTGGTTTCTTTATTTCTTTTCTTGTCCTTGGATGTTATTTACAGAAGTAGGAGCAGAAGCTGGAGCAGGAGTCGTAGCCGGAGCCCATTCCAAAACTTCAGGCGACAATCAGGGTTCGATGATAGAAGTCGAAGTAGATCAGGAGCTCACCCTCCAGTATGCAGAGATTTTGCTTCTGGGAGATGCAGGAGAGGCAATCAGTGTCAGTTTCTTCACCAGGATGTTCAAAATCATGAAGATAATTGGGATTCCAGGCACAGGAATAATGGCGCCCCAAAATATTCAGCATCTCATGATTCTAAGGACTATCCTCTGAAGAATGTTAGATCCACTTGTATTGATTTTCTGAAGGGTGACTGTCGAAGAGGGGCATCTTGCAGGTTTGTCCATGACAATGATTCAGATGGTTTAGGCAGAGTGAACGAGGCAACCAGGGAAAAGGGTAATGACAGAAGGATTAGGTCTCCTGATAGAGATGGTGAGCGTGAATCTCGGAAAAGCAGTGACATTCCCTGCAAATACTTTTCTGCAGGAAATTGTCGAAATGGGCGACATTGTAGGTTTGCTCACCATGGTCAGCTACATCCAAGTCCTGAAAAAAGGTTGCTTGATGATAACCGAGAACAGGGAAGAAATTCAGTCAGTGCAGAAAATATGCGGGATGGTCCAAAATGGAGCAATCAGGACTCTTCAAATGAAAAGGAGAAAGCTTGGAATGGTCCTATGTGGAGTGAAAAAGATGCTTTAAGTGATAGAGATGCTATTACTAAATTGGATGAAACTTGGACTGGTCCGAAGTGGACAGGAGACAAAGATGAAAATGTAAGTGTTTCTGAACCAAGATTATCTGGTTGGTCTGATGACAGTGGATGGCAGAATGGTCCTGATGTCAACAGGGGACACAGTGATTCGAGAGTGAATGTTAGCATGGTTAGTAGTAGCATGACAGACAGTCCCAACATTAACGTGCATGTTTCTGAACAAAGAATTGCTGAGGCATCACTTGATGACATGGAGATGTCCCCTGATTGGAATTTTAGGATTGAAACTTCAAAAAACATTGGGAAAATAGAGCATCCTCAACTGCCTCAGAGTTCCAAGTTACATGAGACATCTGTGCTGACTCATGGACAGAATACAACCAAAGACACTTCAGGTCAAACACGTGATTTGCCATTGATTCTTGAACCAAAATCTTCCGAGAGATCTTATTTCCAACAGGATTCCTTACTGAGCGATGGCAGTGATGTTACTATTCCATATAGTGATACAAATGTTACTGGGAGGTCTGATCTAAATTTTTCTAGCAACAGTGTGCCAACACAAAGTGCTCTAACATATTCTAGCTCACATTCAGTTGGGCAAAGTCGCTTAGGAGTCCCATCTGTCACTCCTGGAGGAACTATGGACATCTCTCAAAGCCGTTCTCTATTCCCTGAAATAAACTTAAGCAATGCATCTACTATTGGGAACACAAACATGTCACAGGTGAGTTCTGGGATTCCAAGTCAAAGCATGGTAAGTGATGAACAGTTAACCCAACTCTCAAATCTAACAGCCTCCCTAGCACAGATACTTGGAAATACTCAGCAACTTCCGCAACTTACTGCTGCTCTTAATTCCCATAATACAATTCAGGGTCCTCCATTCTCTAATTCTGGAGCAATGCCTGGAGGAACGACTCAACCTGATCTTGGATTAGCTGTAAAGCTTAATCATGACATTGCTTCTCAGCAGCAGTATGATCCTTTGTCTGATAGCATTGAGTCCACAAAGAAAAACTTAAGTGCTACATCCCTTGGGCTTGCAACACTTCCAGTTGAACAAAAATTTACCGATGAGCAGCATAACAGGCCTACGTCAGAGAAAGGTCAGATATTTGAGAGCCATCAATCAGATCAGCAGAATGCTGCTGCCAATTCTGTACAGACAAATGAAAACAATGCAGCAGGGGCTGGGGAAATCAAGAAAGACGCAGAGGATAAAAATAGTGGTCCTGCAGAGTATGTTGATGGGGATGAGAAGGCTGAAGAGAGCAAGAAGAATAAGGATAGCAAGGGCATCCGTCCATTTAAATTTGCCCTAGCAGAGTTTGTTAAGGATCTGCTGAAACCTACATGGAAGGAAGGTCAAATTAGCAAAGAGGCTTACAAGAACATTGTGAAAAAAGTTGTGGACAAAGTGACTGCAACAGTGCAAGGTGCTAGCATCCCACAAACTCAAGAAAAGATTGACCAATATTTGTCCTCTTCAAAACCTAAGCTCAACAAACTTGTACAGGTGTGTTAAGCTCAACTGTGTGATTCATTGCTTCGTGTTTAAGCAATAAAATGCATGTACAGTTGGATATGTGCGTCTGATATATTATATATATTCTCTTTCATTTTTGTTTTGCTGCTGTTTTTGTCTTGTTTCTTTGATACCACAGTTATTAGTTATGTTTTCTGTGTATGGATAAAATAGTTGTAGCTCATCTTTTCCCCTCCTTCAATACAAATGCAAAGATCTTATTCCTGTTTTGGGGTTATTCTAATTTCATCCATACCTGGTTCTGAAGTGGTTGAAGAACTGTTCTATATTAGGCATGATTTGAATGCATCAGGTGGCTTTTCTAGTTGACTGAAGAATTTCTTCCCATGTTTCTAGTTGTTTGAACAGCAAAACATGTGAGCTATTGCGCTAATAAATGTACTTGTCCTTCAAATGACAATCTTGGATGTCACTCATCTTCTACTCCCAGTCTAGTTCTGGTGTGGAATACAAAGTTTTGACTTGCAGTGCGGTTGCATGCGGGTTCAGCTAATTGCTTCTTTGCATTGTGTTACAGGCATATGTGGAGAAGTCACAGAAGGCAAAATAAGCGGAAGTAGGGGGTCAGAATCGTCGTGCTTTTGAAACTGTATCTTTATTAACATACGCAACTTTCATCTTGTTTGTGTTTCTGTCCCTCTCATCTGTTTTTTTTTTCTTTTTGGCTTTCCTTTCTCTTTCCTCCCCTCTTCCCTATGCTAATCTGGTCATCATTTACAGGTATAATTGTTCTTGGATAGCAGAATAGCTCGTTAAGTTTTAGTTCCTAGTTTCTGACACTTTCGTTGCAGTTTCAACTAGTTTGTTGGTATATATATGATCTTGCCACTTAGGCCATCCTAGTTTAGATTTTCTGAGCGGGATTGGACATGATGCTTATGACTCATGTTCTAGCAAGAAGTTGATGGAATGCATGCAACCCATTGTAGTTCAGTGTGAAGGTATTTATGCCCTAGCAGAAGGGAATGATAAGTCGCATGATGACAGAAAAGGAATTGTGTACGATAACCTGTTTCTGTAGCAGCTAGAAATAAGTATGGACTTGGAAGCTTTGAATGGAAAAACAAGCTTTAGGTTAGCTTTTACCTGACGTGGTATGATGAGATTCAGACAAGATTAGTCAGAATCCAATGTGATTACAGGATACTCTGGAGGTTTTGTACCTGGAAACAGAAAAAAAAAAAAATTGAAGTGGAAGCTTTGGAGGTACCAGTTCCCAAGTACTATAGTAATTGGTAAGGGTTTTCTTCACTTTGTTGTTGAAGCTTAGGTTTTGAGATTGAACCTACTTTCATCAAGGAGGAGAATAGGGAATATCTCGTTCCATAACTAGAAGTAGAAACTGAAGTCGGTTGGAAAAGAGATATGTGCCCTTTCTGTTGATGGAATGAAAAGGAAAAAGTAGATATTGCTAGTTGAAACCCGAATGTACGAGGAAGTGATCTCAGTGAGATCAGGTTAAATATTTTCCAACCCTTTATTTACTACCTCTTGATGGTCCTCAATCTCTATTTTGTTACAAATTGGTCTCAAACATTCTTACTCCAATAGGAAAATTGATAATTTAAAAGGTTTACAGACTATAAAAAAGATTATGACATTGTTGGAGTTTATTTGATAATTACTAAACAGTTTAAATTAAATTTTAAAAGCTTGGTATCAAGTAATTGGTGAGAGGTGATGAACTCAAATTTTTTGGTAATTTTCATTCAATAAATTCAAATAGTGTTATAATTGTTTGAAAGTTAATGAATTATTTAAACTATTAATTTTTTCTCTATATAAATCTGGTTTCCGTGCTACTTAGAACTAGGGAATAATATGTGACCAATTATAAGTGTTTGAGACTAATTTTTAATGAAATAGAAGTTAAGGGCCCATTGGCAACAGCAACTAAAGGCCCGGGACCAATGTGTTTTTACCCATGAAATAAAGAGTGATGGAAAACGAGAAGGAACAGTTATTGGAGGGCTTTATGACGAATTAAATTCACCAGTCTTGTCAAATGCTCTGTCTCCCAACCGTAAAAGAGATTCAAAATGTACAAAAGTTTTGGGAAGTTCACCTTTTGTCCTCCCAATTTCCTGTCCGTGTTAAAACTCAGCAAGCTCCTGCTTCAGTTCTAATAAAGCTTTCTTTTTTGGACTGTTTCAGTCCCAGAGAATGTCAAAATCTCTTACAAGATTTAGTCTTTGTTATGGTTTCTTTGAACTAAATGTTAATCGGATTTCAGAGGATCTTATCCTAATTAGACGTCATTGTTAAGATTTCTACAAAATACTATACTTTTAAGGAGTGGAGAAGTAAAAGACCCATTCTTTTGCAATGACCTGTCTATATTGTTCCATGTGGTAAACATCACCAAATATCCATAAAGTATGTCCTGTGTTGCACATTTGTCGTGAAAGTATAAACTGTTGTGTCATTTGTCCTGTAAGTATGTAGTTATTGCACCATTCATCATTCCGTCAAGTATTATCGTTGGAAAGTGACAAAAAGCTGATTTAGTTGACAAATGGTACAATGTAAGACATACTTTTAGGACGAATGATGTAACATAAGATATATTTTCAGGATGAATGTGCAACATAGGGCATATTTCCAGGATATTTGATGATATATACCCTTTGTTCCATGATAATTGAATATTTTGATTTTTAGTGCCTCATGTGTGAAGTGGTTAAAAGTTGAAGGATCACTTAGGACTCCCTAACATAGCTATAACTTTTAGGACTTGTGTTTAGATTGTATACTACTCAATTCATTTTAACTTTATTCAACTTACTTTCAAATTGTTTATTTTATTTTTATATCATTTTTTTCTGTAATTAATTTTATTTGAAAACCAATATTACATAAGTGTAATAATCCATTTGAACGTTAATTTTTAAATTTTTATTAAATTTATTTTTTAGGCACTAAAAAGGAAAATTTAATAAAATTTTAACAAGATTATAAAAATTATATTTTTAATGGATTCTTTGACCTACATAATATTAAATTTTAAAGGGAATTTATTTCTAATTTTTTAATTAAATTGATTTAAGTTAAAATGAATTGGAAATTATTTAAAAGTCAATTAAAATTTAAATTATTCTAAAGGGTTAGACCCAAAATGAGCATCAAAGTTCCAAGAATACAGCCGATCAGGCAGCGAATCGAACTTTTCTTGGCGCCTATGGATGTCTTAACTAGAAACTTTTATGAAATTGTGAATCATAAATGTGATTTCCCAAAATCTATACAACAATTGTTTTTAGTAGCACTTGAGCAAAAGACTAAATTTTATTAGTATCAGTTCTGCACTATTTCTTTTTTGAACTTTCAAATTTGAAAACTTACAGTTTTAGTCGACGATGTTAGGAGTTTCTCAGTTAAGGTACCCAATGTTGAAACTTTGATGGGTGGATGGGCATGAAAGAAAGTTTGATGGGCTTATTTGAGAAAGTTGGATGACCATTTTGAGATTTAAGTCTATGTAAATTGGGAATGAGAAAAGAGAATGGGTGTGGCAAGAATGGGATGACAAAATGAATGAATTTTTTTTTTTTCTCTAAGGGCCTATTTTAGAGGGCAACAAGGTAGAGGTTTGCCTTTTCTTCTCTTTTTCCATAAGTGTCGATTAGTGGAAGAGTTTTCACTGTCGTACGTCCTTCTTCTTTTTTTGGGGTTCCCCCCAAGTCTCTCTTTTCCTCAAAATTTCTTCCTCTCCCATGATGATGAGTTCATCAAAAATTAAATATGGCTGCCTTTTTCTTACCAATCCTTCTCCGAACATGTCCTTCCACTTTTGTCAAACTCTTCTTTGCAATCCTGTTATTTGGTCACCACGCTAAGTCGTTTCTGTTTGGTTTTCATCATCTCCATTGATGATATAATGTGGTTTTTGGATGTGTAATTTTTTTTTTCATTTTTTAATTCATAAATTTTTCATGAAAGTTTAGAAAATAAGATTCTTCATATTCTGAAAACAAAATATGCATTAGAATGTTTACTAAACAAAATTTAAAAAAGAAAAATGGAAATATTTTTCAGAGCTAATTGTCACCTAAATAATTATAAATTTTGAGTAATACAAAAATAGGTACTTACATATATCTTTATTTTTTTTTCTTATTCAAGATTTACAATAAGAGTTGAATTAGAAAGAAATCTACAACATGATTTTTGTTTTGTTTTTTTGCCTCTGTCAATCGAATTACTCTAGACCTCTAGATCCAAAGCAGTCATGAACTTGAGGGTTGGACTACTAAGTCCTAGACTCAGGTTCTTAACTAATTTTCTTGTTTAATCTCTTTCCCCTCCCCCGTAAAGCTGGGATTCAACTTCAGAACTTTAGCTTCTAAATCTTTTTTCGTTGGAAAATTTGAATTCGACGAAAAAAAATTGCGTGGCAACATTTCGAAAATTACACGGTATGTGTTAATGTGCATGAGTCCCAACATTTATACATATTCACACACATATAATCCTTACCCAACCTTAAATTCTTAAATATATTAAAAGTCAATTCATTTTAACTTAAGTCAATTAACTTATTTTTACTTTTACATATTTTTTTTTACCTAAAATCAATTTCATTTAAAAGCAAATAGTATGTAGATGTAATAATTTATTTGAAAATAAATTTTCATAGTGTTGTTAAATTTTTATAAATGATTAAATTGTATAAATAGTCCCTAACCTCTAGTTATTGTTTTGTTTTAGTCTCTCCTCAGATGAATTTCATTAACTCAGAATAATTATTTAACAGCAATTTTTGAAATTCTAATTTAAATATTCTATAACGGTCTTTCAATAAATTTAAACAGTTTAATATTTTTAACAGTAAATAGATAATTTAAATTAATAGTTTTTCTTTTCTAAATGAAATAAGTTCAATTTACAGAAAGAAAAAAATTGATTTGAATTTTTCATTAACCGTAAAAGAATTACTATACAGATTAAATTTATTGTAAGACAATTATTGGATAGTTTAAATTATGATCTAAAAAATTATTATCAGAAAAATACTTTGAGTTAACAAATTTCATCAAATTAGGACCAAAATGAAACATTTTCAATAGATTTAGGACTAAAATGAAACATTTTAATAAGTTTAGGACTAAAATAGAATATTCAATAGGTTAGGAACTAAAAAGAAACAATGATTAAAGGTTAGGGACCAATCATGAAATTTACTCTTTTATGAAAATTTCTTTTTTAATGACTTAAACTAGAAAAATTCATAAAAATTTAGTAAGATTGCAAAAATTATATTTTCAATGGATCATTTCAACTACATAATATTCACTTTTAATTAAAATTAGCCATAGGCAAAAAAGACCTAAGAATAAAAATAAGGAATTTTAAAATTAATTGGTTTAAATTAGAACGAACTAGATGTAAAACTCTAATGCTAATAGAGTTTTTTGTTATAAATAGAAGTGGCTAGATTATTTAAACTCACGTAAAAAGTTTTACACATAACTCTATTCCCAGTTAACGACGTGAAATATGGCTTTATCCAAGGCTAAAAAATGTTCAATGAATTAATTATTAGTTAATAATTATCACATCTTTTCTGAAAATTTATGGAGGTTGCGTAGGTGTCAAGATAGGTAATCTCTTCTCTTGTGCTAGAAACCCTAGATGAGGAGTGCAGGGAGTACCACAAATGTATGCACGTGTTATCCCTAAAACGAAAGCTTGATTTAGAACTCTCAATATTGAAAATAAAATTAAAAAAGATTATACTAATCAGAATAATCATATTGTACCAACGTACATAGATTGATGAGTAATCAAATCATCAACATTAACTAGTAATGGCGGTATAATTATCCTCTTCTCCTTTTCCTTTTAACAAAAATCAATTGCATGTTAAACAAAATAATCAACCAAATAACTTGATAACATGTACATGAGGGCATTAGCCTCCAGCTGTTGTACTCCTATTCATAATATTTTTCGCTTTTAAAACTTTTAAAATTGAAATGAATACTTGATAAGTTTTCTTTTTTAAATATATATATCAACAAAATTATAGAACAGACTCAAACACTAACTTTCGATCTCTTCAGTCTTTTAACTCAATGACCACAACTTATAAATTAATTAAAAAGAATGCATACAAAAAAAAAAAAAGGAAGAAGAAGAAGAAGAAAGAGTATTTGCTTTTATAAGAGAATGAAAGTATTGGTATACGTAAAAGTGGAGAACAATTTATCGGTTAAAAGAAACAGCATGTTTTAATTTGGACAACGAAATATTATGTGTGACAAATTGAAGTAACCAAATCTATCTAACCAGGCGAAATCGAAGCACTATGATGATGCTATCTTTGGGACATGTTGCTTTGGGAGTATAGTACTGGAAGCATCCATGTAATAGCTAGGTAAATTTCCAACCGCTTTGACCCAAAGAAAAAAATAGCTAGTTGATTCATATAGTTCAAATTATGTTACAAGAAACCCCAAACAAAGACGCAGCAAAGCCATACATATATATATATATGTTACAAGAAAACCTGTAACAACCGCGGAACAAAAGATTTAGATCAAAAATTTTCATTTAATAATAAATAGCCTAATAAATACTCTACGCACTTAGTTTAATTCGTTGCTTCACCTCTGTATAATTTTTTTTTTTTAAAGAAAAAAAGAAAAAGAAAAATTTTATGCTGTGAAACCGAACAAACAAAAAGACAATAAGTCGACTGAACATCCGGTAATTAAACATTTGTCAGAACTGAGAAAGTGAGTGGATGATCAGAGAGAAACGATGATGAGCTAAGCTGCTGCGGGTTGCTGTTGTAAACTGGGGATCCAGATTAGACAGTAGTGATGCAATGTTTTGCCAACTCACAACCTTGCTTCCTCTACAAGGTAAATGTTTCATCATTCACTGTCCCTTTTCTTTCAGGCTTTCACCAACTCATGGACATTGACAACAGTAAACCGATCGAAATAATGAAAATTGAAAGAAACAAAAAATCAGTTTTCAATTGTAATTCGTTGACTTAATTTAATATACTTGCATCTAAAATTTATTTTCTTTTTTCAATTATGGGCTAATTTGCCCTATACGCAAATAAATTTAGGATTTGGCCTAATTCATGTATAAATAAATTAATTTCAGGGTTCTGTTATTTACTTGTTCTCTTTTTTCTTTTTTTTTTCTCTCTCTCTTTTCAATCAAGACTCACTACATAAAATAAACCCAATAAATCATATAATTTGATTATTCCGGTCACTAAATTTCTGAAGTACTAAACTGAAAACCGAATCAAAAAACAAAATTAATTATTCAATTATAACAAAAAATTGATAATTCATCTCATATTATAACTATATATTAATTGCCGACTTATGTTCAAGAATAGTACCATTTCTTTTTCTTTTTTGCTTTTTCCTAAGTAATGGTGTAACCCCTTCAAGCCCTCTACAAACTTCCCTTTTAGTCCATAAACTGTTCTATTTGATTATCAGGCCTTGAGAGACAATATGAGAGTAGTGGATGAGATCAATAAATTTGCACGTTTGGACATTACAACTGTCAAAGATAAAAACTACAATAACTTTCTCCATTTTTATCCTTTTTTTTATTTCAATCCATGATGTATTGATTTTTTCATTTTAGTCCTTAAACTTTTTATGTTTTCAATTTTTGCCATTCTTTTCCTTTTTTCTTTCTTTTTTGTTTATTGAAACAATGTTGAACCCTTATTACTTATAGTATTTCTATTTGCTCTATTAGTCTAAAATTTTACTTTGAATTTTGTGTCAGTCCTTAAACATAACCTTTTGTACAAAAGAAAGTTATTTCTACCTTTTACGGAAAAAATTTAGTCATTATGTTTTGTCTAATTTTAGTCATAACTTGGGCTTCTCCAAGAATTTGCTTGAAATTTTCAGTTTAACAATTCATATCATTTTTTATGATTTTTTTTTTTATCAATGGTTAAACACTACTTTTAATTGCTAACAAATCTGGCTATTTACTCTATTAATTCCAAAAATTCATTGTAAAGAGATTAGACTCAAATGTTATGTCAACTTTAAATCTAAGTTTTTTTTCATGGATTTTTTTCCAATCAATGGTTGAACCCAGTTATAATTGTTAGAACTCTAAGTTTTCCTTTCTTCATCCTTAAATTTTATTATTTAATGATTATTTTGTAACATTTATATAAAATAGTACACAGATTGAACCATTGCATTGTGCAGAATATATAAATCTCATTAATAATAGAAAGCCAAAAAAAAATTGAATTCAGTTATTTTATTTTATTTTATTTTTTGCTTGTAACCGAATAATTACTCACCTCTACCTGTCTCCATATCCTCCATCTCAATCTCCATTTTTGCCGCATCTCCATTTCCATCCCCGTCTCCGTCTCCGCCTCCATATCATTTGGCCAGACCTGATCCACACCGGTGCTTGTCGGTGCCTCTGGCCGAAATCCAAGAGCGTTGAGGATTCCGTTGATGGTGGACCGTTCCGGCGGTTGATGATGGTGGAATCGACTCGTGATTGTCTGTCTTCTGACAAAATTCAAGATCGAAGAACAACACTTAATTACTGGGAAAAATTAAGGCTGTGCTGCTGTTGCTTTCAAGGTGCATAATTTTCAAGAGAAACTGGAAGAAGGAGAGATTTTTTTGGCTAATTACAAAAACTCCACAAGATCATTTGAGTTAAAATACTAATGTTAAACTTCTTCGTTATTTCTTAACACAGTTAGGTTTTGCCTTGTTGTTTTTCTTCTTTTTTGGTAGAGAGAAACTCCAATTTAGGAAGCACAATTTTTTCTTAGCTGAAACCCAGGTGTGATATTTTTATACTCTGTATAAATATAACCACATATACAAAATTTAATTTTTTTTGTTAAAATTGACATATATGAATTCAATATTTTTTATGGTATAAGCAGAATGAAACTAGATGGGGTTTAGCCTTTGCCTGGCCACAATTCTTCAGAGAGATCGTTTCGTATACTCTTATTAATTAACTTGAGTAGAATTCGAACTGTCGCTTAAAAAAACAAAATATATATGAAAAACAAATAAAAGATCAATTGGTCCACTGGTGGTGGTGGGCGATAGTTCACAATAATTAATTTTGGACAATCAATTAATTTGCATTGCATGTGTTGCCAGAACTTGGAAATTTGAAACCGACGTTACCATATAAATCAATTCGCTTAACACGGAACAACATATAACGTCACTGATTTTGACACTAAAATTGATACCTATGACTAAGGCGCAGTTCCGTTCCGTGTGTGTTTATAAAGGCTCACTCTGGCGTATGGGTAAATTTATCTCTGTACTTTCATTAAAAATTATTAATCACCAACATGTCCTTTTCATCTTCGCTTCCTCTCTTCTCAGATCTTCAATCCGTCGCGATTTCTTCGTCAATTTTCTCTCTGACGACCGCTTATCAGCCCCTTCCACAAGTTCAGATTTACCCACAATGGTCGCCTCGAGCTCAACGTCTCCCAGATCAAACTCTCAGATCTGAACCTGGATCTCAACCTCTCCAAGGCAAATTCTTCCTCCGCTCCGACGACTCCTGGCTACACGTTCTCCAACAACTGGAGCGAGACAAAGCTAGGGTGATGGCAGCGTCTGGAGGTTAGACCAACGGTAGCGTTTGGGAGGCTAGGGCGGCAGCAATCAAACTGCATAGCTACTGAAGCTAATCCCCCTTTCTTTTTTTTTTGGGGGTCAAACTATATAAACCACCTCAACTTTGTCTAAAACTTGCAACATTGCCCATATTTTTAATCTTATTTGTACATATATGATACTTGTACATGTTTTGTACATATCTATCACTTATTTTATAAATCGAGTTTTATACATATTTGCATATGATTTGTACATATCTCCAATTTTAGTTAAAAGCAAGATTTGACACATTCACACATATTTTTTGTGAGAGGTTAAACTCGTACATACTATTCAACATATTAATAATTACATTTTTATTCATATCTCTCACTTTCTTTGTGTGTCACATTTATATACATATTTAGTATCTGATTTGTACATATCTTAAATTTTTATGGAACGTCAAATCTGACGTGTTTACACTTGTTTTATGCTATAAATGATAGTATTGGAATACAAATATGTACAAACATAAGGTATAATGTACATTAAACTTACTTGTTTATAAATAAGAAAAATCGCATCTTTCCTTCTATATAATAAATTTAAGTTACGTAAAAAGGACAATAATTAAAATGGAGAACAATAACACAACAAATTAATTGTTTAATTAATTATTAATTTAGTGAAACATATAGCTAGCTGGCTTTGTCAACAAGGATAATCGACAAGTTAAACTTTTACTTTATCGATGAAAAATTGAGGAGATATTGTGATATATATTATACCGAAACCGTTACCGATCAACATGTGAATGATATAAGCATCATTGACTAAAAAACAACAAAAGCTAGCAAGGTTCCTTCTCTCAAATTCCTGATTACTTACCGTGGGTTTTATTTGAATTTGGATGTATTTTTATTTCTACCTGCGCACAAATAACTTATACTTGTTCTAGCTCCGTTAACTGATTCATTAATTGGTATGCGTAAAAGTATAATAAGCCGCTTAGAGTCCAACTAGTTATGGACGTACATCACAAAGCCTTTGGTGAAGCGATCATGATGAAGATACTTCTGAGCATAAAATAAAAAAAAAATAGACTAGCACTAATAGCCAAAGGGATATCGTCATCCCCTTTGAGTGTTGGCTTATTTTGGAAGTTTGATGGAGCACTCGGAGGGACCTGCAATAACGCAGCATTAGGAGTCTCTTGGGAGCTCTTTGACGCTCAAATCAGTTGATGAACCATGACAAGTCAAGAGAGAATAAGAGAGTTAGAGAGGGTGTGTTCCTCTATCTACATACTGTGACTGAATAATGGCCATTTTATGAGTAAGGAACCTGACCGTGATGGTAAGTTGAGAAAAACTCTAGAAAAGATCATGGGGGATCATTATAATTCGTGCTCGACCAGAATGTAAGGGTTTTTTAAAGGGAAGCGGAGAGTCCCTACATTCTGAATGACGTAAACATCAAAATTGGGGTTGAAGATAAGACTCTAAATTGATAGAGGGGAAGCTAGGTCCCTATCTCTCTCTAAATTGACAAATGGAAACTAGTTCCGTAATTTGGTGACAAAGAAACTAGGTCCCTAACTTATGATGGGAAACTATGACCCTAGCCTGATGAAGGGAAACTAGGTCCTTGAATTGATGAAGGGAGACTAGGTCCCTAATCTAATGAAGGAAAATTAGGTCTTTCATCTAATGAAGTGCATGAAAGCCAAAGGGCTATTGTCATTTGGTTGGAGCATTGGCTTGTCTTAGAAGCTTGATTGAGCACTTGGAGGTAGGGGTAAAAACGACGAATTGATGCAAGCCTGAATACTCCAGTCTCAAAGGTTAACTCATTGAGGATTGACTTGGCTCAATCTTGAGCTCGAGTTCCACGAGCTCAGTAAACAAGGCTCGCAGCTTAATATGTTCAAGCTTGATTCTAACACAATTCAAGAAGTTTATTATGACTTTTAGGGTAACATTATTCTTATAATTATATTATTATTATTATATTTTAATAGTATATTATTTTTATGCTAAGCTTATTAGACTCAATAAGGATTTGAGTCAAACATTATCGTGATCGAAGCTTAACTCTTTAAGCATTGGAATCTTGGAAGCAACTCGAGACTCATTAGGCTCTCTTCAATAACAAAAAAATTGAGTTTAATTGTGAACTATTTAGTAAAAGCTTTGATCGTTTCCACCCTTGCTTGGAGGGACCTACAAACAAAGGCAACATTAGGAGGACTCCAGGGAGAGTGTCCCTGGGGAGGGCTCTCTGATACTCAAGTAAGTTGAATTTTAATCAATATTTTATAAGTTGAATTTTGATACTTCCTCCAATCACTCAACGAAGAAAACAGGTGTGGGAAGACTTATTCATGATCATGACAGTCAGCTTGTTATTGGCTTTGCTAGAAATTTGGATGTTTCAACCCCATAATGGCAGAAGCTTTGGGCCTTTATGAAGGCTTACACATTGCTAATCACATGGACAACATTTGCCTAAAAATCAAAACTGACTGTAAACAATTGTATGGTCTTTTCAACAATTCAGTTCCCGAAACTCTTGTTGCTTATAATTGTCTTCTTGAATGCAAGTACTTAATGGGAAAGCTGAGAGTGACTCGTCTTCATCACAAACCCAAGCAATGCAATAAATTTGCTGACACCTTAGCAAAATTTGGCTTGCAGATAGAGGACCAACTCACCTGTTTCAACTCTTGTCCTTCCTTCTTGTTAGAAATCATTCAATCTGACATCTTTACTAGTCTCCAGTCTCCCTTTTTGTGTAATCAGAACTTGTTTAAGGCTTCAGGGTTCTAGGCTTAATGTTCACCCTACTACCTTATGCTTTTTTGTTTCAGGGCAAGTCGTTTTAAACTTATCATGCAGGCCCTTTGACAAGGGAAAAAATGTTGATGTATACTCGCTTTTTGGGGCTTTTTTGCTTTAATTTATCATTTTTTTCACAAAAAAAAAAAATCCACCGTAGCTTCTTGGGCTAGGAAAATTTTTTCAAACCCAATAAAGTTTAGATGCAATTGGTGTGTGGACTTATCATATGGATCGGACCTTCTCAGACATATTATGGTTTCAAACAAGGTTGCCAAGATTGAGTTCCTACCCCAAGTCATTTTTCTCTATACAAGATTAGAATTATAGATTTGGATTGGAGATCAGAAGTTCCTACTAAAAGCCCGCAATTCCCTTTCTAAATAATATAATTCATATTGAAGACTAATTATATTGAAAATTCAAATAAAATTCAAATATTATAACAATGATATAACACAATTACTGTTACAATAAAAGTAAACTTCAAGCTCTAATTAATAGAGCATATATCAACATAACTAATATAATAAGCAACACATGCCTGAAACAAATTTATGAACAAATAGACATAATACAATAACAATAGATTGGTAGAGGCTCTTTCAAAGTTTTGAGTTGTCTCTTGCAAGGATGGAGTTAGGATTTTAAGTTAATTAGGAGGACCAGGCTTCATATTAAAAATGCTAAAACATTATAAGGGCCATATTAGAGATAATGAGAGTTTTTTTTAGTTTTCATCTTCATATATACACATGGGTAATATACATACTTTGCAAGATTTTTCGGGTGGGGAGGTCAACCACTCCCTAATCCGCCCACTCCCTTCGCCCTGGTTTCCTAAATGGGAAAGAAAGCTAAGCTCTCTTTTTTTCTTTAATATTTACTTCACAATTAAAGTCACATGACCACTAATTTGGGTTACAAGGGCCTAATCACTTAAAACTCTCTTATTTGAGCTAAAATACAAATGTTGCCCAATAGAAATCAATACTAAGTAGGATTATTTTATGATCTTAGTCATGATTTTATCTCGATCCTATTACGCTCTTATAAGGTTTCATGAAATCAAATTGCAGGACCGCATGATTCTATGATCTGAATCACTATCTTAAAAATTAAAAAAAAAAAAAGCAAGGCTTTAATTAATTTGATATATATAAGTCTCATTTTCCTGAGTAATATTATATCATCCCTATTGAAAACGTTTTATGTTTTGCCAAAAAAAAAAAAAGATAAGAAAAGAAAATGTTTTATGCACATACGCATATATACATATGTGTGTGTTTGTACATACATATACATATACATATACATACATACATACGCACATACATACATATACATATACACACATATTAACACATGATCAATATATTTAAGTTCATATTTTTGAAAGATTTAATTACAAGAAAAATATTGTTTTCAATGATTCAAATACTTTCATCAATCCACAGAATAGTAGTGCATCTAAAATTAGAATAAAAGAAATAATTAATTATAGCCAGTATATAGGATTATGTTGGCCTAATTAATATAACATTCTATGTCTCAATATACTACTATAAAACTTATCAAACCCTTGGTATGTCGTGGGTGTATGTTTGATATGTTAAGGCCTTCATTATGCTTTTATTGTATAATCATCATATATATGTGTTGTGATGGAAACAATTTCTGCTATACATCACGGAAACTTTTCATGCGAGAACCTTAATTAATTAACTTTTTTTTTTTCACAATAAGGTACCAATGGACCAATGGGGGGGGGGGGGGGGGGGAATACACCCACGACAAAGAGAGGATGTTAACCCATCATACACAAAGCTGCAAGTCAATTTACCTTCGAATATTAATTTATTTGTTTGATATTTTGATGAAGGATTCTGTCCAACTAATTAACTAATAATCAATCAAGTGATCAAACTTAATAATTTTTGTTGTTTAATTAAGTTGATTGATTCAGAAAGAAACCGAACAATTAGATGACTTAAGTGTGATTTGTTTTTAATTACTTTGTTTT